>OX632366.1:21396815-21564315 GCA_951751655.1 Ophion costatus | reverse complement strand
TCGGGATATCCCACAATTAGTGGAGGGGCGTCGGGTCCCCATGGCAGGTAGCGAACGGCAGCTGCAAGCAACCGGTTTCAACCCCCCCCCCCCCCCCCCCATTATTAACGATAATACCCGGGAAGGCAACAAATTGATATTTTGGAAGCTTCCACATCGGCAGAAGCCCTATTGTATGCGCCAGGAATTGATGATTCGATATGAGTAATTTTTTAATTAGTATTTCTATACATAAATCAAGTGTAAAATTGGAAAACTCTTTCAGAAATTTTCAAAAATTTATTACTCAAAAACTATGAACTTTAGCAAAATTTTATAAAGAATACTTTCGTTCTTAAAGTGCCGAAAATGTTTGAAAAAAATAATTCATCCCAATGAACTTCAATTTTTTGAAAAATTGTTTTAACAATTGGCTATAAACAATTGAATGTTCGACTTTTCGGCAAAAAATTGTGATATTCGGATTTAGCGGATCAAAATACATAAAAAAGGATTAGCTTCATCAATCGAGCTCAACATTTTACGAACGTATAATACCGTATCCACATCGAAAAACTTTAAACGTGTTTTTCTCGCAACTATGTTTTTCAAGTCAGTGACCACTATAACTCAAAAACCACTCGATAAATTTTGATGAAATTTGGTGTGCTTATTGATAGCATTCAAAACTAGTCCTTAATCGGAGGATTTTCATTTTCGTTGAAAATTTCTATGTTTTTAACAATAAACGAGCGATTTTTTGTTCGAAAATCGAAATTTATCTGTCCGAAGCAGCCATTTTGTTAATTTTTGAGAAAAAAACTTCGACTAAGGACTAGATTTATTATTAAACTAATGATTTTTTTTTGGTTTCTTGGTTTCAGATAATCCAGTAAAATGTTATGTTGGTCATCGCAAAGCACTACATGCCGAAGGGGGTCCGACAAAGATAGCGATACTTTCATAAATAATCAATATTTTTCTTTGAAAATTTGTACAAGTCAAGTAGAAATATAACATAAAAAGTCTGTGTAACCACTTTTGTAAAACATACTTAATTACTATAAAAAAAAATTATTGCAAATGCTCGTTTTTTCTTGCTTCTGCCTGCATCTCACTCCTTAAGATGGTAACGCATGAAAGACGTACCGCTGGTAAGAAGTACCATGCCGTATAGAAATTTGAGGTGAGAAAAGGTCCTGCCCTGATCTGCCTTTCCTAAATAATATCGGACCATGTTCAGGACGGTCAGCGTGGATCAGGTTTGTCATACACTGGATAGGACAACGATCGAGTACTGGAATGACTTTTGGAGATTTACCCAAGTTAAATAGATAGTATTAGGCGGTCTATTGATGCTCATTGTCCCTTTGCAATCGAAAGGTGACTTTCGCTCATCATTCATCATCCCAGCGAAAAAGGCTTCGAGTGCAAAGGTTTATTTCACAAATATCGCAAAATCATAAGCGCAAGCACGTAAGTGCACGTTGTAAGCACTTGTGTACGTTCGCACGGGACAAACTTTTATCCTCGTACTATAGTACCTTGCTGACGCGAAGCGCTTCGCTTGTAGCCATCTGGCGGATGGTTGGGGAAATACATTAAGGTAATGTCTTCCCGGCCAGAACATTGACATTTCCCAACATGGTGGCAGGGCTTTAAGAAACTACCAATAACCTGCTTCATTTTTTTGGCCTCGTTAAATAATTTGGCTATTCGTTATGCTCAAATATGAGCATATTTTGATGAAATTGATGAAATAAATGCTTTCAATGGTGAATAGAATTACAACACATGTATTAGTTTCGTCCTAATCAATTATGAATATCCTTGATGAGGTGAAAAGCAAAGCAAAGCACAGTGCTTGAAGACAGGCTTCACTTTTCATGACATGTCAGTGTTCTGGTCGGGTAGACATTACGTGAAAATGTACCTGCTCTCAAGGTGTCTCGGTCAGGGGATTGTAATGTTGGAACATAGAGGGTAAGCTGTAAAAAACGATGTAACGATCTTCCCGGTTTGCTCCATGGGCAGGCCCGGTCAGGGAAATCAGACAAAACAAATCTGTCCAGGGCTAGACACGAAGTAGGGAATGCCTGGTCACATTTCTGCACGGGATGAGCTTGCTTGAAATTTAGTGTTTGCCATTACACCGAAGTGTAAACAACTTTTTTTCATTGTGTTAAACATGCCAAATTTCGTGCCAAAAAAGAGTATTTGCGTGGAATTTTACTGCACTGCTTTATATTTAAAAAATCTGCAGCTGAAGCACATAGCATTCTTGTTGAGATTACGGCGACCATGTTCTTTTGGAAACAACATAGGAGATTGGTTTAGACGCTTCAAAAATAATGATTACGATGTATTGAATTGGGGGCATTACTTCACGAAGAGTCAGACGCTAATTGAACTTGGACAATCATTAGGTTAGATTTACGTTAGATTACATTAGATCCCACGACAGTTTCAAAAGGTTTGAAAGAATTAGGAATGATTTTCAAAAATAAAGCATTAAGGGAACCTTCTCACTTTAGACGCTAAAAAAGCCATGCTCATGCATTTTTTGATAGATTTATATTATAGATATTGATATAAAAATTGTTACACTTGATACATACACTTTCGAAATATATAAAAAAGATTTTTTATGTACCCAAACAAACTTTTGACGCGTTTTTCTTGCAACAACGTTTTTGGACGAGTCGTTCCTAAAATCTTCGAAACTACTGAACCGATCCTTATGAAATGTTAACCACATATTCTTTATCACCATAGCTATAGGGCATATCAATGATTTTTTAAATTTTGACATTTACTTTTTTTTGCTAAAAGCGGTGAAAATATACTTTTTTTTGTTTTTTTTTTGACATACTGAATCTTAAACCATGTGACATACTGATTGACATACTGAATCTTAAACCATGTGATTTTTTTTTTGTTTCGGATGGTTCATCTTCGACATTTCATCAACAGCGCAGACCTACAATTTTTTTAGGACATTTTCTAACTACCCTTTTTGTCTATAAATAGTAACTTAAAAAACGAAAGAATTTTTTTTTGTATTTCGAAAGTGTATTTATTAACTGTAACAACTTTTATATCAATATCTATAATATGACCTATCAAAAAATTCATGAATATAGCCCTTTTTAGCATTTTAAGTGACAAGATCCCTTAATTTTCAGGAAAAAAAGGAGAACATTTATTCAACATCCCGATATTTTACGAAAGCCTCTCAATGCCGAAGTCGCGAGCGTCCGTCGAGTTTCCGATCGTACGGAAACTCGGTAAAAAACATCCCGCCTGTATCGCCGTGGGTTTTCCACACTTTCCCCGTGCCCTCGTTGGAGTCCAAAACAATACTGCATGAAGGACAAGCGTGGCTGATATTCCGAGAAGTTTCTCAGGAACTGAAAAGATGTACAGGTCTGGGACAAAACTGAAGGGGTTAGGACATCAAAAGCCCTACGAAGTTACAGTGGACGTGAAAATCAGAAACGCACAAAAAATAATTCAATAATAGATGTAGTTTAATTCGACAACGAATGTTTCAGGCATATTGACAAAGTCCTGATCGATTTAGTTCCATCAGGCTTACCGGAGCTAAGCCACGCAAAAGCAACAAGACCATACGAGCTCGAGGGTGTGAAAAAAACTGTAATATCAGAGTTTAGATACCGATGGATTGGTGAGTACGAGGACGGCGGCTCTCAGGTGTTTGAGGTTGAGTGTCTGAGTGTCTGACTCCGCTTCTTCGATTTCCTCGCCGAGGAGGGACGAAGTGATCTGCACCGAGGATTGTCTCGATGGCTTTGCCCTCTCTGTTTGTCTCGTTCTACCGGCCCTCGAAGCGTCATCCTCCTTCGACGAGGTTTTCGTTGACTCAACACTCTTTTCCTCGTCCTCGATGCGCGGTTTGTTGAAGCCACGCGAGAACGGACATGCCATCTTGACGTTTTTATTTTCCCCTCAAACTCAACAGCGTCTCTACATTCGGCCCACGAACCCCGCGAACTTTAATCCTGAATGCTCGTGGTATATTTTGGAAAAATCTCGTTTTTCAATCGATTACTTCGAATAATTTTGATATTGCTTCGTGCTCAGGCCAAGAAAAACAAACAAACGCTGCTCACTGTCGTCCATTCGGTTCTTCCGACTGTTCTTTGCTCTCGCACTTCTTCTTCCTCTCGTTTTTCCTACTCCGTTACGACCTGCCTCGTCGATCGTTTTTTTTCTCTCTCTCGACGTCTGTCGGGACTCCGCTCGTGAACTCCTCGGCACCCGGGCTTCTTCTGCTCATTAATTTTCTCCTGCCTGGATTCGTACGTGAGGTGAATTATAAATCGTGTCTATCACGGTGCGTTACCTCGCCGCTTGTATCTCCTCGTGCACGTAACTTTCGCGTTTATCGCTCTTCGCGTCGATGCGGTTATTTACCAAACGGAAATCTCACTGTTTCGCTCACTTCCATCCCTCCCCCCTCTCGCGGCCCCAGGTGCGGAAGACTGGTCGAGCACGGTGTTACAGATAACTTCGATAAGTCGTGGATTTATCGTCCTCGAGTGTACTGTGGTATTCTTCGAGTGCGGTGAACGCTCGTATCGAGCCGCGCAAGAATCTCCCACGTCGTCGATCACCGTCAAGCCACAGTTCCGCGTGAGACCCTCACCGCCGCGTGACAAGCCAACGTAACACGAGGTTGGCCTCTCCTTTCGCGATTTTACCTGTCCGTCTATCTATCTTTCTCTCTCGGCGCGTCTCTTCCGCACCAACGGCTCAAACTCCTCGTCTTACCTTGTCCGCGTGTACTTCATGCGTGAGAAAGCTCATCGACGAAGCTCTCCCCCGAGCCTACCCCCTTCCATAGACATCGCGATTCACCGCAGATTTTTTTTCTTTCTTCCAACTCCCACCGAGACTTTTTCTCACCCCGTTGCGGCCGAGCTTCCGGTCATCCCTGGCTCTGCCCCCGGGGGTCACTGGGGATTTGCCGTTTTCCCTCTGGGGCGCCCGGTCGACGCCACGTGAGCGACTAGCCGTGCTCGCCAATGACAGCAACACAGCAGCGGAAGAAGGAAAAGCGAAAAGGATAACACACGAGGGATGAAAGTCACCGAGCCCGGGGGGGGTAGGGGGGGGGGGGTTGTACGAGGCGCGAGCACACGAGACGTATCAGAGGAAAAACGGAAGGTTCATAGCTCTCGACGATCGTTGATACGCCCGATGATCATTGTACGAGCATGGAGAGTGAAGGATTGATCGATGTGTACTCGAGGGTTGGGGGTTGAAGGCGTCGGGGGGTGGTGAAACGGGAGCGGGGGGTGGCGGAGGAGCGGGACCAAGGGGGATGGGAAGGGAATATTACCGGGTAACGACGATTACGAGGATTGTCGGTTCGCGCGCAAACATTCACGAGGTCGACGCGTATTTACGGTCGTGATGCTCGAGCGATTCATCGTGTCTCGAATAGCCGTGTGTCGAAGCGCGTAGCGCCATACTGCTACGGAATTGACCGAGCCACCCTAGCACCGCCGAGTTCAGGGCGGCCCCCGGAGAGGGGGCGAAATCGGGGGGCGAGAGGAGAGCGGTGGCGACGGGGGTTTTCGGGCGGAGGTGGTCGGGGGTTGTCGGGCGAAGGAGGGAAGAAAAGGGAAACAGCGAAAACGCGGGAGTCCGAGGGAGATGCAAGTGGGCGCGAGGGTGGGAGAAACGTGCGCGAGAAGGGTGGTTACGACGCTTGCGCCGAGACGGCAGCCTGCGACGGTCGAGACGTTGACAGTAGGCCAGTCATTGGACCACTTTGTACAAAAGCCTGCGGATAGAGGGAGACACCGGTATCTCGATAGCTGATTTTGCCACGTCCGCTTGGACGGCCAATCGCACCACCCCATCGACGTCGCACGTATTCAGCTTGCGTGTGTGACTTTCAACCCCCGTTCCTCTTCGTCGTACCATCCCTCTTGATATCTAGTGTATCCTTGTCGGACATGCGAAACCCCGCGGTGTTCCGGACTCTTCCTGCAGGTCTGAAGAGCTTATGTACTTGCGTGAGACGAGTGTGTGCGTCTGCATGTGTGTTCACTCCTTTCACCCTGGTCTCTTTCTGGCTCTTTCTTTACCTCTCGATGGGTCTCTGCTTCTCTCTCTCTCTCTGTCTCTCTCTGTCTCTCTCTTTCTCTCTTCTCTTTCGTCTAGGCTCGTTGCAACTTGAACGCCAGCTGAACGTGCTTCTCCCTCGACCGTTCACTGTTCTTCCAAAGCTGTCCTTACTCCTTCATCCATCCATGGAGACGAAGGAGAAGAGTGGGTCTTTGGCCTTCTTTCTTTCGCACTTCTTCTTTTATTGTTCTTCTTTTTCTGCCGCTTTTTCTTCTGGCCCTACTTTGTCTGCTTATTCTACTTCCACCTGTCTCGCTTTTTCCTTCAGCCTTCAGTACAACGTAACGCTGCAGCATATAGCCGTGCTCCATTGCTTTCTCCTTTCTCGTCCTTCGTATATGTATCGATACGCATGAGAAGGAAGGGTCTTTGATTATCTTTTTGTTTATATTCTTCTTATTGCTCTTTTTCTTTGGCTTCTTCTTTATCTACTTCGTGTTGTATTTCTACCTCTTCGGTTTTGTTCACCAGCGTCCATTGGTCTGTTCTTATACTCCACTCGTTCAACAAGAATAAGAAAAGAGGGTGTTCGGTTTCCTTTTTTTTCCTGCGCCATCTCTTATTGTTGCTCTTATCCTTTGGACTCGGCTTCCCTTTCTTCTGCTCATTCGTTCTCTACTTCTACCTCTTTGGCTTTCTCTTCCAGCCTCCCTAACAGTTACACACGAGCCTTATCGCCGTACTGCATTCCTTTCTCCTCCCGTATGTCCTTTATTCTACCTCATCCACCGTTCTTCCTATCTTCCCCTGGACGAGAAGCTAATCCTCGACGCGCACCAGGAGCCATCCGCGAGGGTTGCTTTTCTACCCTAAGGGATTCTCAGCAACATCGTTACCCCGATGATCGACGTAATATGGACCGTTCGGACCATCGCGCAGCCCCATATGGTAACTTTTTTTTTCGGCCCATTCGACATTCATCGACGGCCATAAATGCCATGTGAACCGAAGAAAGCGAACTCGAACGAGGGAAAAAAACATATTCTTCGTCCCTCCTTGTCTCGCTTCCAACGTCATTGCGATTACTGCTGTCTTACTCGCACACATTTCTACTCAGCGTTGCCTCGGCTATACCGATCTTTTTCAGTGTGACGGGCGGCCGTAAAAAGTTGGTCCGCTTCAGTGCCGGAAGTTTTCCGAAGCTTCTCGACGAGGGGGAGAGGACGACGGGGGAGATACACTCTGCTCACACTCTCGTTGAAAGCAGTTTTATAACGCTGGTACGACGAGCAATCGAGTTAACTTTGTCGAGCAACGCCACGTGCGTGCCTTCGCAATTTCGGCAACCATGTCACCAGTAGAATTCGTCAGGTTCGAAGAAATATTATTTTGCTTTCGTAGCTTGCAAATACGAAATATTAATATCGAGCGCAAACAAAGCTCGCATGCGAGCTTTATGTGTCCGACAATTATGGAAATCGAACGTTCACTTTGCCGGAGGAGCATGAATAGCAAAACACGCGCAGTGGAGAGCCCCGATGATTGAATGAAAAAGGGACACGGTTGATCGATATCCCAGGCTAATTAGTCCGCTTCCAATTTCTCCCTGTTTTTCTTTGCCCCTGTGTGGGCTTCCCGTACACACCCTTGTTCTCTATACGGCTCGTTGAATCCGCAGTTGGATAATTACACCCTCGCGGGCCGTCGATTGGTGAAAAACATTCCCGACCCATACTCGAAAAAAGAAGATCCGATGGCAAAGCTTTCATCCGCACACTGGACTTTTGCCCAACGGGAGCCCGAGGAGGCTGAAGCCCGCCTGATTTTCCGCGGCTCGAATGGACCGCGCGCGCGAATCAGCCACCGATTAGCAGATCGATCGTTGACGATCGGTGAAGAGGACACTGCCAGTGACGGCCGTGGAGCGAGGAGCAAACGAGAGAAAGAGGGGGGGGGGAAGAGAGAGGGAGAGAGAGAGAGAGAGAGAGAGAGAGAGAGAGAGAGGAAGGAAAGGATGGAATGTGAGGTGAAAATAACAAGGAGTGAAGGAGCGATGGATCGACGAGTAGACAGACCTTGACGTAAAAATGGAAAAACCTAACGCTGCAACTTCACGGCCCAAATATTGCTATAGCGGACGAGGCGTAGGGCCTAGTAGCTGTGACAGCTTGGACAGCGACAAATGTTCCAGCCGATTTTTATCATCCCTGCACCAACTCAATGTCACGGATTTTTAAGCTATTTTATTGTACGCGACATTTCCTGCGAAGCGATACTTTTTATCAATATTAGAAATACATAGAAATAATGAATACATACTTCTTCGGATGTTTCTTCGTATAGTGGAACGATGGAATACGCTCTTGAGGCTTTACGATCTCGAACCCTCCACCTTTACCCAACACTTCCCCCTCGTGTGTTGCCCATGAGGGCATAGGGAAACTTTGGAAAGTCTGTGCTGATACGGTCAGCTATATTTGACTGACAAAGAGCATTACTCAAGAAGGTGTGCATCACTGACAGTGAAGTGATTAAGGGGGGAGATATCTTTAGGCATGAAAAACATTTAGTGGGTTTCATGATTTTTTAAAAGGCTCCAAATGTACAGCAATGAAAAATCCAACATAGAAGCATTGACCAAAAAAATTACGGAGTGTCTCCCCGTTCGGTTATCGGACGAATGAGCGCATGTTACTTGTCCGGATAGCGGCTCAGTTCACGCCGCATTTTCAGTAGACGTATATATTGTTGTGATTCGTGTAAGCTAGTATCCGGACGAATAACATATATATAATTGTCCGTATAGAATGTGTTAAATTGTTAAACAAACTATCCAGAAGAATAATTTATACGTAGTCATCCGAAGAAAATCTTTATGATTTTGTTTGGGTTTGGGTTGGTTGGTTGTGTTAGGGTTTGTTTGTTTTGGGTTGGTTGGTTTTGTTTGGGTTTTTTTTTGTTTGTTTATTTGGGTTGGTTTGTTTGCGTTTATTTAGTTTGGGGCGGTTGGTTGTTGCTTGGGTTTGAGTGTTTTTGGGTTGGTCGATTTTCGTTCGGGTTAGGGTTTTTTGGGTTTGGTTGTTTGGGTTTGCATTGTTTGAGTTTGTATTGTTTGGCTTTGTTTGTGAAGTGGTTTGTTTGCGTTTGGGCCGGTTTTGTTTGGGTTTGGGTTGGTTGATATTCGTTTGGGTTTGGGTTAGTTGGTTGGTTTTGTTTGGGTTATTTGGGTTGGTTTATTTTGTTTGGGTTTGGGATTTTTTTAAAGGTTAGTTTGTTTGGGTTTGTATTGCTTGGGTTTGTGTGTTTGGGATTGTTTGTTTGGGGCGTTGTACAGCATGAACCGCGTGAAATTAGCCGCTATCCGGACGAATATCATCCGCTTATTCGTTCGATAACCGGACGGCTAGCCTCAACCAAAAAATTAAGGGCCGATACGTTGTTCTTTAAGTTAAGATTTCTCTCCTTGAAATAGTTTTTCCGCCGATAAAAAAATACGTGTCCGATAGTTTTCAATGCTTTATCACATACATGACTTTGAACAAAATCGTAGGTGGACACTTGAGTGATATCGCTTGAGAGTTTCAGCTATGTTACTATCGGCAATTCGGTGTAACAGCATCATGCTCGAGGGTCAAAACGGTCACCCATCCAAGTGTTGCCCCAGGCCAAAGCAGCTCGAAAATTTTAGCTCGCTGAAACCGCTCACCGACCGTGCTTCACCGTCCGTCCGTATTTTTCATACGTTTTCGCGAGAAACTTGGGTAAACGAGTCAATAAAGAATAAGGCGAGGTTACACACCCTGGACAATGCATTTCTCGTGTGCGGCTTTGGAACCCACGTTTTAAAAGTGTTCTTAGCAATGTCGTTGTCTCGGCGACGTACAGTCGTCGTCGTCGTCGTCGTGAGGTTTATCGTCGAAAGGTTTCCCTGGTAATCCCGGAGGACGAGCCGGCTCCGCGACCACAAACTTTCGCTCGATATATGTAGATCTTATTAGCGCGAGCGCGAAAGACGATTTTCTTGCGAGCGCGGTGAGAACGGAAGACTTGGAGGGTGTGTGTTTAAAAAAAAGGGGGGGAAAATGGACAAAGAAAACGCCAGTAAATTCTATTCGCAGACATGACTTTGCTTTAAATTCCCAGCCAAATGGACGAGCTTTCAAGCTCTCGGTGCCTACCAAAAATAGATGTGCAATATGCTTATCCCCCAAACGTTATTTCTGCATCAGCTTTGGATTTTATTGCATCCATAAACGTGACGACGTTGTTGTCACCGTGGGGTGAAATTATTGGCGAAATAATGGTCCAGAAGCAAGAAAGCATAAAAATTGTGTGTCATCCTGAATTTTCTCGCAAACTTTGCTATCTCCGTTATCAGGGGCGTCCCAAGTTATCTATTTTCTTCAGTCTTCTCTCCCTCTCTCTCTCTCTCTCTCTCTCTCTCTTCCTTTCTTACTAGCCTAGCAGGCTTAATGATTATTAAACAACGATCAAGTTTAAACAAGGAAATATTTTCTCTGAAGAAGTGATTCAAAAAAATTTAAAGCAATCCAAAATTTCGTCCTACAAACCTTTAAGGGGGGAACGCTCTTTAGACATCCGAGAATGAGTAATTTTTCATGCATTTTTTCAAAGCCGATAAAATAATCGCATGATTTCAAAGTTTTGACATCTTATTATAACTTTCAAGTGTACATCGTTTTTCGTTAGAACCCAACGTGGCGGCGTTATAAGGTATTCCTTTAGGCGTCTTTTGAAAAACTGCTCATGTTATAGCTCAAAAAGTTATTGATCGATCTGGCTGAAATTTTCGGAGGTTCCTTACTATAACATTATTGGAAAGATATACCCAAAGTATTTTATATTTAATATTTTAATATTCAATAAAATAGCCGAATATTTTATTCCCTCGCTGAACTTTGAATGTGCCTAAGAAAGATTTTTTTACTTTCAAGCTGGAGGGTGTAGAATGACGATAAATAATATTGAAGGTAAATCGTTCATTTTCAACCCTCTCACGCTTATCGACCCCGGGAACGAGGTTAAGATGGTCCGCAACGGTCGAGCAACTTTACGTGACAAATACCTGAACATCTGGTCCGGTCGTCACAAACCACGAAACTTTATGAAAGGAGAAGTAGAGAGAGAGACAGAGGAGAGAGAGAGAGAGAGAGAGAGAGAGAGAGAGAGAGAGAGAGAGAGAGAGAGAGAGAGAGAGAGAGAATGCTTCAAAAAATGTTGGCCCTTATATCGGCCATTTTGTGGGGTTACCAATGTCTCACAATTCTATGTATCCCTCTCCCTCAACATTCCAGCCCGGGGGGGGGGGGGGGGGGTTGTAACATCCACGAGCGAAAGAAGGCTCAACCTCCGGATTGCCGACCATAAAGTGAAATACGTGTCTCGAGAACTCGTGAAAAAAAACGGCTATTGTCGTAAAACTATTTATCGAGGGGGTCGCGAGGGAAAAAAACAAATATATACGTGGACAAGGGTGTTTTTTAAAACATGGGATTTTAAGGACCGTCCTCATAGCAGCCACCCGTCAAGACCGCCTTCAATCGACATAAAATTTAGGTGAAGGAGCCACCAGCTCAGAATCGAGAACTTGTTTTTAAAAATATGAAAGAAAAGACAGACAATTTCGAGTGTCACCCTAGGGAGCGACTGAGGCACGTTATTATTTTTTTTCCACATTCACTGGTAGTTATCATCGAATTTCTTTTTTTTTTACAGCTGCATTTGCACTTCTTGTCACGGCAAAAATAACTGTTTGTGCATGGACTAGGTATTACGAGATAGAAGTATCGTTCATTTATCCTTGCTATTCGTAAACTTTATCGTCAGGATCGTTATATGATCCGGACCATTTTTATGGTCCTATAATACATATATATGGGGTATTGAGATGTTCCTCCGAAGAAGAAAGCAGCGGGGGGTGCCCGAAGTATGAAGAATCGTATTCTCCGCTATCGATCTGGCGCACGAGGCTGCTGATATCCCGAAAGTTCGCTTTAAGGAGGCTGGAGCGTTAGCGAAAATCCGAGATTCGATTTAAAAAAAATATATTTTATTTTATACACTATACTGGATCATTACAAATTTCTCGAAATTTTTTCACCACAAAACACCAGAGATAAAAAAAAGTTAGATGTATGCAATTTTACGTGCGGGTAGATGGGCAAGACGTTCACACTATGGGTGATGTGATTTTTTTTTAACGCGAACTAAACCTTTATAAACATTTAGAAAAAAACCATCTTGCCAAGCGTAAACCATATGTACTTAAAACTAGCTTACCACCCGCGGCTTCACTCGCGTAGACTTTTGTAGAATGTTCCCAAATGAGATGTCCTTCTGAAATGGTTTTCATCAAGGAACACGTAGAATTCTGTTAAAGAGCATTAATAGTAAGTTTCAAGTGAATCTGAGCAGATATTTCTTTTACCATACAAACTTTGGTACCCCATTTTCTCCTTTAGGATTGCATTTTCAAAAATGCAAAGATTTCAGTAATTGTGTCTAGGAGGAGAGCTTCAAGTTTCAAGTAATTTTGACACCATTTTTTTTTCAATTTTCCTACAAACTTTGCCACCCCCTTTCGCTTTGGGGTTGAATTTCGAAAACCGCGACTCATTAATTGTGTCGGAGAAATTTGAGTGAGTTTTCAGTAAATATTCTGACCAGATCTTTTTCATTTTACATACATAGTTTGCCGGCCCCTTTCTTCCCTTAGGGGTTGAATTTCTAAAAACGCTGAAATAGGCGTTTTATTATTTTTTTATTTTTTTTTCATGATAACCATCGATAATGTTGTACTTTTTCATGTTGGTAACATCACAAAAGTTTATCTTATTGACGCAATAAAAATATCAAAATGCATAATTATTCCCGGGTAAGCCACCCCCTCCCGATCGAGCTGAAACTTTGCACGCACCTTCTTTTTAATATTTTAAGACAAACCGTAAAGGAATTTTGGCGACGCGCAATTCTTTTTGGGTTGGTTTGGGTTTGTTTGGGTTTGTTTCTTGGGCAAATCGGAGAACGCGATAACACATGTAGGTATGAATGGAGACGTCGATATAGATATAGATATACTCAGCGTGCATAAAAAAAACTTACACATTCAATATCGTGAAAACTATTGCGAGACGCCAAAAATCCCTTCAGGGGTTGTCTTTAAATATTAAAAGGACGGTTTGTGCAAAATTTCAGTTCAATCGGAGGGGCGGGGGTTCAGAACCTTACCCTTAAAAAAACCTTTGGAATTCAATATTTCGAAAACTACTGCAAGTCGCTAAAAATCCCTTCAGGGGTTGTCTTAAAATATTAAAAGGAAGGTTTGTGCAAAATTTCAACTCGTTCGGAGGGGCGATGATTTGGGACCGTATCCTTTGGCCCTTTAATGAAATATTTTATGAAAAATCAACATCTGCAGAATAAATCTACACCTCGTATGCATTTTTTCACGGATCATTGAAAAAAAAAATTCATAAACCGTCATTTAACTCAACTGGACCACTCCAACCTCCTTAACCTTCTGGTAGTGTATTTCGAGCCTGCCATTTTATATAGCCTGCCCAAAACGAAGGATCAAGATTGCACCAATCTTCAAAAGCCACGAAGCATTATTCGCAACCCTTCGATCCTCGAATCACGCCACATTTCAACCCTATATCTCAGCGTTCCACGTACCGTAAACCACGAATTCCAAAACTACCCCTTCGCGCTTCTAGGAAGTTATCAAAATGTCTATCAAGCTCCGGCCTCCTGTCCCTTCGCCATATTACTCAGCCACGTTGCCTTTCGAGCCCTCCACCGTCATTTCTCCACACTTTATCACGCGCTCCCTTTTCCTACACGTTTCCACGCATCAACCCATTCGAAGCCACTCACTCTGCGTGAAATCCGCAATCGCTCGAGTGCCACACCGGCTGGCGATTTAGCCTCGATCGTGTCAGTATTTTTGCGCAAAGTGCGGCTGAAGTTTCGAGTCCTCGAGCGCCCCTTAACTCGAGGGGAAGTTAACTTATTAGAACCTCGTTCGTAGATATAGCCCCATTCTCGTGATTGTCAGGAAATTTTGTATGCCGAAGGATCCGACAGGCTGCACGCTCGAAAGTAATGCGGTTAGTGTACCAGGACGAGGTAACGCCCACATGTACCAAACTTGAACGTATATCAGAGCCCTTCGCTCGTCTGGCCCCCTCTCTCTCTCTCTTTCTCTCTCACTCATTTTCTTTCTTCCTCTCCCTCTTCCCGCGTTCGCTCTACGTGATGCCTCCGCGAAACTTCATGGACTTGCAAATGAGAGGACGCGCAAACCGTGAACGTGCTAGTCAGGAAAGTGCTACCGAACTTCCCTTATATACGTAAGTGCTTCGTGAGTGCGTTACTTTTGAGAACTAGACCGATAAATGCGACGAGAGCTTTAACAATATATAACAATATATACATGACGTATATGAATATATACTATCGCCACTGGTAGTGGCTTGGAACGAATATATATATAGAAAAATAATTTTTTTGTTCGCACCACCTACTAATATATGTCACTAATATCGTATTAAGGGAGCTTTCCAGTGTGAAATTTTCAAAAAATCGATTTTTTTTTTTTTTGCTTTATCGAATAGTATACACTCTTCCGAATATTCCCTGAAATTTTCATGCCGAAATTCAGATTATTTCGGTTACTGTACAGCATTTCTTGGAAGAAGGCAACGGAGCGCTACAGCTACAGCGAAACTTTGAACGCGTTTTTCTCGAAACAGCATTTTTCAAAACGGTGTCCAACTTGGAGGGCAGAGTTTTAAAGCTATCGAGTTGAATTTTTTACACAATATTCTTAACGTCATTGTTTATCGTGCTATGGAAGCTTTTTTTTTTTTTTGACATCTTCCTATTTTTTTGTAAAAAAAACTGCCAAAAAAAATGCTAAAATCGATACTTTTTGTTCAAACCGGCGCCATTTTTGCAAAAAAAAAAAAAAAAATGCCTCCATAGCACGAAAGCCAATTATATACCGATCAATAATCTTTTTTTTTTGTGTTTCAGATCAAAATTGTGACCCCCAACGTGGACACCACATCCAAGTGCATTTTCTGCAACAATTGTTTCATCATTTTTATAGATATTAATTAATAAATAAATCGATCTTTAAAAAATTGTTTTGTATTCTTCAATACCCAATTAATATACAAAAAAAAAACAGACCGATTAGATTATTTTTTCTTTAAAAAAAAAAATCGCGAAAAACAGCGATTCTTCGGGCTGTCACACTGGAAAGCTTCCTTAATTTGTTTGCACCACCCTAATATATATATGCGGTATTTCACGTGAATCCGGTGGACTTTTTCCCTGACCCCCGCCAATTCGATTGATTTTTTTAAATCTGATTAGGTTGACTCTAAAAGACAACCTGATTTTTTTTTACAACGAAACAATCCTTAGTTAAAAAAAAAATTCCGAAAAAAACGCCTCGATTTAAAAATCTCAAAAATTCTCATAAATGCGTGATTAAATGTAAACATTTTCAAGCTATAACCCGCAGTGGAGGTATGATTTTTTCGTTAGCAGTCAAAGAGTTGTGGTAAATTTCAATTGAAGTCGTATTCAGCACAGAAAAAATGATGTTGCTTTCGATCCGTCAATGACATATAATCACTTCACCCATAATTCCAGTTTCTTACATTGCAGTTACCCAGAAGCATAAAAAAATGACCAAATTTGTTTTTTTTTCTGGGAAACGGTTGGTGAAAAAGAAACGCATTTCTTTTAACACGAAAGTACATATATTGAGGGGCTTAAGAAAATCACCAAAATATACAGAAAAACAACGAAAGCATGGCTGCTGGCAGACGATAAAATACTTTTTTTACCACGTTTGGCGGTGGACACTCTCCAGCTTAAACGGTACATCCAAAATCTAGATACCAAACCGGTTTTTTTAAGTTAACAATAAATACGCGTCGTTGACAATCGGCGATTTATCAAATCATTTTTTTTAACAGCGTGGCATACAAAATCTATGAAAAAAATCGTCATTTTACGTAACAATTGAAAAATGAAGATCGGTCTTCAAAAAGTGCGATTGTCAACAACCTTTGAATGTTTTTCGTCGAATCTTCTGTAAATTTGGAAACAATCCATCAAGTGGTTCTCAAGATATCATGTCCACCGACTCCGGAAACAGTGTTTCGAGAAAAACGCGTTTAGGGACCATTGGAATGTAATTTTTTATGAAAATCTTTTTTTTTGCATTACACAAAAATATGGACTTGCATTAACATGGTGTTAAGTTTTGCTTGCGAAATTAAAATTATTCCGGTCGCTAGAGCCTTTCTTAGAAGAAGAGATTCGACCAGCGCCTTTTCTCGAAACGTCGTTTTTCAATACGGTGGAAGATTTTAAACGCAGAGTTTTCAAGCTATCCATCTCAAATTTAGCCACCCCATTCTTCACGCCATTCGTTAACGTCGTACGGAAGCGTTTTTTATTTGAAAATTTTACATTGTTTTTAACAAAAAACTATCGAAAAAACTCATTTTGACACTCAATTTTAAAGTAGCCATCATTTTGTTGATTTTCATCGAAAAATAAAAATTCTCCGTCCGCCTCTACAGTTTTTCATACTGATTAACAATCTTTTTGGCTTTTTTCTTCCAGACAATTTTTGGAAGTATGGACTTTCCACCGTCTAGCGCAATATTTTTAGGCATCACTTTGCAGTGGCCGAAATTTATATTAACAAATAAAACAAAAATATTTTTATAAACAACATAAAAAAACAAATCAGAATGATAATCGAATTTTATTTTTAAAAAAATCATGAAAATCAGCAATTCTAAAGTTACATTGGAACGGTCCTTCAAGGAATGAGATGCAGTCAGAGGCGCGAAAAAACGAGTATTTTCAACAAAAAAATTCATAGTAATTAAGTTTGTTTTACAAAAGTGGTTACACAGCCTTTTTATGTTATATTTCAACTTGACTTGTACAAATTTTCAAAGACAAATATTGAGTATTTATAAAAATATCGCCATCTTTGTCGGACCCCCTTTGGCATGTAGTGCTTTGTGGTGACGATCATACCATTTTACTGGATCATCTTAAATCAAAAAACGAAAAGAGATCATTAATTTAATAACAAATCTAGTCCTTAATAGAAGCTTTTTTAAAAAATTGACAAAATAGCAGCTTCCGACAGATGACTTTCGATTTTCGTCCAAAAATCGCTCGTTTATTGTTTAAAAAAACAGAAATTTTCAACAAAAATTAAAATCCTCCGATTGAGGGCTAGTTTTTAATGCTATCAATAAACACACCAAATTTCATCAAAATTCATCGAGTGGTTTTTGAATTATAGTGGTCACCGACTTGAAAAGCATAGTTGTGAGAAAAACGCGTTTAAAGTTTTTCGATGTGGATACGGTATTATATGTTCGTAAAATGTTGAGCTCGATGGATGAAGCTAAACTTTTTTTGATGTATTTTGATCCGCTGAATCCGAATATCACTTTTTTTTGCCGAAAAGATTCAATTGTTTATAGCCAATTGTTAAAACAATTTGTCAAAAAATTATTCCAATTCTACACTTGATTTATATATAGAAATACTATAGTAATTAAAAAATCACTTACATCGAATCATCAATTCCTGGCCCATACAATAGGGCTTCTGCCGATGTGGAAGCTTCGAAAATATCAATTTGTTGTTGTCTTCGAAGCATTCTGCCTTCCCGGGTATTATCATTAATAATAGGGGGGGGGGGGGGGGTGGTCGAAACCGGTTGCTTGCAGCTGCCGTCCGCTGCCTGCCATGGGGACCCGACGCCCTTTCACTAATTGTAGGATATCCCGGAAACTATTTATCGGATTGACTTGAAATTTTTAGGGAATATTTTCGAAACATCATACTACAAGAAAATATGTAAAAAATATGGATTTTTTGAAAATTCTGACTGCATCTCACTCCTTAAAGTTTGAAGTACGGTGCTACTAACGCTCGTCCGGCCGACTGTTAGAAGCCACAGCACATTCACCTTTAGGAATATTTCATTAAAATGTCAAGGTTATATAGCTAAAATGTGACACTGTCGTATAAAAATATTTTCGGAAAATGGATTTTTCTCCCTTCCTAGATTATTGATTTTCGAAGTGGCGGGCGTCACAACATACCGGGGGGGCGTTTTTTACCCTAATATCGATAAAAATGTGACGCGGTCATCTCCTTTTTTCGCCGAAAAGGGGCGTTATAAAAAAAAGTTTGGAAACCCCTGATCTAGGTTGGAGAATTCCCACAAGGTTTTTGAATTTTCGGGTAATAATCGCGATCGAATGCACGTATACATAGAGGAAATTCGGTTGGGGGCAGGGGGCTCTTAAGCGCGATACACGCTTCATGTTCAATCAGTGGTACTTTGAATAATTGGTACTTTGAATAATTGAACGATCACCGCGTGACGGCAACGTGCCAAGTGGTCGATCTACTATCAGCTGGGCTATATAGGCTCGAGGATCCACTATTCTCTGATTCCGTCGATCTCTCTCTCTCTCTCGTTCTCTCTTGTTTGTCGCATTCACCGAGTTTTCTAGTGCAAACAATTTGATCTATAACCCCAAGTATACCTGTCATTTTCAGGACAATCGCCCTGTGTGTGCAAAAGCTCGAAAAAAAAACTTCTCCATCGAGTTGGCCCGTGCCTCGTTGACCCTTCGAGATCGCCCGATGGCAAGAATATTCGATATTCTTCAACCACAAAAAAAAATGTGACAAAACAGAATATCGCGACTTTCCGTTCTTTTCGCGTATGCTGCTTCCGTCTCGACTCGGCGTACATTACGCGGGAGCCGAAAAGAGAAGCGGCTCGCTCATTGGAAGCGTCTTTCGTAGGACCATTCTCCGTTGAATGGAGGCAGGCAAGCGTGACGACGTTTTGGAAGGATGCCGAAGAATTTTCACCCGAGGAAAATTTTATCTTCCGAGCGATAAAATAAAACGACCCGGTCGCTCGAGCGCGCACCCCCCTTCCGATTTGCTACGTTGGAAATGTCGCCCTATTGACGACTTTCTTCTTTGTCCGCGTTCGAAGGTAGTTTAATTGGCTGGGACCGCGAATTCGGCTCCTTTTGGCCGGGTTCGATTTCAGCCTGGTGACTCGTCGCAGCATATATCGAACTCGCAACCGCGAGCACTATGAGAAACATGGCTTCCTCTAATTACGACTTCCTCTTTTGTCTACGTGTCGTAGTCGTGACGCAGACCATCGGACGGGAAGTTTCGAAGCGGTTCCTAGTGGGAAGCTGCGATAAGGAACTCTCTGTGTACGATCCTGCTATTGTTACAGACCTCCGCATGGGCTATCGCACCCTTCTCGGGAAGAAAAGGATTTCTCGTGCTGGTCTGTTGAATATTAGGGTGGCTCAAAAAAATGAATTTTTTTTTCGCGGTACTCAACGGATAATGTTACTACGTTATGAAAAAGTAATTCATACAAAATTTGAGAGGTTTAAACATAATTTTAGGTAGGGCTCAAACAAATTTTAATTCTTTTTTTTATCGATTTTTCGTCAATTTTTTTCTTCATTTGTTTTCTTACTCCGAAGCAACATATTACTCCAAAAAAAACACGCATACTTGTTGGACGTTCAGTGATGTAAACACCGAGGTTGATATAATTTTCACAACCGAATTACATATGTTGATTCTTAATCTGCAAATACAAATTGTTTATGGCAAACAAAATATTTAAATAAAAATTGTGTATTGTTACAGAAAAAATGAAATCAACTCTTACATTGAAAACACCAAAACGGCGTTTGAGCACTAACTACAAAATTTTTTAGAATCCTCAAATTTTGCAAAAGTTTCGTTTTCTTCTCATGCTTCAATTTTCTGTTCTGAAAAAAAATCGATTTTTTCAACCATCCTGATATATATATATATATATATATATATATATATATATACACATATATAGGGTGGACCATTTAACATGACCACCCTAAATATCTCCGTTGCCTTTGGAGTGACGAAAAAAATGTCCGAAAATAGTTTGATTGATTTCGAAGGACTGATAAAGTGGTGAAAAATTCATTTTTGTCATGGGTATAGTTTTTGTGTTCTCAAGGTCATCAATTGTTTTTAAAATGGGAACATATTTTCTTTTAATGAAGACGTTGTAGCTGATATTCAGACGAATCCAACGACCTATGATATCATGACCTTGAAATGATTAGACACCAAAATATTTTGGGTTTGTTTTCGTCACTCGAAAGGCAACGGAGATATTTGGGGTGGGCACGTTAAATGATCCACCCGGTATATATGTAAAACGTTTTCAAACTTGATAAGCAAAATATCTCAAAAACTACTCGATCGATCTTTCTGACTTTTCTAGGCCTTTTTCTACATGTAAAAATATAGTATTTGATCTAAGGATTTTTGTTCTCGATGTATACTTTCGATTCGATGAACGAAAAATGCCTTTCGACGAACGAAAAAATCATAGGATAAACTAATATACCCACGAAATTGGTTTAATTTTAGGATACTAGATAACCTGATTCAGAAGGGCATTGCTTGCCGCAAATGACAGAAGCCAGTACCCATTAGGCATAACCCCTTAATTTGTAGACATTAGGCATGATCCCTTCATTTGTAGATACTAGGCATTACCTTTTAATTCGATGTTTACTTTTTCCAGAGGTGCTTCCCGGACATCGACTGTAAATCGAGTATAATTGAAGACTTTGAAGCTAGAAATTACAGAATGTTGTTCAGATACTTTTTCAAATACATAATTTAATTTAATTGGGTTTTTTAATTTAAATACCCAAAACAACTGTTTTCAATTGTTATAATTGATAACCCAGACATGATAGAAAAAGTACAATGGAAAAATGGTAACAGAATTATTAACATCTTGTCTGTGAGTATTTCATACTCGAGAGAAACTCGAGGAAAATATTTAAATGATTAATCATTTCATAGTAGTTCATTGTAACGCGCCAAAGAACTTCTTCCGTCCTTCTTTATCTTTTTCATCAATGCTAATTTTCAATGTCAGTGCAATAATTATTAAAAAATAATCGTGACGAATAATGACGACGTGCAATTAAAGGATGTTGAGTCCCTATGAAACATGTTGATGTTAATTGTTCAATAAATAGCTTCTTAATCGTCATGAAATTTCCACACGAACTCCTGAATACTTCATGTAAAACATACCAAATTTTCAGAATTCTATGATTACTTCAACCTCCTTAAGGATTGAAATAAAAAGTGATAAGAAAATTCTGAAAATTTGGTATGTTTTTGTATGAAGTATTTAAGAGATCGTGTTCAAATTTCACGACGATTAGGAAGCTCGTTATTAAAAAATTAACATTTTGTCAAGAACAATTTTTAAAAGAAATAAAAAAAAGTGTATCAATAAACTTCGTTTCGTTTCCGTTGCTTTCGGTATTTTGTAGATATTACAAAATTGAGAGGTCAAAAAAATAACTTATTGCAAAGTTACATCACTTTCCATAAGTCAACATTTAATTTGTGAATGTTAATTGTTCAATAACGAGCTTCCTAATTGTCGTGAAATTTTAACACGACCTCTGAAATACTTCATACAAAAACGTAGCAAATTTTCGGAATTTTATTATCATTTGCGATTTGGGACTAAACATCCTTAAGGAATAGAAAACCTAGTAACTTTTCGCTGTAGGCCACCGCTCAATTTGTCGTAAGACACTGGAAGATACGAGGGAGGTTAGCAAATCGACGGAGTTCTATCATAAAAGTCAAAATTGAGAAAGCCACGATGTCAGGGACGTGACTTGGCGAACGAGAAAGAAAATGACCGCGAAGGAACGTGCGAGAACCAATTAAGAGTTTTTTTTTAATTGATTTTTTTCTTCAATTTTTTTTACGCGCCACTCGAGTGAATAAAACGACCGAGGTTGCCGGGAGAAATGGGAAACACGAAAAACAACTGCATTGCCACTCGAAGCGACGCTGTGCAATGAGAGAGAAAGACAGCGAGCAAGACTATCTCGACTGTAGTCCAGTGGGAGAAACCGACGATCTTTGACCAGCGTATCTCTCCTTTCCTGTCCATTTCTCAAGTCTTTTTTTCAATTCTCTTGCGTCGTCTTCTTGCTCTTGGTGAGAGCGGTCAGAGCCGAGGGAAAAAGATCTATTAGCGAGACGATTCAATTACGCTAGAGCGCTAGCGAGATCTCGAGTGTATGCCTTAACGTCGCGAGGGAACAACTGACAATCTGATAACCCGTAGATGAGATTGTTACCATTGATCATCCCTCTGCGAAATCATTCCAGCGAATCAAATCGTTTCCTCTTACAAGCTAATTTCGCATCTTCCTCCTATGTTCGATCATGTTTTAGAATCGTTTTATCGAACCTCAAAATGGTAAAAATGTGTTGATGGAAAACGAAAATGATTTCATTGTTTATTTCATAAATTTCGTTTGGCAGATTTGAGCTACGAAAATCATGCAAACATTCTTTAGGATTCTTATTCAGCTATCTGCAATATAAAGCTGCAAAGTATGATTTTGGATAATAATGAAAATAAGATATTGAAAAGATTTTTCTTTACATTCTAACGATCCAAACTTCACCTGTATAAACCTCATCCGTATAAACCAAGGTGAATGAATGCTTCTGATTCAGGGGAAAAAAGTTTTTTAAGTGAAACGAAGCTCATTTTTCATCGTAGTTTTCGTTCAACTCACTACACTCCAAAGACACCCTTAGAATAATCGTTTTTGTCTCAACCACAAGGATAGTCATCAACGTCACTTAGTACTCCAGCGTTAGATGAAAATTGATGTCGCAGACATCCATTTTCCGTTAGTTTGGGAAGAGACAGCTGTCGCACCCGGCCAAATCTGGGGAGTACGTTAGCTGGGGAATGAATTCCTGCTTCAATTTGTGTAATTTCACCATAGCAACAGATTCGGGTGCTAGTCAATAGTCACGGTAAAATAGGCTTTTCGTTTACCCCAAATGCGGATGGCTTTCTTGATTTCTTGGTCTCAACTTTGCAATAATTCGAATTGATATTCTCCTGCGATAGTTTTTCCCTTTTCCCACATAATTGTTGGAGATCATATCATAAGAATCTTAAAAAACCGTGGCCACCACCTTGTTTCGGTAAAATAGGCTTTTCCCTTACCCCAAATGCAGATGGCTTTCTTGATTTTTTTGTCTCAACTTTGCAATAATTCGACATAATATTCTCCTGCGATAGTTTACCATTTTCTACGTAGTCGTTGGGGATCCTATCATGAGAATATTTTAAAACCGTGGCCACCACCTTGTCAACAGACCTAGCAGATTTTGCCTCTTTCCGACTCGGTACATCTTTCGCAGTCCACTGCTTCGACGGTCGTGTTGTCTCCGGGGTATAGCGCTGGACCCAGGCTTTATCGACACTGATAGCACGTCGAAGAAAATCATTTTCGTTTCGCTTAAAACGCTCGAAACACGATCGTCAAACGCCCACCTGATCTTGTTTTTGATCATCAGCGAGTGAATGTGGCAACCCAATGAGCCCCCGGCTTTCTCATACCCAGTTTCTCACGTAGAATTTTGTGCACCCGTTCGTATGAGACGTCAGCATCCTCCGCCATCTCTCTCAATATTAATCGAGGCTCGTCCATTACAGTTTGGTGAACGTAATCGACCGCCTGCTCCCCCGTTGCGGTTTATGGTCGTCGAAAATGTTCGTCGTCGAAAATGCTCTCCCACGTTTGAACTCAGCAGACCAGGTTATCACAGTTGCAAAGGAAGGAGCAGCATCACCCTACATCGAATCTAATTCAACTTTGATTTCCGTTTTGGTTTCCCCTTTCGAATGACGGTATGTCATCACGTCCCGAGTCTCCGATTTATGAATCGTTGACAAAGTGTCTTATTCCCAACGCTACGTGTCAATATGAATAAAAAAAAATACCGCGTAACAGCCAAAAGTAGTAATAAAACGTACCCTAGGTGTCGAATACAGTGTAGAAATATTTCCTTAAAAACAATCAAGAAAATTCGCAATTTTTTTTTGCTTAAGGATGTTGAGTCCCTATGAAACATGTCAATGTTAATTGTTCAATAAATAGCTTCTTAATCGTCATGAAATTTTTACACGACCTCCTAAATACTTCATGTAAAAAGATACCAAATTTTCAGAATTCTATCATCATTACTTCAACCTCTTTAAGGGTTGAAATAAAAAATGATAAGAAAATTCTGAAAATTTGGTATGTTTTTGTATGAAGTATTTGAGAGGTCGTGTTAAAATTTTACGACGATTAGGAAGCTCGTTATTAAAAAATTAACATTTTGTTAAGAACAATTTTTAAAAGAAATAAAAAAAAATTTATCAATAAACTTCGTTTTGTTTCCGTTGCTTTCAGTATATTGTAGATATTATAAAATTGAGAGGTCAAAAAAAAAACTTATTGCAAAGTTACATCAGTTTCCATAAAACAACATTTAATTTGTGAATGTTAATTGTTCAATAACGAGCTTCCTAATTGTCGTGAAATTTTTACACGACCTCTGAAATACTTCATACAAAAACATACCAAATTTTCAGAATTTTATCATCATTTGCGATTTGGGACTCAACATCCTTAAAAAAAATCAAGAAAATCCGCAATTTTTTTTTGCTGAAAGTATCACCCCCCTCAAAATCACTTCTTCCCATTGGTATCGATATACGCGTGTACGCGTTTTTGTGCTGAAAAATGGTTACGTACCATTGGAGGGCCGACGTACTGTCGCCGGATGTACAGTTTGTATCTCCGCGCGACAGGAATTCAAATCGAAATCCGGATCTAAGCGCGCGGGCTCTCCCATGACGATAAAACGATTATTTGGCCTGAGCGAGCGTGAAACCACGTGAAATCGATACTAAGCGAGATTGATGGATGGGACATACAGGCTGTACATGTTACTCTGCCGCGGCTATATAGAAAACTGATGCGAGACATCGCGTTCATGTACGCATCAAAAACGGCTTTCGATCGCGAAACCGCTGTTTTATTATTTAAACGCGAGTAAACTGCGATAAATCCGTGGAAAATTTTTGTCACGTTATTGGGAACATTTGTTATTCGGTATCGGGAACTTTTTCATTCGTGATTTCCTGCAATCCTTTTTTGTTTTATTGTTGTAGAATCCGGGCAGTGCTATTTCGTGAAAATTGGGTGGTTCTGATTCTTTGAGACCGAACTATACTCAAATTTGACTTGGTCGACGGTGCTTCAATTAATAATTTTTGCATTGGAGTTGAAGTTAAATGGAAATGAATAGAAAATGGAAGTTCAATTCTTCACAGGCAAAAAAGAAGGAGCGACGGTGGGGTTTCGAGTATCGCATATTCGATATTTCACTTTTAATAATACAAGTTGTTGAATGTTCGTTTGTTTATAAATTTCGTATAGCACGGAAAAATAGTTTTCATACCCCGACGCTTCTTTGATTTAAGGCCGTAGGCCACTGTAACGGGTATAAAATCATGTGCGAATTTAACAATTTTCATTCGTACGAAAAAGTGATTCACTCATAAAATTAATCACACATCTATTTAGTATGAATATCAAGCTGTTAGATTTTTTTTCGGAGTACAAAATGGCCGACTATTCGAAACTGCTCGAAACAGCTTTTTTCTAATTGGCGTGACAAATAACATCAACAATTTTCACTCGATTTACTTCAAATTTAAAAGTTATGTTCCTAACTGCATTTCGCAGAGAAGTACGTACGAAATTTCTGATTAATCGAAAGCTTTCCATTTTATGAGCAGTTATAACAAAATTTTTCGCTGAAAATTCACTGAGAATTTTTGTTCTTTGTTCTAGGTAAAAAATTGTGGATGCTAAATGTCAGGCAGCGGAGCGCCTAAAAAAAGATAATATAAGAAATTATTAGTAGCCGGCCATTTTGTACATCGAAAAAAAATTTATTTTCTAACAGCTTGATATTCATACTAAATAAAAGTTACTGTGGCCTTAGTATGGAACTTAATATGGAAAATTGCTCCGAAAACATGTTAAAAATTTGTGACTCTTCATCCATTTTTCAAAACTAAAAAAATGAAAATGAAAATAGAAAGGAAATTCTAAAAAAAATGCATACCTATTCGGAAAAATCTACGAATTCATTTTATAATATAAAAAAGGTAGTTCACCGGACATTTGTTGAACAATCTTTTTTTTTTAACAATTTACTTATAACTTTTTTGCATTATTACCGGAAATTTTTGTTCTTAGCATGTGCGAAGTACTTGATTTAAAAAAATTTAATCTCATCGCAAAGCACTCAAAACTCTCGCAGAAACTCACTTTTGACAGGGAATGTGCGGGCAATACATCCTTAAGCCTATACTGCCTTCAGCTCGGTAATCAGAGCCCTAATCAGTACACGTTCACCCATCCGAGTAATGGCTCAGGCTAACGCAGTTGAACCTGGGATGTCACCGAAAGATAGTTAATTTCTTTATATAATTACGCTCCATGTGAACCTTAATTTCGGGGATTATCATTGTTTAAAGTATATTTTTTTATAGCAAAACATGTTATAAAGTAATGGCAATAATTATACCCTCTTATTAAAACACCTTCGAAAAATGCAATTTGGATTTTTTTTCATCAGTATTAGGTTCATACAGAAGCCAAACATGTTTTCAAAATAATCTCTAAATCGTATTGATTTGCAATGAAAACTGTGCTCTCCAGAGGGTACAAAAACAGCCAATCCTGATGGCACCCTCCGATGGACGGCAGATTATATGTTCCATATTATCAAAAGAAATGCTTCGAAAAAAATGTAATATTTGTTCGAAAATATGTATAAAATATTCCCAAAGTTTAAACAAACCCCATTCAACCATTCCTTGTAAAAAAAAATCATGAAAATCACTAAAAAAAACCTTCTCCTAAACAGATTTTCCTCAACAGATTGCCTCAACGTATTGTTCGTTATATTGATCGCCATTATCTGTATACATATTATTAAATAAATATGATACGTAATATACGATACACTATCGTATCATCCGTCCAGCTTACCTTCACCGGAGCCCATTATTCGTAAAGCATATTACTTAAGCTTTGGGGAGGCTCCCACATTGTTCGGGGCTCGCCTATTGTCCTGTGAGTATCCTCGGCTTCTACCGCGCTCGCCAAAATTAGCACAACTTCGACCACGATTCTAATACCAATAACAATTGAGCACCATTCATCTATGTGAGAAATTAGACAAAAACAAGATACACGTGCATACGTGTATTGATATGCCAAAATAAGCGTACCGTGTGTCACAAATGATTGGCGGCCCTTTTATATTACTATGCGAATACTGAATTGTATAAATAATTCATCTCCAGCCCCATCGTGACTACTATGACGTTGGAATATCTGTCATGTCCGAATGTCCATGTAATATGGTCGAACTGGTTTCGGGCTCTGTACGGGATTCAACGGGGATTTCAAAACTCTCCCATTGCGCCAGGGTCCGTTGGGAGATTGGGAAGGAACACCGCAGCTTTGTCTGTTGATAACCCACGGGTCCAGCTATTCATAGATCGAACGTGTCGAGTTATAAAAAAGTATTCCTCTATTCATGGGCTTCGAGCTTCGTCTATTCGAAATCCCTAGTAAATATATATATATATATATATATATATATATATATATATATATATATATATATATATATAGTGAATTAGCCGCCAAGCACCAATATATTATATACAATGGATAACTCAAAAACACCTATAAACATTTTGGATGAAAACGTCAAAGCAAAAAATTTGAATGGTTTGTCGATGTCTACATTGTGGTAGGCTTAGATTTTTTTCAAGTGGAGGTATCACCTGATCGTTGACGGTCATCTCCACTTTTACGAAGGGAGGTGCTTTTTTTATTGGCCACAAATGTAGAGCACAATAAAAAATAACCAATTATATCACGTCCTTGGAATGACCTTGAAATGCCAAAAAATGTCCAAAACCGTAATTAAAGCGCAGCAAGCAAAAAATACGACGATTTTAGACGCGAATAATGTTTTTATTGCGTGACGAGTTAGCGAATTTGTCCATTAACCGCGACACATTTAACGATACGATTTCCGAATTATGCTAATTTCTGCAATTTTGCCGTTTTACTGGAAGCTTTTCGGTTTTTCATCGGTATTACATTCATGACTCCAGGTCATGATATTGTAGGTAATTGGTTTAGTTTTTTCTTTTGGCCTGTAATTTTCAGGCTGCGGACATTATTGGCGATAAATTTGCTACGAAAATAATTGTTCTGCCCAAAATCCCACACCGATCCACTCGACCTAGACATTATTCGCATAAGACAGAACCACGAAAAATTGCGGTAGAGGGGTACTGAGAGCGGGAAAATATAATTAAGAATGAAAATTAAAAAAATAAATACATTATAGCGAGACAAAACGAAGGGCGAACAAGGTTCGCGAGGAGTTTGGGTAAGCGTGGGATTGCGTTAATTCGAGGAGGGATGACGCGAAGTCGAAATGGGAGGTCTGATTTCTACGCAACTATACGTTCATATTTATGTGTGTATTTCGTGTACACGATGAAAATTCCCATTAACGCTTATGTTTAATGACCCTTCGTACCGAGGGTGAAACCTCCGACTGCTCGTGTTTTTCTCCCTCCTTCGCATAATTCTCTCGGGAATTTTTTTCCGAACAGCCGGTTACGCATGGTGCGTCGAGAACAAGAATAACAGAAAAAAATGAAGCAATTACAGGACGCGATACAGCAGGCAAGTCGAGCCAGACGCGAAGTGTCGGAACGAGTACTCGCGGTGGTGTACGTTCATGTACTTAGAGAGGGGAGGTAGCTGTGAAAAGCTCGCTGGAAAATCACCCGGATGGAGATGAGGACAACGGCGTGGCGGAAGGAGAGAGAGAGAGAGAGAGAGAGAGAGAGAGAGAGAGAGAGAGAGAGAGAGAGAGAGAGAGAGAGAGAGAGAGAGAGAGAAACGGCAAAACGTACGGCGAAATAAAAATTCATGAACTACCATTGCTGGAGAGTGAGACAACAATCAGTTCCATTTTACGAGCGTGCTTACACGGAATGTACGTTACGTGTGCCCGCGGCCACAAAAGTCCGAAAGAAAGTGCAGTCTTTGCCCCAGGGAACACTGGGGTCCACTTTTCGTTTTTTTTTGTTGCATTTCCGCGCAAGGTAGATGCATGCGAATAGTTGTACATCATAATTAGACTGTTTGGGGGAGGATCTTCAAACTTTTTTCAAACGCGTCGATTGTGGGGTTAATTTTGTCCTTGAAATGACGTTTGAACTGATGGGCTGACGTTTATGCAATTGTGATTTTGACGACACTGGGGTTCACATAATGTTGATTGTTGAGAGTTTTTTTTAAAGGGTCTTTTCACTTTCATGAAAACAGCCCTTTCAAGGGCTATTTCCATGACTTTTTGCGATAGGTTAATATTATAGATATTGATATAAAAGTTGTTACACTTAATAAATACACTTTGGGAATAAATTGTTTGAAAGTTATTTATTTATGTCACTATTTATAGACGAAAATGGGGTTGAAAAAAGTACTAAAAAATTGTAGGGCTGCGCCGTTGATGAAAGCTCGGAGATCGATCATCCGAAACCAGAAAATCAAACGGTTTTATATTCAGTATGTTAATGGCTATATCGCATGTCATACGATTTTTTATACATGCAAAAATAACAAAACGACGAACATTTTTCGAAAAAACAAAAAAAAAAACGTGTTCTTTTAATCGTTTTTGGCAACAAGAAAAATAGTAAATGTCGAAATTTGAAAAAATCCTTTATATGCGCTATAGCTACAGTTGCAAAGAATATGTGGTTAACATTTCATTAGGATCGATTTAGTACTTTCGAAGATTTTATTCGAAAATCGGCGGAATCGCGTATATAAGGCCTTAAGGAACGAGTGAGTGAGTTGATTGAAATATGCAACCAGGAAGTTGGCGACTCGAGCATTACTTATGAATCACTCTCGAAGCAACGACCCGTTTCGTCACGTGTTCGCGAAAAGAGGAGACTGCAAACGACTATGGCACGTATTTCTCTAATTAGACAGATTTTGCAACGGATATGAGGATCACAAAGATTTTTGCAAAAACGGCTGGCATTTGGAGCTCGGCAAAACTTCGAGACGAAAAAATGTCGTCATCGTGTTGCTTGCTTCCAGGACAACCGCTTCGTCGGTTTAGCTCCGCCTCGCCTTATATATGTCCAAGATGACAAATAGCGAAAGAGCTTTTACATGTTTTTTGTACGTATTTGGAGCTTGTTCTTAGATCAGAAAAATGAAACGTGATTTCGGAACAACGGGTTGGATCATGGGTCGTTTCTTGGCTGTACACGAGAACGTCGAGATAGACAGAAAAAACGTTAATCATCGACGTCACAAAAAAATGTTCCAGGCAAAAGTTGTACAGTGCGAAGGGGGCCATCAATGGCGACTAATTTTTGTTATTTCGTTGGAGGCACTGACGCACAATGAAGGTCACCTTCACTTTTTTAAATGGAATGGTTCATTTTTTTCTTCCATCATCTTGGGAGCACCTCAAGCCGCATAAAGAACATTGGGGGGGTCAAAGTCGTTCAAGGTCATTCAAGGTCAGTATCGATAATACGAATCTAAATATTTCGGTTCACTACGAAATATTTGGTAGTGATTTGTATTTAATTTCGAAAGGTGTTTAATAGGTGTCCTTGAATGACCTTGAACGACTTTGAACCTCTAATGTTTTTTATGCGGCTTGAGGTGCTCCACGAGATGATTGAAGAAAATGTACCATTCCATTTGAAAAAGTGAAGGTGACCTTCACTGTGCGTCAGCGCCTTGACCGAAATGGAGAAAAATTCGTCACATTTGATGGCCCCCCTCACACTGTACAACTTTTGTCTGGAACATTTTTTTGTGACGTCGATAATTACCGAGTTTGTTTGCGTGACAGAGATAAGAGGGACAGCCTGTACATATACAGGGTGTCCTGTTATGAATGTATAATCCTGCAACTGTCGATAAGTCAGATCATGTAATGAAAATCATCTGCTTTTGGTTTTTCGCATCCCATTACTACAAATGTTAACTTTTTTAACCCGGTGTGTGAAAAAATACTCTTGAGTATTCGTTTTTTTCGAGAACAGTCTACTTTTTAACCTTAATGACCTTTGTGCATGACAGAACATCCTGTATATATATATATATATATATATATTAAGGTGGCACAGATGTGAGCTCTATTTTTTCCCCTTTTTCTCATCATCCAATTATCTTCTTAAAAAAAAAGGATTGTCTCTCAAGCCACCAAAAAATTCAAATTTTCATAAAAAAATCGATTTTTTCCGTTCACTTCTCACCCATGAATTTTACGCTTTATAAGTTTTAAATTGACCTCGTAAAATCTCTAGTTGGCCAATGAATATTGAGTGGTCGCTCGAGAACTTGGAAACTTTCAGTTTTCGTAGTCTTTTTTTATTCTTCTCACCCATAAATGTGACGCTTTGTAGAATGTTCAAAACAATTAATCCCTTTTTGTTTAGAAACAGATTTTTCAAATTTACCTCATTCTCCTAACCCAAGAATTATAATCTTTGCTCTCATAAAATAATTCTTTAAAGCTCTTGTCTGTAAACAAAATTATAGATCGTTCTATCGGGTTAGAAGTATGTGATAAAATTGAAAAATCACTTTGTAAATAAAACAGGATGAATTGTTTTTAAAAGTTTATAAGGCGTCGAATTTATGAGTGAAGAGAGTAAAAACATCTTGCGAAAATTGTAAATTTCGAAATTTTTGCGGAACCACTAAATATTCATTGGCCGGATAGAGCCCTCGCGACAATTTTTTTTCTTTAAAGAAGGTAATTGGATGGTGAGAAAAAGCGAAAAATTAGAGCTCAAATTTGTGCCATATATACAGGGTGAGGCACATAAAGTTTTACAGAGCAACAGCACTCAAACTATTGATCATATCGAAAAATGTTTTAGACAAAAGTTTCAGTGTTCGAGAAAGCCGTCATACTGGATCACCCGACTTTTTTTTATCGGTGGAGGCGCTGAAGCTACGTCAAGGTCAACTCCCCTTTTTTAAATGGAACTTTGTATTTTTTTTTCGATGCCATTATTACCGATCTTAAGACGAATTCAGCGACTTACAACATGAGGTCACAATATTGACCTCATTGTGACGAATAAAAAAATTAATTTCTTTTTTTGAACCACTCTAATATATATATATTAGAGTGGTTCAAAAAAGAAATTAATTTTTTTATTCGTTGTACTCAACGGAAAATGTTACTACGCTATGAAAAAGTAATTCATACAAAATTTGAGCAGCCCAAACATTTTTTTATGTAGTGCTCCAAACGACTTTTAATTTTTTTTCTTCGATTTTTCGTCAATTTTTTTTCTCCATTTGTTTTCTTGCTCCAAAACAGCATATTACTTAAAAAAAGCACGCATACTTGTTGGACGATCAGTGATGTAAACACCGTGTTCTTGTTCATCAAGTGGTTGATATCATTTCCACAACCGAATTACATATATTGATTCTTAATCTGCAAATACAAATCTTTATGGTAAAAAAAGATATTTAAATAAAGATTGTGTATTGCTACAGAAAAAATTGAATCAAGACTTACATTGGACCACGCACTAACATTTTCTGCATCGGGATAAAAAAATTAATACTCCGATATTCATGAAAAAAAAAACATGAAAAAGGCGTTTGAGCACTAACTAAAAAACTGATTAGAACCCTCAAATTGTGCAAGACTTTCTTTTTCTTAACATACTTCAATTTTTCGTTGAGAAATAAATGAATTCTTTCTAACCACGCTAATATATATATATATATAAATATATATAAGAATATATAACATTGATATTGTACAGCAGGAAGCTTATCATACGATACGTCTTGATATAAAAGGCATCGAGGCGCTTTTTCCTGTCCCTCGACAAAGGTTTTGTATAGCCATTGGACTTTTTTGCTCGCGCGCGAAACAAAAAACCTTTTATTTCACCCCTTGTCGAACCTGGTGCTCTCACGTGGGCGAGTGGATCGTTTTCTTCTTTTCTATCGAATAGACGAAGCAGGAGGAGTTCCCATTTCTTCGGGCATTTCGTCCGGAAGAGCCCGATAATTGTGGCAAATTAATGGGGCGCCTGAGCGATCGGTCGACCTTGAGGCCTATCGGAGGTTGGATACGCGCGGTCATTACACGGAGGCCTTATCGACCCAACGGGGCTCGCTTCCTTTTCTACGTCTTCATCTGGGGCGCCGCATAATCGTTCACCCAGAGGATGAGACAGGATGTTCCGTCGAGATCGATGCGCGAGCAAAGGGATGGATATATAATACCTAGGTATGGGCGGACGATAGGCCGTGGCGTGGGAGGTTACCTTTCCGTCTGGTAACTGGGTGATCGATTCCTCGTCAGGTCTGTACACGGTCTCGATGCGTTCCGGTTCGACGGAGATGAGCGAATCAGTGATGGAGTGACAGACACACACAGAGGAAGAGCGAGAGAGGGGGGGGGGGTTTATAGAGATTGCCAGTAAAGAAGGGTTTGGAAATTGATGGATAAGGGCTGTGAACAAAGCGAACATCGGCGAACATCGCTTGCATCAAACGTCTCGTCTCCTTCCGGACGTCGTATGTGCCACTCCGCCAGTCTTTCGACAGGTCGACGCACTTTCATTGTTTCGGCTCGATTCGTCTTATCAGCTTTACAAACTACCAACGCACTCACAGATCCAAAATAATCCCGCGCAACGTTTCCGCTTGGGATTTCTCGCTTAAGGGGGGAGATACCTTTAGGCGTGGATGAAATTCGGTGATTCCTAAGTTTTTTTTTCCAAACCTACTGGGGTCGTTTTGATCGGGATGAATTTTTAGTAAAATGCTCACTCTTGCAAAATTGAAAATTTTCGATAATTATTCTTATGAATTTAATTTGACGTTTTCCGAATTTTAACTGTGCGGACTTATTTAGAAATGGTTATGTTTTGTGCTTGAATTTTTACGATAATATCCGACCGACGGGTTGTTAATGGTAGGCGGATGAAGCAGGATCCGGGTTGATCCAGTGTGTCGAAGTCGTGGCCAAATATAAGTGTCGATGAAGGGTTAGTAAAAGGGAAGATTCCTTCCCCGTTTTTTGAGACTTTGGGGATGTTTTGTTACTACTTTTCGCTGTCACATGGTCGTTTTTTGTTATTATTAGTCTTTGAAAATGGCGCTGTCAAATGGCTTTTTTGTGATTATTAGTCTTTGAAAATGGCACGGTATTCTAAACTGCATTTTTAAAACTGGCGTGACGGATAGCTAGAATAGCAATTGACCGATTATGAGGAAATTTGGTATAAATATTTCTAACCTTATTGGCCAAAACATGACCCTCAAGGTTTTTGAAAGAAAAAAAATATTTTAAATTGGTAACTGTAGCGATTTTTTTCGGAAAATTCAATCTTTTTGTTTCAAAGCGTGTACCATTTCATGCATTTTCACCATTTCCCACTTTTTTTGGTTCATATTCTGCGTATGACTGTTAATGAAAGAAAAATCTTCGTTGGTTTTTTTTCAGGATATACCCGCCGACGACACATACCCTGAGTCTCAAAAATGGGGAAGAAATCTTTCCTTTCGAGAAAAAAATCATGAAAGTCGTCAGGTGTGTCCCCCCTTAAGGTATTCTTTTAGTGGAGAGCCGTATTTTATAGTGATATGAGCAGGGCCCCTTTGCATTGTTGGTAAACCACAGTGGTGCAATAAAAATAAGTTACTATCAATTATGATACCCTACGATAAACCGGAATAGAAACTTTCGCGCAAATTTAGTGGATTTACACGTTTTTACAATTTCTCGAAAAAAATCACGCGTGATATACGCTCGAAAAAATCAAGCACGATAGCCATTAAAATACTGAATCTAAAACCGTAGGATTTTTTGTTTGGGATGATCCATCTCCGAAATTTCATCAACAGCGCAGACCTACAACTTTTTTAGGCCATTTTCTTAACTACCATTTTCGTCTATACGTAGTGACTTAAATAAATAAAATTTTTTTTTATGTTTTATTTATTAAATATTATACATAATATTTAATAAATATTATGTATTTTTAAATATTATGTATTTATTTATTAAATATTATACATAATATTTAATAAATATTATGTATAATATTTATTTTAAAAAAATCATGAAAAATTGCTTTTTTAGCGTCTAAAGTGAGAAGACCCCTTAAGTATTGTTGATCAACCTAGGCCCTTTTTCTTCTGACTCTCGAGAGTTCGGGGTACAACGAGAACCGTAGCAAAGTGTATAAATATCTGGAGTGAAAATCAACTGCGAGGGTTTCTACGTAATAACTGTCACCACCAAATGTCGAGATACGAGAAAAAAATGCTTATCATCACGGCGCTCAAGGGTGGCACCCTTCATTTCCATTTTGCGTCGCATAAAGTCACCCGAGCAAAGTTCTGGCCAGTCGCGCAAAAGTATGAGTCAGGTTCGGAACCAGACCCTTCGCGGCACAAATGCACACGACCCACCCTGCCGATAGACAACCCACCCCCTACCCTCGTGCTTGTTATCGACCCAACCCTGATAAACACTAACGCCCCGCATTATCGGCGAATCGTCCGGAATGCGCTGTGTCATCAAACAAATATGACAAGTACCTTGGACAATGGGCACGAACTTTCGTCTCTCCGAAAGCGTCCCTCCAGGGGGTGACTATCAAAAGAACACTGGGTCGATGCATTACCAATGACTGATTTACCAAATGACAGTGAATCATCTGCACTAATGTAATGAAACTGTGGTGCCTGGGCAGACGATTTGTTATTTCGGCCTGACATTTACGGACTTTATTGTTAATAAAATTATATGAAATTTTTTGTTTTTTAATTAAAAGAATAAAAAGATTCAATACTATACTCGGCACGAGACCGGCAAAAAAAGACATTTTTGTCGATGTTTTCTGGGAAAGGTTCCTGATTTTTTATTATTCGAATTTTTACATTTAGGAGTGTAGTTTTGAGTATCTTTTAAAATTTTTGGATTGAAAGATATATGTAAATGTGGTAGATATAATGAAAATTTGAAAAAAACTACGCAGCGGAAAAAATTCCCTTCTTCACTGCGTTTTGGTATGCAAAAGGAGCTTGTAAGATTTCTTGTTGATAAGTGCAGTCATTTTTGAGAATTCATGGCCACCGACCTTGAACAAGCCATTTTGAAAAAACAGAGCCTTTAAATCGACTTGAAATTTCGAGAGAATATTTTTGAGCTGTTATTTTTTGAGAATCCGTTGAAAACGAAAAGTCGATATTTTAAAACGAAATCAACGAGGTGTAAGCTCTTAAGGCGGTATAATGTAACAAGTTTGGGGAATTTTAGCTGCCCGTACGTTTGAGCGAGGTTGGCATTAAAGTGGCTTTTTTCTAATTTTCGAAACTTTTCGACACCTTTTTCCTAATCCTATTTGGCATATGGAAATAAACGCTTCCAGGATTGCACCCAACTTTATGTTATGTGGTTCTATCGAATAGAAACCAAGCCAACACGACTTTCCCTTCGAGAGGAACATGGCGTGCGAGACTCTTCAGTATTCATACGGAAGCTCTTCAGTAAATACTCAATGCAAAAGTTATAGTAAAAGTTTCCGTAGTTTCAATGATTGTCCATCGCAATTTTCGATATTTTGTTTCTGGTGATGCCATTACGTGCATAAACCTACATAAGGACCAACTTTTAATTACCTATATAAAAAAACGTGGATTTTTAAATATATAAGAAACGTGCTTTCTGTTAGGTGTACGAATAAATTCTCGGCCTGAGGATGAAAAACGCCTGTCCAAAAATAATAAAATAAATATTTTATTAAATTTAATCAAAATTGAAAAAAATAAATAATAAAAACTAGCAACTTAATAAAATTAAGATTTTATTAAATTTTATTAAAATTAATAAAATAAATATTTTATTTAATTTTATTAAAATCAATAAAATTAATATTTTATTACATTTTATTAGAGTCAATAAAATAAATATTTTATTACATTTAATTTAAAAAAAAACTAAGATTAATAAAACTGTCAGGTTATATTGAAACACCCTTAACATAATCCTTGATACGATCTGACCCAGAAATCCATTCCTAATGTCACACAAACCAAATGTCCAATTTTTTATTAATATTAATTTAATTAAATTTTAATAATTTAATTTATATATTTAATATAACATTATAATATAATATAAAATTTAATATAATATAATATAACATATATTTAATATTATATTTAATATAACAGCTAATAAACTGCTCAAAAAATGAATTTTTTTTCCAACAAACGCACGAGCGAAGTCGCAGGCAAGAGCAATTTTTTTCCACACAGATACAAAATGACCCCGAAATGCTCTCGTTCATACAAAGGTCTTCCGAGTGCGCAGGAGCTTCGCGTCGCCCGGACGTGAAAATAAACAAAAAGATGATTCGACAGCTCTTCGGCTTGGTGACAGGTCGTCAAGGATTTAAGGAACAAGCTCCCTCTCCCCCGCCCCTCTCACTATCGCTCCGCCAAGTTTATTCCATGACTCAGCCCTCGCAGCCGCCAGGAAATTCAACTTTGTCGTTTATCCCGGAAGAACGCGCGCTTCAACCTATCCAGCTCAACGACGAGATCGCTGCGGGCCACAATCGATGGAGGCTCACGTAATATCGACAAAATTTTGTGTCTGCCCCCCTCCCGGACAGTGTGAACTACACAACGATCGCTACCATTCACAAGGCGCCTATTTCGCTGGATTTGAGAACCGACACGATTCCATCGGACTTGTCGTCGAATAGTTGTCTGCATTTCCTTCGACCATCAGTCATGATTCCTTGCCCCATTTGTACACGTCTGCACAACCCTAAATCAACCACACCGAATTGATGCTGCGGTTGAGGATTTTCTGATACGACGCAGGTCTCATACACACTATGCTTTTTTTGATCGAACACACTCGTGGCACAGATCCTTCCGGGGGTTTCGAACCGTGACGGATTTATAGAGAGAGGTAGAGAGATTAGACCGATCAAAAAACGAGATACGTAGTGGAATAATATTTCAGAGGGGAGTGTGAGAATTAAGGCCTTAGGCCACAGAAACGCGTATATAATCATGTGCGAATATAACAATTTTTTTTTGTATGAAAAAGTCACCCGCTCATAAAATTAATTCCACATCTATTTACAAGGAACATCACTCAGGTGACACCCTTCGATTTTGTTGGAATTTGAATATGTTATAAAGCACCGAAAATGAAGCGATACGTATTTTTTTTTAATCGGCGGATAAACGGTTTTAAGGGGTGAAACCACCTCTCGAAAAGAGGCATCTCTAGGGTGGTTCACCCCTTAATTTTTTTTTGCAATGTCACTATAGTGGATTTTTCATTGCTTCGGATTAGACGAGTTTTCGTTTTTGGTTCATTAAAATCGGTGGACTCCTTGTGTGTGAAACTGCTATGTTACCCCTAGAGATGCCCTTTTTCGAGGGGTGATTTCACCTCTTAAAACCGTTTTTGCACCGACCAAAAAAATACGTATCGCTTACTTTTCGGTGCTTTATAACATATCCAAATTTCAACAAAATCGAAGCGTGTCACCTGAGGGATGTTCCCTGTCACCTGAGGGATGTTCCGTGTCACCTGAGGGATGTTTTTATTAAGTTACTATGAATATCAAGCTGTTAGGATTGTTTTTTTTTCGATGTACAAAATGACCGACTACTAATATTTTCTTTTGTTATTTTTCTTTTAGGCGCTCTGCGGCATGTCATTTGGCATCCACAATTTCTTACCTAGAACGAAAAACAAAAATTCTCGTCAATCTACATTAGAATACCTATTGAAGTACGTACGGAATTTAAAAAATATTGTTTTATTCAAAAGTTGCAGGTATTTGAACTTAAGAAATGAATTTTCAGTGAAAAATTTCGTTATAACAACTCATAAACTGCTCATAAAATGAAAAGTTTTCGATTGATCAGAAATTTCGTACGTACTTCTCTGCGAAATGCAATTAGGAATATAACTTTTAAATTTGAAGTAAATCGAGTGAAAATTGTTGAAGTTATTTGTCACGCCAATTGGAAAAAAGCTGTTTCGAGAAGTTTCGAGTAGTCGGCCATTTTGTACATAAAAAAAAATTCTAGCAGCTTGATATTCATACCAAATAGATGTGTAATTAATGTGATCAGTGAATCACTTTTTCATACGAAGAAAAAAATTGTTAAATTCGCACATGATATTATACCCGTTACTGTGGCCTACGGTACATATTCCTTTCACAAACCCGAATATTTAACAATCAACCGATTTTCGTCCATAGTGAAGTGAAAATACATCCCATTGTACTGGTTAAATTTCAAGTGAAGATACCGAACTCTTAACGAAAAATGACGACTCCAAAAATCGTCTCTTTTATACGGCACTTTATGGACGATACGCTGCCCGCACTACTATCCAATAATTCATACACTGAATAACTCTTGGTGCCTGATATAAACTGCTCAACGCGTGTAAAAAATTGAAATTCGGTGTGTTTACCGAACGGCCTTTATTGAACATGATGATATTTTTTTTAAGTTCGACACTACATACTACTGAGAGTGGGAGTTCAAGATAAGCAGCATCTCGCACAAATAAAATAATTGATAGTACGAGTGGATCATAAAGTAAAAATTGAAAAATTGAAGATGACCTTTTATCCCAAGTGTGACACTAAAAACTCTATGACCAAAGACAGTGCAGGCTCCTTACGATCTCCTCGTGGTCTAAGAGCTTTATCATGGGTGACGTTCCTTCATTTGAACGAATTCGTGATCGCACGTGTGAATGTGCGTTTCGATACGTGCCATGGAGCATTCCATAATCGTGGCATTTCTGCGTTTCGTTCGTATATGTGTGTACAAATATATACAAATATATATATATATATATATATATATATATATATATTTAAATGTATTTATATATAAATATATAAATAAAAATAAAATATATAATTATATAAATATATAAATTGTATTGTCTATTCTTGGTTTTGCCGAGTAGGTGTTTTTCTCACCTCAGCGCTGGAAAAATGTTCTCACCGTAGAAACGTAAGAACTCTGCCGATCAGCGATATCGGAAGCGTGACGGTATTTTTAATTAAATCCCCGTAGACGGATCGACCCTTGGCGCACGTTCCGCGTACACGCATTTATTGGTGACAATCGGAGGGGTGGATGCAGCGACAAGGGCTCAGGATGATCCGTTGGTGGGACTCTCCTCGCGGTATTTTTATCCTCTTCGCTTCGTTCCTTTATCTCTACCGTCATTTTCTCACCCTTCGCTATCTCGCCTGCCCCACACCAATTTTGCCATTTTCAAAACACTACTTGTACATTTTGCACTTCAGTCACGATTTGTGAATTTATAATCGAATTTTTATTCTTGCTTTCCCGATGTGACTAAGGGCGAAAATGATACGTATTGTTGCTGCACTTACGGTGTATGTGTCGTCGACGAGTATGAGGACGAAAGGATTTGTGGCGAGAGAGTAAGATTTCATACCCACTGTATGAAAGTACGAGCACGTGCTTGCACAACGTATAGTCTTACATTACCGGGCCATTTCGATCGACAGGTATTGCTCTACCGTATAAAAAGATATAGTACACCTCTGCTGGGTTCGGTTCGTGTACACAGTTGATAACAGCTTGCGAAATATTAGACGTCTCAACAAAGGAAAATATATATACACAGGCACACATTTCACCCTTTTGTGTATACTGACCCTCCCACGTATGCGTACCTATACATTTATGAAGATAGGATATTTAAAACTCGTTATATCTATAAAGAGTTGGCCTTCAGTTCTCGAAGCTACACGTCTTCAAAATAACTTTCCCTTGTATAGCCTCTTTCTTCGAACGCCTTCAATGGCTCTCACGCGGAAATAACGATTCAGTTTACGAACCTGCCAGATATATTTTCTCGTACTCTTTCACCCTCTGTAACTCAGCTACGTAAACATTTGTAAAAATACGTTTTTTTCCTTCGAATTTTCAAAAACAATTGACGTTATGTTTTAAACGGTAAGACTCGAAAGATTTATCGAAAATTTCATCAGAATGGGTCGATCAGTTTTTTGCCTATACGTCACGCCAGTTTTGAAAATCGAGTTTAGAAGACAATGCGCGTCGGCACTTTTAAAGATTAATAAAAAAAAAATACCATGTAACAGCCGAAAGTAAAAATAAGACATACCCTAAGTCTCGAAAAAAGTAAAGAAACATTTTCGAAAAAAAAATCACGAAGATGAGGAAATTTTCTCCTCGCCTACGGGTATTTCTCCCCCTTAAGTGGAACCCGCCTGTACTTGCAGCGGTTATGGGCTACGTTTATCGACTGTTGGTAAAGCCGGGCAAGACGGATCGCTTGCTGCTGGTCTATTTAAAATTCCGCTCGATTCAACTGACTCATTGGACCTGGACTCGAAAATCCAAAGACGACAAAACACTCGAAACCCGAATTACCACACATAAATTTGTTTCTGCGAAATGTGACATCATTGCGAACAATCCCAACACGCGACGGATGTTAAATATAATAAGTATGTTGGGTGTAATAGAGAACGAGTGCCAACTGGGTCTCGCCTTTTCCACCAGCCAGCCCATTATGGGCGACCGCGGTCGCGAACTCTCTGTGCAAGAGCTTATTTCTCCTTGATCCCCGCTGCTTGCAACTGTTATCAATCATCTCGTAAACAGCGTCCATTACATGACTCGTGAAACGAGACACCGCGCAAATTCGTCGGCTACTTTTTATACATGTAGAGGGTGTCCTGTTATGAATGGATAATCCTGAAACCGTCGATACGTCAGATCATGTCCTACTTGTATGCTGCAATTTCAGTTTAATAAAAGTCCCACGATTTTCGAGATAAAAATCTTCTGCTTACTGCTTTTCGCGTGACATTTTTACAAATGATAACTTTTTTTTACCCGGTCAAAAGAAAATACTCTTGGTTGTTTGTTTTATCTAGAAAAGTCTCATTTCTAACCTCAAATGTTAAAGAAACTTTACGAAAAAAGATCATATGCAAAATTTTCAAACAAACCAATTCGAACATCTGACTTTGATAGCCTGCGGTGTACAAAAAATGTATTCTTTTAAAAAGTTGCTTGGTTATTGTCGATTCATATCATTTGTGAAAATGGCATGCGAAAAACCAATAGCAGATGTTTTTTTCTTTTTTTCAAAAAATAACATAATGCCCAAAGTCTCGAAAACCATGGGTCTTCTACTAAACTGAAATTCCAGCATGTAGTAGGACATGATCTGACCTATCGACAGTTGTAGGATTATCCATTCTTAACAGGGTAGCCTGTATATATATGTATATATATGTATATATATATATATATATATATGTATATATATATATATATAGCAGCTTTGAGACGAAGATACTTGAATTGTCTCAGTGACGTAAATAAATAAATAAATAAATAAATAAATAAATAAATAAATATATATATATATATATATACTTGTCTTATGTGAGTGAGACAATTCAAGGATCCTCGTCTCAAAGTTGCCCTTCTTTCTTCCTCGGTGGCATGAGAAGCCCAGAGACCCGAATAAACGAAAAAATAGTGAAAAGTAACGCGACTAAACGTCTGGAAAGACACGTGACCCAGCGACGAAAAATAAGATCTTATAAATCGCCCTCGCGGTATTCGCGTGCTCTCCACTTTACAATCTCCGCAATCCTGTGTCAGCGTATTATGCGTTTTATTAAAAACATTTTCCATCCGGCGCGTATTCATTCCCGTCGTGAGCTCGAGAGACAGGAAAAAGGCGGCGGGGCCGTGGGCCGAGGAAACGGCGGCCAATTAAAGCGTGTTTATTAGCTCCACTTGCGACGGGGATGCACTTGAAGAATGAGGTCAAGCATTTCACGCCTGCTTTTATTTAATTTAAGAAGTTACGTCTAGTTGTAAAAGACTAGTCGAAAAAGTCTAGCTGTGAAAGTCGAAAAATCATTTTTTTCGAAAGCAATATATTTTGACAGTATAACATCTTGTAAATGTTCCCTGAAAATTTCAAGGTGATCGGATGAAAAATGGCAGATTTACAGGTTGTTTACTACGAAAAATTGTTTCGTAATTGTTTATTACGAAAAATGCCAATTTTTTTCACAAAAATCAAGACTCTCACTTTGAACAAGTACCATTGTTTTTACCATTTGATATTTAGGAAACTCCATCGCTTAATCATAGGATAAACTAATATACTAACGAAATCTGTTTGATTTTTCGATATTAGATAACCTGGTTGAGAAGGGCAAGGGCGCAAAAGGCGTTTTCGAGAGTTGCTTCCCGGACATCAACTGTCAATCGATAATAATTAAATATTCATACCCAAAAAAACTACAGAGAGTTCCTCAGATGATACTTATTCGAAAACCCAATATTTGTAGAAATCTATCACCACGATGATCTACAAAAAAAAATCCCACAAATAAGCTGTTTTCGACTGTTACAACTAGGCATAACCTGTCAAAATGAGCAGTAAATAAAAACGCGTGTAACCATGTAGAAGAAAATGGACATAAGGGTAATTTTGCTCAACCGTAGACATACCTCTGTCTCTTTCTACCCCTCTGTCCATTATACTCCTCTGCGGTCAACAGGAATTCTCGAATTGCACAAGCGATCGTTCCATTCATGCTAATTTGACTTCGGTTAACCTCAGAACTTTAATATCCACCTATTCCCAGCGGAGATTAAGTTTCTAAGCTGCCAAGTGAAGAATAGAGTCAAAATGTCTACTGTCAACGACGTGAAGTACTGCCACTCGTCATTTTCGTCACTCATGTCACATCGTATCAAACTCTTGCTCCAAATGTTCCACCAACCAGCATCCTCGAATCCTCATTCATATGTTCCGCATTCGATAACTCTATAGTCCTTCAACAAGCTCTCATACTCTCGTGATGCATCTCACGAACCGAGTTCGCAAAACACTCGTTGTTTTTATTCGCCAAAAACAAAGCGGAAACCATTTCCCGATCAACACCACGAATTTCGGTGCGACGAATCGTGGAAGGCTGAACGACAGATCCTGAAATTGCGCGAGCGATAGGATTCCACTGGGGAACAAATCGAATTTCCCATGCCAGTCATCCCTGGGGAGTGGTAGGGCTTGGATGACGTCGCGACGCCCTCCGTTATTCTTTGTACGATGTACAGGTCCGCGGAAAGGATGCGATCCTTAGGAATTGGTTGGAGACCTGCGGAAATCCTGTGTGGGAGTAAAATGGCACTTGGTGGAGGACGCGGGGGGGGGGGGGTCCTTCGTACCACTGGATCGTGACAATTCGATGTGTCTCTTAGGTACATACACGAAGGGTCAAAACGTCCCAGGGTCCTCGTCGGCTGAGACGGCTGATGGAAAAATTGTTGCGGTGGTCGGACGATCTTTTACAGAGGCGGGTGGCGATCATCATGGGGATGGACATGAAAGGGACTCGCCTCAAAATAGCTTTGTCCCTCATCGTGCGCCCACTCTCGTCCTTCTTGTAAGAACGGTTTCTACTTTGTCGGGCAAAAAAAGTTTTTGATTTTGCTGTATTGGAAAGAGCCAATGCTTAAGGGGGTATTCCTCTCTGGAAACTTCAGAAAATCGTTTTTGCATATTGTTACAGTGTGAATTCTCAAGAATATTTTGAGACCGACCGGACTCTGAAATTGTAAAAATTGACGAAGGTACAGCGATTTTAGTGGAACAGGGTGCGTCGGGTTAAGGATGATTCGCGTGTAACGAAAGCGGTCATCAAAGCGCAAGAACCCGTTTATTACCGCTAAATTCACGATTTTTTTTAAGCGTGAGAAATTGCCTGGATGCCCGTCTTTTTTTTATGAACAACGATGGATCGAAAGTTGTATGAACTTAAAAATTTCACTTTTGTTGGACTACTATGTAGTATTACTACTATATTATTACTACTACCATTAGATTGTGAGTAGCAGTAGTATTTATTACTAAATTATTACTACTACTATCAAATTATTGCTAGTAGTAGTAGTATTATTACTAGATTATTACTACTTCTAGTAGTATTACTACTACTAGACTAATAGTAGTAGACTGGTAGTCTACTACTTGTAGTAGTAGTAGAATCAGTAGTAGTAGTAGACTATTACTAGTTTAGTAGTAGTAATAATCTAGTCATAATACTACTACTAGACTACTACTAGTATGTATGTTAAAAAAATGATCAATATTCCTTAACATTCATCAGTAAATCGTCTGACCCTCCATAAACCTACTATTTTCCGTGTTCTTATCACAGTGCGGCTGCACGTTTTATTCCCTCCATTTTTTAAATTGCCACTTGGTCTGACCCAAAGATGGGACTTTTTTGCCCACCACTGGAAGTCATCAATGACCACAGACGAGCCTTTTGGGATAAAAGGCACACGAGCTTATCGATTAACTCTTGTATGCCATTCGTATAAACCCAAATGTTCATATTGTACACACGAACGTGAAGGCCTATGACCTGTTTTTCTGGAAAAGCGACGAAGAGAGAACAGCGATGGAATGTGGCGGAGAAGCGAGCGGTAGCAGGAGTTGGTGACCACCAACTTGGATTTTCATGATCCAGTTTCAGGGAACACGGGATACTAAAACGTATCGGGACGAAAGGATAAAAGCTGTCGTGAGCCTGGCAGCGAGGAGCGAGCAGGGTGACGTTACATTGGAGTCGAAGAGGCAGGCGGTACACTGGAATGATGCAATAAAAAAACTACCCAGCTAACTTCCTCTCTGGTAAACCTTCTTCATCCAACGGTTCCACAACCACAAAGTACGAATCGAATTTTGAAGACAGGGCGATTGAATACTGAATCACTTTGTCGAGTAGTAAACGTGCTTGGGATAACGATCCTAATACTCTTATATCTAATGATTAAGGGGACATTCAGCCCCTAAAGGGAGAAAGACGGGGGCAAAGTTTGTATGTAAAATAACAAAAAATCAGGTCAGAAGATTTACTGGAAACTTAGTATTAAAGCTCTTCGATACAATTGATAAAACACGTATTCTATCGTTTTTCGAAATTCAACCCCTAAACGAAAGGGGGTGGTAAATTTTGTGGGGAAGAGGAAAAAATCGGGTCAAATTTACTTGAAACTTTGTATCACTGCTCCTGGACACAATTAGTGAAATTTCAACCTTTTTGGAAATTCGATCCTTAAGGGGAAAAGGGGGTAGCAAAGTTTGTAGGGTAAAAGAGATAGCTGTTCAGATTTATTTGAAACTTCGTATCAATGCTCTTCAAAACAATTCTACGCGTTCCTTAATGAAACACTTCAGGAGCACATTTCATTAAGGAGCACTCGATACAAGTCTACGCGACACTGCGGGCCGAAAGCTAGTGACAAATATATGTGCGTGAAAATATTGTTTAATACCACTCGACGATAATGGTTGAAAATAATAGTTCAAATATTTGTTCGTTGTCGATTCCTTCTACAGAGCATCATAAAAGCAAAAGAGTACGAAGATTGGAGACTTTTCTTCTAACAATTATGAAAATGTCAACAATATGGTAAGGCTTGTTTTTAGAGCAGAGGACCATTTTAAATCTGTTCATTGCATTTACGGGAAGTTTAGTTGGAGGATCACAATTTGCAACAATCCCGCTCTCGCGAATTTACAATTCGAATATTTAGTAAATATGGATGGAAAAATATGAAGTTAAAAGTCTAAAAATACACGTAGGGGATCCAGTGGAAAGTCGAAGGGAGAATTCATCGTCGATTTATTCGTAAATAAAGCGAACACGAGAAAATGTCAATAGATCGCTTTTTGATATAGCTTAAGGCGTTACTATATGTGGCTTACAGAAAAATGACACGTTTTTACGAATTTGTTTCGAGAATACTACAAAAAGTAATCAAAATGCGGTTCGAAGCGTTTATTCTACATGTGACAACGGATACAAAAAAAATTTATGAAAAAAATACACAATGCTGGCTCAGTCGTAGCTACACTAACATAGGTGGGGGTGGGAGGTGGGCAATGCAACTCCTTAATAGCACATACAAGGATAGTCGAGTTTGTGCTCGTTTGTATTGTAATCGTGAGCACTTCTCATTACACATGATAACGAGATTCATAATGGTGATGGGGGGTGGGAACTGAAATTTCCCAATGGTAAATGGTATGACAATCGAGTTTGGGCTCATCAACTTTTTTGACTTGAGCACTATTTACAATTACACTGTTATAAAGTTTTTCGCGAAACCTTTATAACCCAAGGTAAAGTTTTTGATTACGCCGATGTCTGACGGGCATGGGTATCAGGCATTCCAAATAAATAAACAAATTCTACTACTAAAAAGTACAAAATAAAGTAAAGTAAAAAACTTTTCCAAACCAAGCTTTATTTAAAAGGCACTGTACCAAAAAGGAAAAAGTAATGTTCAGTAAAATTAAAAATCAGAACTGTACGACTACGAAAAAGTCCCTTTCATGGTCACTCGTCATAGGTGCCAGTACTTAAAAGTTACATAAACGTAGATATTTTTGAAATATGAAATGAAACATTTAAAAGCTTCAGGCAGCAATCGTTATAAGTACTAATCCTACTTAAAAATTTCTAAAAAGAAGCCTCAAACTTTTATAATTTATATTTAATATTTTAAAAATATATACGTTTATCTACTTTTTAATTCCTTGCACCTGCAATGACTTTTTTGTAGTTATACTGGTTTGATTTTCAATTTTACTCAACATTATTTTTTACTTTTTAGTATACCTCTTAAATAAGCTTTTGTTTTTAAAAATTGACTTAACGTTTATTGACTGGTATTCGTCAAAAAAAAAGTGTAAATGTACTTTGGCATTTTACAATGAAACGACCGTCCTGAACGGTTTGCAAAAGTTTTGGAAGTATGAAAAATGTTCTTAGGGTCACCCTGTATGATAGCGACAAGGACTTTATCGCTCAGGGTAGGGACGAGTTTGCGGCATCGGGTTCACTGTATTCTTCAAGCGAAGCCCTCGTCAGTCAAGGCTGGCCGTGACGTTGAGTCGCACTACTTGCCCTCGAGTGATGGGAGCCAGCGATTTCTCGCCGTTCCCCGAGTGTTTATTGCTTTATCATACCGAGACGTGCGACAAGCACTATTACCGAGGAAAATATCGCCCCCTGGCGCGAACCAATAAAAATATAACTGTCCTCGTCAGTCCTCGGTTAATGGAGAACGATGATTGCGCTGTTGACGCGCGCCGCCGATCTCCGGCTGCTGCTCCAGCGATATATTTCACTCGTGTCATTTATCGCTTTTCGCGACCCCAAACTTTCGTACGATTCGGAGGGAGAGCTACGGAGCATTTTTTACGATTTCAAAGACATTTCTCAAGCAACGGGCATTTCGAGATGTTCGAGCCCAAAATTACGTTATTTTGTATGGTACGGGTCGGACCTAGAGGGGAAAGAAATCCCCATAATGGGGAAAAGCACTATCCCGGAGCACTTTTTTTCGCATGAAATATTGTCGGAGTCGAAAAAAATGTTTCTTAAGGGGTCTTTCTTGAGGGGTTACATGGGTTTTGAAATTTTTAGAGACCCATTATTTATTTTTGTCTAACAGTACAATATGTTGAGAATATTTTCCCAAAGGGACTGGAATCGACGATCACGTGGACGTTTAAAAGAAATTCTCCGTTTTATTCCGATTTAAAACTTTGATCGCTTTTTTTCTCAAAACTGCATTTTTGAAGTCGGTGGTCACGATTTCTCAAAAATTAAAACTCAAAAAACTCAAAAAATGTTGTTGAAATTTTACCCACTTCTAGATAGTATTGATTAGTGATTGAAGGAAGAGTTAGTTTTCTTTGATCACGCCTTATTTTACGAGGCTATACTGTTTTACATATAACTGTACAAAAAATTCAAATGTCAATTTTTTGAATCCTCCTTTCCATCACGAGCTATACTCGCCTAGCAACAGAAAATATTTGGTTTTTTTATTTCAGATGAAGCTATCATGTGTCATCCTGACCACTTAGGGGATACTTTTTTCTAACGGATCTTCGAAATCCAGTTCTCAATGGCTAAATTTTCAAAATTTTAAAATAATGTTCAAAGGTTGTAATTATGTATGCGTGAAGTTTGAATAAAAGAATTCTTTTATTACTTTTTTTTAACGATAGAAATCATTTTTTTTGCCCTTCGAAATCCATGTCCCCCCTTAAAATATTTTGACGGGTTACCGGCTCGTGGCCGAAAAAAGAGGAATTTTCACGATTTTTTTCTGCGAAAACGCGCGCAAGTGTTCAATTTTTTAAATTGCTGTATTTAGAAGTATTGTTTTACATTTTTTTATAGAATTTTTGTTTTCAACAATATTCATAAATGTGGTGGATACAATGGTTTGTGTGGAGCGCGGTTTAGAACACGTCCGTCGCGGTGACCACTGCTGTTCGGAAACGAATCATTCGAGGTAAAAAAAGTCAAACGTATTTCGTTTTTGCTCGAAATAATTCAGTGCTTCGACAAAGCATTATATAAAATATTGATTTTTGAAAAATCTGTCACTGTTCGGAGCGGAAGTATGGATTTTCGGTTAAAAAAACGCTCTATTTTCGTTGGTGAAAAAAACTATGCATCGAAAAAAATCGGTCGTTCAAGCGCGTCTTGTTGATATGTAAAAGAAGCTTGTAATATTAGAAGTTAATCGGTGCAGTGGTTTTTGAGATTTTATGGTCACTGATTGGAAAAATTAATTTGGGAAAAAACGCGTTAAACCCTACGTTGACACACTGGGTAAATTTAACCGAGATGAATTTCTGGTACAACGCTCACTTTTCCAAAATTGGGTATTATAAAAAAGAAACATTGTTAACAATTTAATATTATTTTTTCCGAACTTTAATTATGCAGACATACTAAGAAGTGTTAAAAGTGTATCCGTGATTTTGTTTTTCAATAAAAACCGACGGAGAGTTGTTAATGACAGATGGATGAAGTTCTATACGTGTCAAATTGACCCAGTGTGTCAGAATTGGAGCCAAATGTAAGTGTATCAACGAAGGGTTAAAGTTCGCCGGTTCGTGGAGCGTACCTATAAACGCCCATAACTCCCTTAATTTTATACGAATCGACTTGGAATTTCCAGAGAATATTTTTGAAATGTCGTATTTCGAGAATCCGTCGAAAACCAAAAACGAATATGTAATAAAAATTCAGCTATGTTCAAACCCTTCAAAGAACCTAGATGACCGTGCTCAAACTTTCTTCCGCCAATTTCGTTACACATTTTTCACGAAGTTTTGTAAATTTCCTACCCATCGCGGTAATTTTCGGGTTTTTTCGAAACCCACCGTATCCGCAAACGGCACGGTACCCTCGTTTTTAGTAGCATGCTCATTTTATTTTGGGACCTGAGCATAGTTTTTATGGTCCGGTAACGCGATGGAGCAAAAAGCATTTGCAAAGAAAGAAGTAAAAATATTATTCGTTTATTTTTGTAACAGTGGTTGACCAATTAGAAATTGGTCAAATTCTTCAAAATTATTGTTGCAAAAATAAACGAATAATATATTCACTTCTTCCTTTGCGAACGCTTTCGAAAAATCCTCCAATCATCATCCACATATCACGCGATCAATATTGAAAAAGAAAAACCGTCTCGGACTCTAGTGATAATCAGACGCGTCGCGTCGTCTCAATCCCGCCCTGTTTCGAGGATCTCCTCCGCAGCGACAAAAAAATTGGCGGACGAAAAAAGTACAGAGACAAGAAGCCGCGGTTCCTCAACCGCACAAAGTTCACGAAAGAAGGTTACTCCTAAATTTTTTAAAAAGTACGCCGTCCCCCACGACCCCAAAGACTTGCTAGACGGTTAAAAATTAATCGTGAAATCTTTTATCCCGGATCTCGTTAAATTTTCAATCTAGACTCGTCACGTTGCTCTCTCAGGTATTAAGCACTGCGGACATCCGTAGCTATTATGGCTTACGGATTGAGCGAAGCTTGCCTCAGGCTTTTACAAATATATCGTTCATTGTTCTTTGTTAAACCGAACAACGAACGCCCTAACTACGAAGCTACCCTGTGTAGCTTGTTCGACCTTTCCAAAGAGAATTATGGATCTTCAGACCCTCATGGATATGGAGTATAATGGATAGATAGAGCACACATACATATAAGGTGCCAATTCGATTTTTTTCAGCTGATTCCATTGACTCTAAAAGACACTCTGAATTTTTTGTATTTCGAAACAACCCTTACTGGAAATCAAAAATTTCTGAAAAAACGCCCCGATTTAGAAAACTAAAAAAATTCCCAAAAATACGTGATTATATGTAAAAATTTTCAAGCCATCACCCGCAGTGGAAGTATGATTTTTTCGTTAACAGTCAAAATGTTCTGGTATCAATTTCAATTGAAGTCGTCTTCAGCACAGAAAAAATCATACTTCCACTGCGGGTGATAGCTTGAAAATTTTTACATATAATCATGCATTTTTGGGAATTTGTTCAGATTTTTACATCCGGGCGTTTTTTTGGAAAAAATTTTTTTTTGACTAATGGTTGTTTCGAATAATGTAAAAAAGAAATCGGGGTGTCTTTGAGAGTCAATGGAATGAGATAAAAAAAATAAATCGAAGTGGCGGGGGTCAGGGAAAAAGTCCACCGGATCCACGTGGAACACCTCATATACAGGGTATCCTGTTATGAATGGATAATCCTGCAACTGTCGATAGGTCAGATCGTGTCCTACTATATGCTGAAATTTCAGTTTAATAAAAGTCCCATGGTTTTCGAGATTTTGGGTTTTCTGTTATTGAAAAAAAAAAAACAATCAGCTGCTCTTGGTTTTTCGCATGCCATTTCTACAAATGATATGAATCGACAATGACTAACCAACTTTTTAAAGTAATTGGCATGATATGCGTAAGTTCATTGTTTTGCACCGCAGCCTATCAAAGTCAGATGTTCGAATTGCTTTGTATGGAAATTCTCCCAAGACCCTTTTTCATAAAGTTTCCTTAACATTTAAGGTTAAAAAGAAGACTTTTCTAAATAAAACAAATAATCAAGAGTATTTTTTTTAAACCAGGTCGAAAAAGTTGCCATTTGTAGAAGTGGCACGCGAAAAATCAAAAGCAGATGATTTTTATCTTGAGAACCGTGGCACTTTTTTTCTAAACTGAAATTCCAGCATATAGTAGGACATGACCTGACCTATAGACAGGTGCAGAATTATCCATTCGTAATAGGACACCCTGTACATATATATATATATATATATATATATATATATATATATATATTTATACAGTTATATATGTACTTCAGATTATGTACGTTATGTATACCAGCAAAACGTTGTATAAGAGACTTACATATATCTGAGTATTTGGGAGTTATATGATCCCTATATCTATCTATACATGTGTAGGATAGACATGAGATTATAACATTCCTAAATATTATATAAATATAAATGTATATATATTTTAAAGTACAAGATTTTACCTCCACGAGGAGGTAAAATATTTAACATCCTAAGTGTGAGTATGCCTGTGTATGAAAGGCTATATATATATAGCCTTTCACTCACACGCACCTTTATCTTACACTGGATTTGTCTCGGAAAAACTGCTCCGATCAAGTATTCATGCAGTGAAACTTTTAGGGTTCAAAGGCAGACGTTCAAGACATTTTCTTATCCAAAATTGAATATGGCGACGGGGAGATGGCCAACATGTTTCAAAAAAGGGGAAACATGATTTTTTTCACCAAAAAATTTGTCAGCTCGAAACTAACAACTTTTGGATACACTTTTGTAGAAAGTCCAAGGGATTATATAAAACAAAAATCTAAAAATAAAAAAACTCGTTATTGATCACTATCCCGGGGAAGGGTTATAGGACACGTTTTTCACTGTCAAGTAACCGATGCTGCTGCAAAAGTAAAACATTTTCGAGATATTATTATTTTTATTATTTTTCCTACGAGAGGTAGGCAACTTAAAAAATTAATTTGAGAAAACTGTTATAAGGAATCATACTTTTTGTTATTTGTAGTTTGAGGACACAGTAACAAAGAATTTTCAACAATAAAATAAGAATAATCTGCAAACGTTTTTGAATTAGGGGTCCAAAACTTTGCAGGTCTAATAATTATTCTCATTTTATTGCTGATAATTCTTGGTTACTGTGTCGTCAAACTAAAAATCATAAAAAGTTTTGATTCCATACAACAGTTTTCTTTTTATTTATTTTCAAAGTTACGTGCACCTCACTAAAAAAAATATCTCGAAAATGGTTTACTTTTGCATGAAGCAGTACTGGGTTATTTGATGGCGGAAAACACGCCTAGAACTCTTTCACGGGATCGTGACCAATAACCAATAGCTGTGTATATAATATGTACATAAGAAATATGTATCTTTCAATTACCGTACGTATACTTACATACGAAAAACCACGAAAAAGTGCTCTACTATAAATACAAGTTGTTCGTCATGTCTCTGGGTACGTTGACTCCCCTTTGTTATTCTTTAAGAAGACCAATTATCTTTTTGTTTTCTCATCTTGATTAGCCAAAATTCCGATCTCAGCTTTACTGTGAAGATCCTGCTTAAAAAAATTGTATACATTACGATGATGTAAAAAAAGTGGTTTTCCGATTGTTCAAAGTTGCTAAAACAAGAACGCGATGCATCTCACCTGTATGCGAATGCCTTACACGTTTAGCCTACGATAATTGGAATACTTGAGCACGGTGTCTCGCTTACGTGGCTAGCGCGTTTCTCCCCAGTGAGCCGGAAATCCGCCAGGTGGCTATGCGAGCGAAAAGTTTCTCGCCCGCATACCGCAGCGCCCATAGCTCTATAATGGGGTAGTTTCACGACCAAGAACGAATTATCATAATGTGATTGAATTCCTGTCTTGCCGAGTAGCTGACAGATGAAACAAGAAAGAGTCTCGACAAGGTCCAAACAATAAAACAAAATGAGCGCTGGGAAATTTGGCGTGTGCGCGTCGGCATTGGGACAGGAAAAGTTTTAACAAAGGAGAGAGAATGAAAGGCAGAGAGAGAGAGAAAAGGAAAAAGCGAAGAGTTACTAATTTTCTTCAGGTTGCAGGAATTCTAACCTTAAACTTGCTTTCGCGAAACTATCGCTAGAGGGCCTGTACTACGTGACTAAAGTTGCATTCGTTGGAGAACATCGGTATATGGTAACGAAAGTGTGTCAACAGAGAGAGCGCGAGAGAGAGCGAGAGAGAGAGAGAGAGAGAGAGAGAGAGAGAGAGAGAGAGAGAGAGAGAGAGAGAGAGAGACAAGGGCGAGGAAGCGTAAGGAATCTTTCGCAATTAAAAATAGTTAATGACTCATCGAAATGGCCGAGGGGCAAGGGGAAGAGAAATTCTTTGCATGCTGTGAGAGCCTTGAAATGGGCTTCGCGGTCGCGTGTACATCGGAACTTTCGTTCTCGAAAATTATTTCCATCTCTATCTTTTGAATAGCAGCTCCGATGAAATTGAACCGTCTATAAATAAGATTCAAATAGATCGCGATTTTGTCGCCTATGGGATAATAATAATTTCTTTGACTTTATCTGTATGCCGCTCATTTTTTACTTAACCTGTAAACTAATAAATTTTTCTGTCATTGTTATTGTTCACATTGAATCCATTCCATATGTATTTATTTTATTATTGAATTTTCAATTCCAGCCTCTGTATCGGAATAAAAGAACGTATGGTATAGTGCAGTTTTTCATTTCGAAGTATACCCTTGTGGGCTTTTACACACTTCCCCCCTGTACGTTGACCCTCTTTTACACGGTTCCTTCCTTTTTTTTGTTAACGTTTGTCTTTCGTCTTTTTTCTCCTCTATGCTTTCTTTCTTACCTCGCATTTGAAGGCTCTTACATACTCACACAATTCTTTGATCACTGTCCTTTTCATTTCTTTATTATCTTTTTCTTTTAGTGCTTCCCCTTTATAGGCTCTTCGCCACTTTTTCAAACCATCTACCACTTCCTAATTCATTTTTTCTTTTATTTTCCCGCATTTGAGCATGTGTTCCAAACTTTCTTCTTCCTTCCTACAACACTGGCATAGAGCATCGGGGTATCCTGTTTTACCATCTTTTCCAATATTCCCATATCTTAAGGAGGTTGGAACAAACTTTGAAAAATGCATCCCAGATTTATTCTCTAGATGCTGATTTTGCATAAAATATATCATTAAAGGGGAAAATTATGCATCTTTATATTTTACTTCACGTGAATAACATTAACTTTTGTGCTATTACCAACTTGAAAAAGTATAACATTATCGATGATTATTCTGAGAAAACTGCGTCAGTGAATGTTTTATACAACTCGGAATGAAAATTTAAGTAATTTATAATTATACCTATTTATATTTATATCAGGAGATTATTTATTACTGCCACCAATTAATATTGAATGTTGCCGAAATACGGCAACTTCGCGGCCATTGAGGTTGGCAGTAATGCTCTTTATTCACCAGCCAAGATTCGTAGTCTTTTATCAAACCTTGATGGTTCAATTTTGAATATATACGGTCTTCGATGGGCAAGATGAGGTTTTTTTTTCTAAATTTGGATAAAGGTTCAGTTTGCGTTAATTCGTTTTTAGAAATGGTTTATTTTGGTGCTAAACAGCCAAAAAAATTACATCACCAGTAGCGTGAATGTCATGCCCATCTAACCTTACGTGAAATTACACAATAAACTATTTTCTATCTCTGGTGTTTGATGGAAAAAAAATTTCAAAATATTCCCAAAGACTCAGTATCGTAGACAATTACATATATTCCGGGTGTCCCATTTTAATCTTCTACCAAGTTTATCCCGAAAAATACTAGTCCGAATCAAGTATTGAGTGTAATAAAACTTTTAAGGTTCAAAGGGCAATAACGAAAAAAAAATCTTTTTTGGTTGAAAATTCAAAATCGCGGTGTTAAGATAGTCGACATAGTTTTTTGTAAATGGGACCATTAATTTTTTCATTAGAACATTTATCAGCCCAAAACTAACAACTTGTAACAATTAACTAACAACTAACAAACTCACACGCACACACTCACACTGGAGATGTTGAAGACTACCTCCTCGTGGTATATTCTGGATAGCGCTAAAATAGTGAAAAAAAAACGGTATTCTAACAAAAAAATGATAAACGTTTAAACACTTTTCCTACAAAATTTCCTAGTTTTCACCTGTTAACTTTTTGAGAGAAAAACATTCATGATCCCATTTTCAAATTTACAGATATTACACAAAGTGCAACTATCTCATGGTATTAAAAATGTAATCAGACATTACGGGTAATAAAAAAACAGACAAATGTAAATAATATGAGTTGGTTTTGATTAATTTTCAACAAAATATTGATGGATTGAGGTAAGGTGATTTTTAAATTTACAACAAGATTGGAATTGGGTGAAACTTTCGTGGGTGTCCAACTTCAAACCCATTATAATGGCAAACTTCAACACCATTATAATGGGTCATTTAGAATCGATTTTGTTCGTCTCTCTGTGTCTGTGTCAGTGTCCCTCTCTTTATCCATCCACTTATTCATCCACCCACCCATCCATTCATTCATCCATCGATCCACCCACCCACCCATCCATCCATCCATCCATCCATCCATCCATCCATCCATCCACCCATCTTTCATCTATTCATCCATCCATCCACCCATACACCCACCCACCCATTCGCCCGTCCATCCATCCAGCCATCCATCCATCCATCTATCCATCCATTCATCCATCCATCCATCCATCCATCCATCCATCCATCCATCCATCCATCCATCCATCCATCCATCCGTCCACCCATTCATCGATCCATCCATCCATCCGTCCATCCATTCGTCCATCCATCCACCCATCCATCCATCCATCCAACCATCCATCGCAGCTCCCCCCCATTCTACTACAACATAGTGGCAGTGGAGTGGAGGTAGCGTTAGTTTCGTGTGACTTCCCGCTAACTCTGGCCCCCTTCTGCCCAGCCTACCTCAACAAACATATAGAGTTTTAAAAGCACTTTCAATGCTAAAAAACATGTCGGCCATCTTACCGTCGCCATTTTGGATTGTGGGCCAAAAAATATATTTTTTTAACTTCCCCCTTTGTACCCCAAAAGTTGTGTTTGACTCAATACTTAATCGGACCGGTATTTTTCGAGATATTTAAATCAGATATAAGATTTAACTGAGACATCCGGTATATATATATTTTTAAATGTTGGATTGTGGCTAACGCTCCAACCTCTCTAACCTGGCCCATGTTTTTTCAGTGCTAAGCCCTTTCGCTCCCAGTACCATTTCTGTACGTTGTTTTCGGTTTTTGTACTCCCCACAATACCTCGAATTCTCAATTGTTTGACTCTCTCCATACTCTCCGTCTCGAATTTGAAAAATGTCAAACAAATGGAAAAGGCGTCAAGACAGGCTGGCGCAAGTTTTCAGGCGCGTCGTTTCTCAGTCGTCGCGTACTCGATTGTGAAGCGCGGCGGTGAAAAATTCGTCGGTAGGTCGCGACGTGGGAAGTTGGCGAACGGTTTCGGAGCTTCGGGAGAGGAAAGTGGATCGGGGAAGCGTGGCCGCGCACGCGAGGGTGTAGAACAGCCCTCAATCTAGGTGGCGCGCAGCTTGGGGGTTGTGAAAATCGATAGTTATCGTCTGCCGCGAAGAAGCGAACTCGCTTGCAGTACGCGTCTCGTGTGCATGAGGTAAACACGCTCGCTCCCATGGCGATTACAATGGAATGATCGGAATTTCTATGAGATATCGGCTACACTTACCGTAATCTTAGATTATAATCATGGTATGTTACGACTGTTGATTGCAACACAAAATGACAACGAAGCGACGTTCGACGTTTTTTAAAACGTCTCTTTTTCAATTGCGTTATCGTGGAACATGAGGTTTTTCCACTGCTCGGGAAACAAAAATAAAACAAGATAAATTTCGCGCGCGCGTCTCGGCGAAAAAACGAAAGCAATGCGGCACGCTTGTCAAATGGATTTTGGTGTCCCTTCGTAGGGAAAACGTCACTTTTTTATTTTTTTATTTTTTATTAATCTTAATTGTAAAAATAGTTGACGGTTTGTATTTTTTTTTAATCTTGTTTATGCTCTCTGTGCGCAGTACGGTTTTGTGAATTACGCCCTCGAATTGCTCGTTGTGAAGACCTTTAACAACGAGACTTGGGAGGAGATCAAGTACGTAAGATCGATCGTTAATTTAGACTCTAATTAAGGATTAGACGTTGCACTTTTTGTTTTGTCTCGCTTTCGTTTCACACGTGCATCTGCATGTGTTACTTTGAGGCAATGAGAGCTTTTTTTATCTGTGACGATTGTCGTGAACTTTGCGACGGATCACAATCGCGCGATCCCACGTGGAAATATCATGTTCTTATTTCGGTTTTTTTTTACGTTCGTTGTATTCGTAAAAAAATTCTGATTTTTTCTGATTTTAATGTTTTTCCTGAAAATAATATAAAATAAAATTCTGAGTTTTTCTGATTTGAAAATTTTCTTTCTGAAAACAATATAAAATGAAATTCTGACTTTTTCTGATCTGAAAATTCTGATCGACCGTCGACTTGGCTGCGTTAAGGATGGATGAAAAAAGATTTTTTTGAAGCAGGTGTCAATTTTTCGCGAACAGGGGTTGCTGAGATTATGTGGGGATCGGAGTTTACGAAGAGGGATATAATTGCATGAGAAAAAATGAGGGCTGTCGTGTTCCGTGACAGTAACTGCCCGCCTCATTTATTGTCCTACCCCAATGAACTTTTACTACCGATGGCTCGTAAAATCGAAGGACTTTTCGGGAATTCATCCCTTAACGCTGCACCTCCGACGGTGGCAAAAGATCAGTTTTTTTTTCTTTGATATCCGTGCATTCGTTTTCAGACTCAATACTCGACGGTAATAATTTTTTTTTTAAGAGGGGATATACCTTTAGGCGAGAAAAAAAATTCCACATTTTCATGATTTTTTTTAAAGGAAAGATTTCCTCGCTATTTTTGAGACTTGGAGTAGGTTTTATTACTACTTTTGGCTGTTAGATGGTATTTTTTAAATTAATCTTCAGCAATAAGGGCGGCATGGCACAGTCTTCTAAACGGGTTGCGGCAGATGTTGTCAGACGGCGTGACACGTAGCGTCGGCGGGATTAATCTGAAAAAGAACTTGCGAAAATTTTTCTTTCATCAACACTCATACGCAGAATATGAACCAAGAAAAAGTGAGAAATGTTGAAAATCGACGAAAGGGCACGCTTTGAAACAAAAAGATTGAATTTTCCGGAAAACGGCTACATTTTGCAGTCAAAAGTACTTTTTTTATTTTTTCAACCATTTAGGCTTACGTTTTCGACAATAAGGCTAGAAAGATGTATACAAAATTTCATCAGAATTGGTTGGTTAGTTTTTTAGCATACGTCACGCCAGTTTTGAAAATGCAAGCTAGAAAACCGTGCCAGACCTCCGCCATTTTTTGAAAATTAATAAAAAAAATACCATGTAACAGCCAAAAGTAGTAATACAACATACCCTAAGTCTCAAATATGGTGAAGCAATCGTTCCATTGAAAAAAAAATCATGGAAATCCTCAAAGGGCTCACCCCCGTAACGTGGAGCCAAGCATTATCGACAGCCTGTGTCGTCAGGTTTTCTTCTCTGCGTTTCGGAACGACTATTATTTTGGTGAGCGTTTTTTGAAAACATTGAAACGAATGAACATTTCCCACTGATGGCAGTGATATTTTTGTCCCAAAACGGAACAACGATTTTTCCATTTTTTCAAAATTCAAGCAGAAATAAATGTTTCAATTATAAAGTTCTCAAGAATGACCGACCCTGATTTTTTTCCATGACGAAGCAAATATTTCGTACTCCACGTAGAAGGAAAATACTTTTGGAATTTATTTACGATGTACTTGAGATGTATTTTCGATTTGTTTTTCCGTCTGAGAAATCGTCTGGTCGAGATACGCGCGATATATGTAAAATACTTGTGTTCGTAGCAAATGCTTTGCCCCATGGTTTGCGAGCGGAGAGGGAATGATTTATTTCCTGTCATGGCCCTGGCAGCTCATTTATTTTGCTTGCGCAGCTTTTGTGTTTTCCATTACGGTAAAATTAATACAGTGATCCGAAGCAAACAGCGTAATATTTTGTTGGTCTCTTTGAGCTCTCTGATTCTCTTTGTGATGATACTTTGTGGGATCACCACAAATTCGCCTCGCAACCCTCAACGGCTGTCACAGTTGACCTGTTAGTTTTCATTCGGAAGGTAAAAAGAACGAGAGATATGCACCTTTCTGATGGGGGAAAACAGACGAAAGCTTGCAGCAAATTAAAGCCACAAAGTAACAGCAAAAGAAACACACAATGCTATGCACCAAGCTTAAAAATATAAACGTATGTAAAGATAAAGGGCAACTTGAGTAACTCGAGCTTTCAATGTTTTGTCTCCTACGAAGGGCTCCGAATAAAATTCGACTGTATCGAGGTGGCCCTTTATCACAAATATATATGAATGTATTATAATAGCTATCTCCTAATGATCAATGCAGATGATTCTTTTACAAAAACATAACATAAAACCGAAAATTTCGAAAACCAGTAGGTTTTTACTATATAGTAGTACATGACCTGACCTATCGATAATCCGGTGGACTTTTTCCCTGACCCCCGCCAATTCGATTAATTTTTATTTATCTGATTCCATTGACTCTAAAAGACAACCTGAATTTTTTTTACATTTTTCAAAACAACCCTTAGGCAAAAAAAAATCCGAAACAAAACGCCCCAATTTAAAAATCTGAAAAAATTCCCAAAAATGCGTGATTATATATAAAAATTTTCAAGCTATCACCCGCAGTGGAGATCTTTTCATTAGCAGTCAAAAAGTTCTGGCATTAATTTCAATTGAAGTTGTATTCAGCACAGAAAAAATCATACTTCCTCTGCGGGTGATAGCTTGAAAATGTTTACATATAATCACGCATTTTTGGGCATTTTTTCAGATTTTTAAATCGGGGCGTTTTTTCGGAATTTTTTTTTTGACTAAGGATTGTTTTGACAATTTTTTAAAAATTCAGGGTGTCTTTTAGAGTCAATGGAATCAGATTTTAAAAAATCGAATTGGCGGGGGTCAGGGAAAAAGTCCACCGCATTCACGTGGAATACCTCATATATATATATATATATATAAGGAGTACAACTTTGCAGTGACCGTTTTTTTCAAAAGTTTAAGGCTTTATTATAAAAAAGTGATTACATATTTTTTAATCAAAGTACTGCCCGTCGCTAGCTACGACCTCGGCCCATCTTTCAGGTAGCATTCGAATCCCGCGTCGATAAAAGTCTTGGTCCTTGGAGGCAATCCAGGAATCGACCCAATTTTTGACTTCTTCGTAAGTACCGAAGTGCTGGTCAGCCAAATCGTGTGCCATTGACCGGAACAAGTGATAGTCGGAAGGGGCAATGTCTGGAGAGTACGGCGGGTGGGATAAAACCTCCCATTTCAGCGTTTCCAAGTACTTTTTCACGACATTTGCAACATGGGGTCGGGCATTGTCATGCTGCAATATCACCTTGTCATGTCTTCCGTCGAATTGTGGCCGTTTCTCTTTGAGTGCCTTACTCAAGCGCATCAACTGACGTCGGTAGAGTTCCCCTGTGATGGTTTCGGATGGTTTGAGCAGCTCATAGTACACAACGCCCAGCTGGTCCCACCAGATACACAGCATCACTTTGGATCCGTGAATATTCGGTTTGGGCGTCGATGACGGAATATGACCAGGCAGTCCCCATGATTTTCGGCGTTTAGGATTATCGTAGTGAACCCACTTTTCATCTCCAGTCACAATCCGGTGCAAAAATCCCTTCCTTTGTTGTCTTTGGAGCAGTTGTTCACAGGTAAAAAATCGGCGCTCGATGTCTCTCGGCTTCAACTCATGCGGGACCCAGTTTCCTTGCTTTTGGATCATACCCATATCCCGGAGACGTTTTGAAACTGCTTGCTGGGTTACTCCTAACGTCTCGGCGAGTTCCTCTTGAGTTTGGCACGAATCCTGGTCCAGCAAGGTCTCCAATTCTGCGTCTTCAAAAACTTTCTGCCTTCCGCCACCATGCTTGTTCTCGACCGCAAAATCTCCACTTTTGAAGCGTTGAAACCACCGCCGACACGCTTTCTCACTAATAGAATCCTCCCCGTAAGCATCTACAAGCAAACGGTGGGCCTCAGCCGCAGATTTCTTGATGTTGAAGAAGTAAATCATAACCTCCCGCAAATGCTGAGAATTCGGTTCGTAGGTTGCCATGTTTGAGTGCCTATAACTTTATAATGCATACACGTATCCGTTAGCTTTTTTAAATGGTTTACATTGGCAGAGCCTCTAGTTTAAAATGCCACTTTTTTTATTGAGCTAGGGCCACTACTTCGGCCGCAGTGGCTCTCTAAGTAAAACGGTCACTGCAAAGTTGTACTCCTAATATATATATACAAATACATATATACACAAATAAAATCAAGAAAACAATGTTTTTTTTTCACATATGCACGTCACACTTTCTGCTGCTATTCGAATGCACTAGAACTATAAGCTGGGTCAATTACCTCTCGTTGAGCTGTGCATATATAGGATATTCTCTGGAGAAAACACGTATTCAGCAAAATGTACATTACCACCATTCCTCACGGGAAATGTCTGCTGACGATTTATTATTTGCCAAGATTGCCCGGTTTGCATATCAGACGTACATTTATTCTCATCCAATTTTTATTTTAGAACTGCCGCAAACATGCGAAAGAACAGTTTGTTTTCCTCCCAAGCAAAAAAAAAGTATTTTCAACAAGATTTAAACATTTATTTGACTAAAAAATAGCAATTTTTTATATCGCATAAATAGTCAAATTTGGACAGTCGGCACATTGAGAGGCGGTTTTTTACTTCTTTATTGATACAATTTTCAACGGTTATACTGTGTTTATGGGACCCCGCAATGTGTTTGTGTTTGTGAGAATATATGAGCTTTATAGCATTATAATGTTTGAAAAAAGTTGTATAAATTTGAAAGGTGCCACAAATTTAATTAATTGGAGAGCATTTCTATGTTTGCAGAGCTGCAACACAAAAGATAACTGGCTTTATTAAATTTCCATGCTCGTAGTGGTATCTCTATTTTTTTCAATATCGTCAAATATAATAGAGATATTGGCAAACACGTGATATTAAGTGCATTGCAGCTGTGAGCTGTGGCCAAATCTCGGAGCCTCTCTCTCTCTCTCTCTCTCTCTCTCTCTCTCTCTCTCTCTCTCTCTCTCTCTCTCTCTCTCTCTTTCTCTTCTCTCTCCCTCGAATACTCCGATATCGCCGAGCAAACGAAGTTTCATCCAGAAAGCTTCATCTTTGGAATCAGAGTTGTTCTTGCTCCACTGATTCTCCTTTGCAGACTCCGCAAAAAAAAACTGCTTCGTATTTTCCCGATGTTAAACCATTCTATCCTCCCGCATGTATATCTATATTCCAAGCAACCGAATTTCAGATTGCCTCGATAAAAAAAACTTCAAACTACTTCTGCATATTGGCTCGTGTACGGTTAAACAATTATTTCTTCTTTTCGCCTTGCTCATCCGGGTGTACCCTCGTGATTATTGAATTTGTCCGTCACGGAAGACCCCATCAGTGAACTATTTTTTTCCCGCCTCCTCAATAATCAGATTTTCGAAACCACGCTTCGATTAAAACACAAGTTATAAAAAAGTGAAGCTATAATAATAAAAATTCAGAAGATCGAGGACGGAAATTGCAGAATTAAATCGTATGCCATTGGTTACAATTTTGCGATATTTGCACTCCGTAAAACGAAATTGATGACAATTTTTTTATCGAAAAATTATGGTTTATCCTGTGGCGCTGTATCCTTGTACTTTCGTCGTGTAATTTTTGATGCCGAGTCATTCTTACGTAAAGCTTGTGTTGGTACTTCGTCTAGGAAAGATGCCGCGGTCAACATGGAGGGTCAGTTTCTCGTGCGTCAGATATACGACGACGAGATTACATACAATATCATTGCGGCCGCCGTAAATCGTCTCAGTACGTATACTTAACACCCATCTCAAATATTTATTACCCAAAGATTGCTTTCTCCCAATTCGATGGGCTTGAACGTTGCGTCGTTGGAAAGCAACGAAAAATCCTCACTATTTTGTCATTTCTTTTTTTAAATTACTTTCTAAACTCTTTTTGCAGTTTTATCTCGTGAATCCCTAGTAAGGATATTTTTAAAAAGTTTCAGTGATTTTTGTAGGCTAAAAGTGGGTTGAAAAAATTGGGCATCATACGAAAAAAAAAATTACATTGCATTCCAACGACGCAAACGCTAGTACCATCCAATTCAAACGTCACGTTAATTAATTATCCGATAAAAACGACACTCTCAAGGCGATACTTGTCTACATCCCCATCACATTAATTTTATGGACACGTGAATTGAGATAAATCGTGTATTTGCCGCGCATTTTATTCTTCTCCAAACAAACGTACATCAGGCGGTACTTCAAGCGAGTTTCAATTATTCGAGATCTTATTCGTAAGCTTTTGTGCGTACATTTGCAGAAATTCCAGCTAATGAGATTCTCGAGTTATTCGGCAAGATGTTCTTCGAGTTTTGCCAGGACTCCGGATACGATAAGATTCTCGAAGTTCTCGGGGCGACACCCAGAGATTTCTTGCAGGTGAGAAAAGAAACGCAAACTTTGGCTAAGGGTTTTCAACGATCACGAAAAGATTTCACTATTTTGAAGCGTTAAAGTAAACAGTTACACACGCCCAAATACACACATGCACACAAATTCATTAATAATTAATAATACACATAGAACATGTTTGAAAATATAACAAATAATATTTCTCGTTAAATATATGTATATAAATAAATATATATATATATATATATATATATATATATATATATATATATATATATATATATATATATATATATATGTATATATACTTCATTTTTTATTCCCTCAATTTGTTTGTACAGTTCAAACTGGAAGCATCGATTTTTGGTGAAAGGACGCTCTATTTTCAATGATAAAAAAGAAGCTATGCATCGAAAAAGAAAAACTCCTTCGTTCAGACAAAGCATTTGATATTTAAAAGAAGCTCGAAAAAGTTGCAGTCGATCAGTGCAGTGCTTTTCGAGATATCGTGGTCACTTATCTTAAAAAAGTCATTTTAAGGAAAACGTGTTTAAAGTTAGTCAGTTCGCGGTTAGCCGGCACGCGGGACCTACCTATAAACGCCCTCACCACCGTGAATTTCGAACGGGTCGGTTAAACATATTCAGAGAATATTTTTCGAACGTCATATTTTGAAAATCCGTCGGAAACCCAAAAACGATGTTTTCAAAAATGTCAACTAGGTGAAAGCCCCCGACAAGGCACTGTATATTTAAAAACATCTATAATCCAATTATAGCCCATATTTTGTGGTAATCACAATGGCCAAGTTCATTTCGTACCACCGTAGTCGACCGCCGCAAAATCTCCCATTACTAGTAGTACTCAAACGAATCAATATGCAAATTTCAATATTCCCCGCCCTGTCATTTTCGTTTCCAACTAGTCGAGAGCTATTTTTTCCTACGGTCAGGCTGGTTTCGACAAATAGGTAAACTTTTCACGACTTAATATGTGTAATGGCAAATCTACATACACACCCGTGGGTATACTATATCGGTATATACAAGTAGGTATTTAACGTTGGCCTGTGGTCTCGAGGTAAGCTTCGTAGCAAGCTTGCACTCAGCTTCGCATCATTTTCTCGAGGATACGACCACCTACTTTGGTCTGTAACCCTATTAACTGCAACGAGCAAACGAAAGAGGGATTCGAGCGTAATACATAACCTACACACATAAACGCAGTCACACCACCCCCCCTCACACACCCACACACACCTTACGCATATAAATGCACTTACATACATATCTTACATACATAAGTACGGTCATACACACCTTCCACATACAAATGCAGTCACACACACCCATACACACGCACACCTACCACACATAAATGAAGCTACACACACACCTTCCACATACAAATGCAGTCACACACACCCATACACACGCACACCTACCACACATAAGTGAAGCCACACACACACCTTCCACATACAAATGAAGTCACACACACACCCATACACACGCACACCTACCACACATAAGTGAAGCCACACACACACCTTCCACATACAAATGAAGTCACACACACACCCATCCATATACACACCAACCCCCCCTCCTCCCCACACCCACCGTATACACATAAATGCAGTTACATGCACCCACCCACATACACCTTACAACTATAAATGCAGTTACATACATTTACATACATAAATACGATCACACACGCACACACACGCACGCCTTCTACACATCAATGCAACCGCGCACACACACACACACACACACACACACACACACACACACACACACACACACACACGCGCGCGCGCGCACACACACACACACGCGCGCGCGCGCACACACACACACCTTCTACAAATTAATGCAGCCACACATACGCACCTTCCACATACAAATGCAGTCACACACACCCACACATACACACACGCGCGCGCGCGCGCGCGCGCAAAGCCACGGGGAGAAGAGACGTCCGACGTAATAACTTTGAAAAGCCCCGGGTGCTCATTTACGGTTAAGGTGTACTCCACGAAAGATCCCCAGCGGGGAAAATACGAACGCGGTAAGGCCGCCTTACGGACATTTCCCCGTTAAGGGAAAACGATCGAACTCACCATCGTGGCTGACCATTCATACGCCCACATCCCTCACACAAAACTTCGCGTACGCACGTAGCATATTTAAACGCTCGCGATCCACGCTCGCTAAATGTTTCACGAGAACTCACAAGGCTCGATCGTCGCTATCGTCATCGACATTTATAGGGTTCGATGAAATGAAAACGTTGCAGAGACACTTGCATTTGTACCCTTCGTTTTTTAATTACGTCACGAGACCGAAGTCTCAAAACTTTTGGCCTAAGAAGTCGAACTATTTTTCCAAAACATTTTTGAGCATACTTCGAGGGCTGCAAATAGGTGTTTTCTAGGATGGTGGGATACAAATTTTATTTCAAAAACGTCCACGTGGTATATAATTATTCAAGTTGATCAGATACGATATTTAGGTCGATTAAATTGATTTTGTGAAAATAAGTTGAATCTATAATTTACATCCACTTTAAGGAAATTGGATTAACAAATATTTATGCAATTTTCGTTCGTCTCCGAGAGGGAATAAATCGAGAATTTGAAACAAATGGGCGTATGTATAGTTGCGCGTTTGATTAGCACTTTTGGGGAACCGAGAATTTAATGGATGCATTTTTAAATCTAAAACACGAATTAAGGTTCATCCTGAAAATCTTAATTCGCAATGAGACTTTTTTTCGACGAGGCCACGCGATATCTCGATTGAATCAATTTCTTTTTAAATCGCAGAATTCATCGGCAGGTCGGTCGGGCGTAAAGTACGTCACGTATATGCCGTGCAGTACGTGTTCTGTTTACGAAAATAGGGAGACACGTTTTAAACCCGTTTACCTCCAACGGAAAACCGCGATTCCATTAATAATCGATATGGAATCCGTTCCTACCCCAGCGTAATCCTGTACACCTATTTCCGCGTTAATAAATTTTATTTCCTTCTACCGAAGAGTCGAGGAGAGGCGGAGAAAAATTGCTGTAACGAAATATCCGGGACTAATGCTTCTCGAGGGTAGAAAAGAGGGATGGCAAAAAAAAGTTGTTTCGTATCGAGGAACCGAGATGGTTCAGTGTCTCTGCAGCAAGCTTTTCTCTCTCTCTCTCTCTCTCTCTCTCTCTCTCTGTATCTCTGTCTTTTCCAATCTTGGATATCGACACAAATTCGATTGAATTTGTCTCCATTAAAATCAGATATTTTTAATTAATTATTTGGCTATTCCACTATCATAACCTCCGATTCTGAAAGTAGGGTAGTTTCAAAATTTGTTTAAATATTCAGCGAAATGTTGCATTAAAAAAAATCATTGTCTCATTAATTTTTAATGATTTTTTTCTAACAATGGACAAAAAATTGTATTGATCCCCCGGTGCCTACAAAGCGGTCTTCCCTCCAGCTATCGGTCATGCACAACACACACAGTTATATATATATATATATACGTGTGTGTGCGTGTATATATATAACCCAACTAACCGAAAATAAGAATGCTCCGATTTTTATATTCCTTCATACCAGAGGTTAGCAAAATGCCATGATATTCGGAGCAACCGTTGGACATGACTTATATTTGTACAGCATCAACTTTCTATGCAGAAAATCCTTAGCACAGCCAAAGATCATTCAAAATTAATAAAGGCCAAGAAAAAAATCACCTCCTATCATCAAGACAAAAATAATGAAACAACGATACCCTTACTTTCGTAAAATTTTTTTATTTTTTCGTCGACCGGTTACAGAATCTAGACGCTCTACACGACCATCTCGGCACCCTTTATCCCGGAATGAGAGCGCCGTCTTTTCGGTGTACGGAGAGGCCGGAGGACGGTGCCCTCGTGCTGCACTATTACTCCGATCGTCCTGGTCTGGAGCACATCGTCATCGGAATCGTCAAAGTACCGTTTCTCGTTTTACATTATATATGTTTTTAACCATTGCTTTTATAAATTTGAAATTTCTTCTTTCCGCCTCCGTGCGGATTTCCGTGAGAGCCTCGCTCATCCGAAAATGAAAAAAACGTAATGAAAATCATCGACGTTTCGTCGGATTCGCTTTGCGCACAGACCGTCGCTAAGAAGCTCCACGGCACGGACGTGGACATGAAAATACTGAAGACAAAGAACGAGTGCGATCACGTACAATTTCTCATAACTGACACATCCGCACCGGGCGTCACGACCAAGCCAATGATTGCCGATCTTGAGACATTATCTGTCGGCAAGTACATTCATAGTTTTCTCGTGACTTTTATTGATCTGTATATTGTATATAGCAATTCCGAAGCTATGAATGAATTTACAATTAAGGCGTTAGGCCACAGTAACGGGTAAAATCATGTGCGCATTTAACAATTTTTTTTCGTGTGAAAAAGTGATTCACTAGTAAAATTAATTATACCTCTATTTCGTATGAATATCAAACTTCTAGAATTTTTTTTCCGACGTATAAAATGGCCGACTACTAATATTTTCTTTTATCTTTTTTTTAGGCGCTCCGTGGCGTGACATTTAGCATCAACAATTTTTTATCTAGAACAAAAAAACGAAAAATTCTCGTCAATCTACATTAGAATATTTAGACGCGTACGTACGTAATTTAAAAAATATTGTTTCATTTTGGTTTGGTTATTGTTTCATTAAAAAAATATTGTTTCATTTTGGTAGGTAGGTTTCAGTTTGGTTTGGCAGTAGGTATTTGAACTTAAGAAATGAATTTTCAGTGAAAAATTTCGTTATAACTGCTCATAAACTGCTCATAAAATGAAAAACTTTCGATCCATCAGAAATTCCGTACGTACTTGTCTGCGAAATGAAATTAGGAACATAACTTTTAAATTTGAAGTAAATCCAGTGAAAATTGTTGAAGTTATTTGTCACGCCAATTGAAAAAAAGCTGTTTCGAGAAGTTTCAAGTAGTCGGCCATTTTGTACGTCGAAAAAAAAAACATTTCTAACAGGTTGATATTCATACTGAATAGATGTGTAATTAATTTTACGGGTGAATCACTTTTTCATGCGAAAAAAAATTGTTAAATTCGCACATGATTTTATACTCGTTACTGTGACGTAATGCCTTAAAAATGATGTACATATGTACAATTAAATCGAATTGAATTATTCCGGTTCATAAACTGGAAAATTATCGATGATTTTGGAATTACTTGCTTCGCTGTCAGGTCCAACAAAATTAATTTTTTTCCAGAGCCGAAAGTAAGTCCTGCGACTTTCTGTCGCGTATTTCCATTCCACCTCATGTTCAATCGAGACCTGACAATAGTACAAACTGGATGTACGATTACACGCGTAATACCGCGGGTCAACAGCGGCACCTGTAAATTGAGTGATATTCTACTGACGGTAAGCTAAGAAAGAACTGCTATGGTTATTATTTTCAGTCATTTTCTCCCTATCGTTCAATAAATCCACGTGAAATAAAAAAAATCTATGGTGTTTTCACCCACATCAATTATATTTTAGATTTTCCTGAGGGGGCGATAATATTTTATAGCCATAGCTATTGCCAGATAGTACAGCTTATTGATATTTTCAATAACTATACGGACTGTATAGTAGACAGATTTATAACCCCCAATTTAAGCCTTTGTAATCGTGCATCCTTTTTTTTCAATCTTCGAAACGTGTCGATCTTAACGCAATTGAAGATATAATTTATAATTATATCATTGGCTCTCTCTCTCCCTCATTTTCTTTTAAGCATATAGCACGTTATCCACCCAAACATTTTTATTAAAAAATTCGAGATGATTTCGTTAAGGTATTATCACAGTGTAACAGGTCGAAGAGTGCTGATATCCACGATTTATTTTTTCGATGGTTGAAATACGCTAATCAGTCTGATATTTCAATGTCAAATCAAAGCACTCACGAAGACCCGAAAATAAAATTTTAAACGTTTATTTTAATTTTTTTTTACATTATTTTAACGGCCGTAAATATTGTCTGAAACAAAATTTGTAAAGCGATTATTAATCAGTATGAAAGCCGCTATCTTGCTATGGAGGTTTTTTCAAACCAAAATTGACAAAATGGCGGCGAATAGAAAAAAAGTATCCTGTTTAGCCTAATTTTTCGACGGTTTTTCGTTAACAAAAATATATCAAGATTCCAAACAAAAAATAAGCTTTCATAGCAAGGTGAAGAATGGCGTGAAGAATGTTGTGTGAAAATTTGAGACGGATAGCTTGAAAATTATCCGGTGTACATTATCAAATAGTGTTTTGAAAAACATTTCGAGAAAAACGCGTCAGTCCGCGCCAGGTCTCACGCAGCTGGTCGAGTACCTTTTTCTGAGCCACCGGAATAATTCGAATTCCGCCCTAAAAATTGAACCGCGTTATAAACGTCTATACTATCCTATAATGCAAAAAAGTCGATTTTTTGGCCATTTTACACTATGATGACCCCTTAAAGCGAATCTGAGTCATATATATCGCCCCGAGCCCGAAATCCTCCCTCCTGAATTCCGCCCGACCTCTTGTCGCACATTTGCGACTATCGCACGGGTTTTGTGGTCGGAATAAAATAAAATAAAAAAAAGTCATCAAAAGCGCCCTCTATGCGGAAGGAGAAAGCAGGTAAGACATTTCTCGGAGCTTAGGGGTGCGCTTTACGTGCAGGGGGATGGGATGAGTCGATGGCCCATCAACGCACGCGTTCTCGTGGAATTTGCACTTGTTGATAAAAATGCCACGAAATGGATAGGACAAGGGTGATCCCCGCGGGCCGTGACGAGGAATAGCCATTTCATGAGCCATTTGCGGGAGGTCTTAAATCACCCGCGTTTGACAAGCCAAAAGAAATAAACGCGCGAGAGAGATCACGTCCGCGCTATCTCGGTATAGTCCAACCGCCTGATGATCGAATATTTCGAGCTTATCCCCCTTAAGGCTCGGAAATAATATCCCCCGAAAAGTGGCTGTTTCCGAAAGACGGCAATTCCGCCGAATTCCGTGACCGAATTTTCCGCGGCTCATCTTCGTTCAGCCCAACGCGATTAAGTTGGTCTAATTACTCTCGGCCTCATTACGATCGAAATTGAGTGGAAAAAAGAAATAGATAACACAAAAATCAGGGGCGGTTTTCGACCGTTTTATTCGAGAAAATATCGACATTTTTTACAACGCGTGAATGCGTTGCGTGATATTTTGAAATCATTTGAAATACTTGCAGAACTCATGCACGATACTATTTGCAGCCAAAAGTAAATAAAAGTACATAATACATTTTAAAAAATAATATATGATGATACGCACGTTCTGAAGAATACTATTTTTTCATTATAGTACGAAACATTACCGAATAATAATAACAATCATGTTTTAGGAGCAATTTTTTTATATGGGGCGAGAGGTGAAATATGGTGGGAATGTAATAAAGGGATGACCATGTGTAATGGAATCTAGGATGAAAAAAATCACCTATAATATTGATGAAATGATGATAATACTAACAATAATAATTATAATGACAGCTCCATAAAAAACGACCGCAATATCGACGAAATAATCGAATAAATCCACTATTTTATTATTAAAAATATCGATTCTACTCGTAAGTCCAAAAATATCAAAAATATCGATTCTACTCGTAAATTCAATGAGCAAAAAATAAATTAAAATAAACCATCAAAAATAACATCATCAACAATAACATCAAAAATATCGATTCTACGCGTAAATTCAATCAGCAAAAAATAAAGAAAATAAATCATTCATAAACAGAATAATATATAATACGAACGTTTTGCAGAATGCTATTTTTTCGTTACAATAAAAAACATTATCGAAAAATAATAGCAACAATATTTTTTTTTGAGGGATCTTTTCATATGGGGTGAGAGGTGGAAAATTGCAGGAATGCAATAAGGGGCAAGACCATGTACATACAATGGAATCTACGATACAAAAAATAAGAACAATAGTGATGAGATGATGATAACAATAATAATAATCATCATAATGATAACTCCAATAATAACGACCATAACATCGTCGAAATAATCGAACAAATCCACTGTTTTATTATTAAAAATATCGATCTCCTCTCACGTTGTACAGAGTCCGTAAACCCTCTCATCGAACGCAAATTCAATCAGCAAAGGGATAAAACCCCGATGAAGATGAGCCTGTAGAAATATGACGTGCAGTGAAAAATGGAATGCCGGAGAAAGCGGGCGAGTGTCCGAGGCTAGATATTTTTATATATTCATCGTCGATTTCATTGAAAAGTCATATTTCAATATTCCTTCCAGGTGCGGCCGCATCTGGAATTGACTTTCGAGAACATACTGTCGCATATCAATACCGTCTACGTTCTGAAGACGAAGAAAGGTGTCATGAAGGTGGAAGCTTCCGAAGAATTTTCAAATCTTCGTCTCAAGGTTGATAGACATTTTTCATTTTTACTTTTACTCCGGATGTACAAAGTCTGATCGATCGTTGGTGTTGTCTTTTTTCTCTCTTTTCTCAAGGGTCAAATGTTGTACATACCGGAATCGGACCTGGTGATTTTTCTGTGCTATCCGAGTGTGATGAATCTCGACGACCTGACGAGGTAACGATGAACCACGGTTGATTAATCAAGTGGAAAATTAACTCAATCACAGCACGTCAATTGAGTTCCTCGAGCCCGGAATCACGCAATCGTATATTTGTCGAGGAGAAGTGAAAGCTATAGATATACCGGGTGTCCCATTTTAATCTTACACGTGATTTATCTCGAAAAAATACTGCGATCCGATCAAGCATTGATTATAATAAAACTTTTAAATTTCAAAGGGGGATGTAAACAAATCATTGGTCCAAAATTGAAAATAGCCACGTTAAGATGGCTGACATGTTTTTTTAAAATGGGATCATGCATTTTTTTACCAAATTTTACCAAATTTATTTTCTCAAATTTTAACAATTTTTTTACCAAATTTTACCAAGACTCTTTTCTACCAAATCTTACCAAGATTTTTTTCTACCAAATCTTACCAACATTTTTCCTTTACCAAATGTTACCAACATTTTTTTTACCAAATTTTACCACAAATTTTTTTAACAAAATTTTACCAAAAATTATTTTAACAAAATTTTACCAAAAATTTTTTTAACAAAATTTTACCAAAAATTTTTTTTAAGAAAATTTTACCAAAAATTTTTTTAACAAAATTTTACCAATAATGTTATTAACAAAATTTTACCAAATTTTTTTTTTACCAAATTTAACAAAAAAAATGTTCAGACAAAGAAAAGGTAAAAACACTATTTTTTAGCCGAAGTGACGAGCTGCAGAGACCTAACTAATTCTTTTTTGAGTTTGTTTGGGTTATCGAACAAGCCCAAAAACACGTGTAAGATTAAAATGGGACCCCCGGTATGCGTAGATTAATCTATAGGTATACATCGGAAAGCTAAGAGTGTATATGCTATCCGATCAGCTCGAAGTTTTACGACTTTAACCGAACGCCCTAATGACCGAACAGGGTAAAAATGTTTTACGAGTTCCCAGCATCAACAATGGTGCTCGAAAGTCGAGATTGCATTCTGAATACGGTTTTGGCCGGGGAGAGCGTTGTTATATATAATGTTAAAGGAAATTTTGAATTTTCGTTGTTTTGCGGTTTCTCTATCGTAAGCGAGCATACCACTGTGACAGGCCGTCAAAAGGTCGTTTTTTCGATTTTTTTTGTCTACTAGATTACATTTTTGGGTTTTGATAAAAAGGTATGTTATTAAGCATACATTGAACTTATTGTATAATTTTTTAATTAATGTTTTTTTTAATTAATGTTTTTTTAAATTAATAAATTTGATTAAATTATTTGTAATTAATTTAATTTAATAAATAATTGTTTTAAATAATGAATCTTTATTTAACAATATTAAAAATTAAGAACGTGATTGAGGTATAGTAGGCCTCTGTATAAAAAATGTGGTCCAAAGGACAGATCGATCACTTGACAATGGTGGACAATTCTGTTGGACTGAAAAATAAAAAACAAAAAGTTTCATTACCAATACAAATGTAGTTCTCGTTGTGCGAAGGCATTAAAAAAAAAATTTTAATACGTAATGGCGGTTGTTGAAAATTGTTTTTGGCGAAATTGTCACTCAAATTTGGGGGCTTGAAAAATACTAAATTAAAAAAAATAAATGGTTAGCTACAACGATACTGCAATTAAGGTAATTTTCGTTTCTTAAAATTGAAAATCGGACAATTATAGTTGGGGTTATGACTCTGACCAGGTTGGGAAAAATCGCTTAGAGAAAAACGTGATTAAAAGTTTTAGTATGCGTAAATCGTTGAGTTACCTGCTAACCCAAACAAACCCAAACAAACTCACTAAATTGTCTGTAACTTGACCAATTTTCGATATTTGAACTTGACATTTTTTTCACATATTCTTAATATGTGAAAACGTACTTTGAGACAATACAAAAAATCGATTTCTGTCACCCGTCACAGTGGTGTCCCTTAACTAATTTTGTTGGAGGCCACGAGGTAGCACAATTTTTTGCCGAAAAATCACCGAGCGCTGGTTAACTTTTTGTCGTGTTAAAAATTAAAGCCCAGAATCATAATTATTTATTCAGGACGGCTAAATTTGTGTTGATTGAACATTTGGGTCCCCCAAATCAATTGTGGGAAAATAATCAGTCGTTGAATTTTTTAAAAAGATAAAAAAAAAGTCTCATATTGTGAGAGAGGCGATCTCAGTTATCGACAAACTTCATTACCAATTATGCGGGCGCATTTATCTACCGAGGGTAAACATGTCGGAGACGGAAGAGTAGAAAAATTCATGGGGGTGGTCCAATTTGCCACCAATTTTTCTATATACAGTGATTTTGTGACGAAATGTCGTTGGAGAGAGTCGAGTGTGGAAGTAATTCATCGAGTGAGTCAGTAACTACATTTTCCACGCTTGTACGAATCGTTCTCCGTTATACCCAGTGAGGCACTCTTGCGCCTCATTTGTAGCGCTCCGTTGATAATGTAGTTTCCGATAAATTGGCAGAGATTTCACGCACCCGCGAGTTTTCTCATCTTCGAACGTAATAACGTTTCTCTTCTCTCTAAAACATTTAATAATAAATAATGTATACTGCTATTCCTCTCTAAACGCATTATTATTTTATCTTCTTTTAATAATTATGTTCGTTTTTTTACAATGCTTTATGTCAATGCTTATGGATTGTGACATTCAATCGAGATTCGAATTAAGGGGCTACACCTACCTAGAGGCCTGAGAAAAGTGCCAAATTCCTTTTTTTTCTGGGAAATGGTTGGTGAGAAATAAACGCATTTTTTAAACACCAAGATACGAGAGCCTTTGAACAAATCAACAAAAACATGACCGCCGACAAATGATGAAATTTTTTTCGCGACGTTTCGCGGTGGACACTCTCCAGCTCAAACGGTCCATCCGAAATCCAAAAACCAAGAGGCTTATTTAAGTTAATAATAGATACGAGTCGTTGACGATCGTCGATTTCCAAAATTATTTTTTTTAACAGCGTGGCGACGAACTGATACTCGACCATACAAAATCTATGAAAAAGGTCGTCATTTTTAGGTAATTATTGAAAAATGAAGATCAATTTTCAAAAAGTGAGATCGTCAACGACCTTTAAATATTTCTCGTCGTATTTCCTGTAAATTTGGAAATAATTCATCGAGTGGTTCTCGAGATATCATGTCCACCGACCTTTAAAACAGTGTTTCGCGAAAAACGCGTTTAAAGTTTGGGGTATGGTGCTGTCACTGTTCGCCCGGCGGACTCTTAGGAGCTGCAGCTCATTTAATTTTCGGAATATTTCAATTAAATCAAATAAAATCGAATAAATTTTTTTTTTGAAAATACAATTTTTTACCAACCTAGGTAGATTTAGCCCGTCAATATTAAATTTCAATATTATTATCGTTGATTCCCATTATAAATATCAATTTGTTCGAATAATCTTAATTTTTTCGGTAATTCAAAAAATGTGGGCCTTTACCAGGCGAGGTCTGTACCTGAGTGACGTGCCACTTCACGACGCGACGAGGGATCTCGTCTTGATGTCCGAACAGTTTGAAGCCGATTACAAATTGACGAGAAACCTCGAACTTCTGACGGATAAACTTCAGCAAACGTATCGCGAGCTCGACGGGGAAAAACAAAAAACCGACAGGTATGAAACTTAAAAAATGTGCCCACCTGTTAATGCGACACATGCCATAAAAAGAAAGTATATAAATAACATTACAGCAACTTTTTATTTTCCTTTCGATGCTTCTTCCATACAAAAACACAAACATAAATTAATTCTTCCCTATTTTTTTAAATAAATATAACGGTGAACGTCAATGGATGACCTTTCAATTACGAAAACTTGACATTTCTCTAAAACAGCGAAATTATTTAATTCTGTGACACATACCAGCTGATCATTGCGAACCTTAAAGCGAAATAAAAAGAAAATAAAAATAAATATTTTTAAATCTCCGTCCAACGATAAAATAATCTTTTCCACGTAAGACGATGATAAAGAAAAAAAGAATGCCGTTTAGCTGCAGAAAAAAAATGATGGAGCAGCTTCTGTTTGTTTATCGAGTTTGTTCGAAGTTTCATTCGATATACCACGGCCATAATTCACCGGAGAACTGGAAGGCCAAGGAGTTCTCGAGACTTCTTTATTTATCTGGCTTTTCGTGCGATATAGTTATAACATTGATATATATATATATATATATATATGTGTGTGTCTGTATATATATATGTATATATATATATTCCTTCGCTTACTCTCTGAAATCTCTGCATCTTGGCTCTTTGGAGCACTTCGGAACGAGTATTTTGTAAACTCCGCTTCAAGCAGAAGTGGAGCTTACAAAATATCTCTTGAGCTCGATACCGCGAGGATTTAAACTGTCTTGCTCTGATACTCAGCCACATCAATTCGTTCTTTGGCAATATTGCAGATAGATGGAATATTTAGTGCATTTGTTGGGTTGCCTTAACTTTTATTTAAATTGTCGTAGTTATAGAAAAAGGATTAAACTCATTTACATAAGAATCTAGATAATAAATGTATATTTTATCTGAACATTTTTTCTGCATATTTGCACTAAGATTTTTCGAGATATATTTTCCAATATATGTGCGATGAGAGCAAAATGTAATTAGGTAGGCATGGAATGTGTGCAGAAGATAATGATATAAAAACGGAATTATAAAAATGCACATAAATTTTCTTTTGCATATATCCATGTACGAACATTTTTTTCCATTTGACTGCGTCTAATTCGTTTTTAATAACTATTTACTTTTTACTCTTTTTAATAACTGGTTGCTAACGTTTTTTTTTACTTTTTATATTATTTGTTACCTAAAAATAGAATAATTGAAATAAATCGAGTAATTAAACCTTTAGTGTTGATCTAAAAATTGAATAATCGAAATTACAGAGTTCATCTGGAAAATGGAATCATTGAAATTTCACGATTTCGAAGCTTACATCATCGGAATGCAAAGAAAATCAAATCTTTTTAATTAATAAACTTCTATTTGGTAGTTTTTGGCTATGAAAATCACCTTTTTTGCATCTTCTTATTACAGATTTCACGACCTAAAGTTACAAAAAAAAAGTTTTTGAATAATAATAAAAGTAAAGAAATATGATAAAAATCGTTGGATTCCAGCGATGCAAACTTCAACGTTGAAAAATTTCAGACTTGATCTGAAAATTGAGGAAATAAAATATTGGAAACTATTTTTATAAATTAATTTCATTCGACGCACTATAATGGTATTGAAGTTTGCAGCGTTGGGATACAAAGAAAATATTTTTTTTCTCGGCTTGTCGAATTTTTTTGGCACATTTAGGCTACAAAAATCCTTGAAACACGTTAATCTAACATGTAGATCTTCATTGGGGTTCCATAACCTAAATTTGGAGTTTAGATAGTAATCAAAGTAGAAGAAATAAAAAAATAAACAAGAATTTTCGTTGCATTTCAACGACGAAAATTACAACATCATCGCACTATTACTCTACTTGCACCCTCTCTTTTTCTCCCTTGCTTTCTCTCATTCTCCTATTTTTCACATTTGGTGTGATATTTGGTATTATTCGATATCCATGCGATATGGATTTTAGAGGACGATGTTAAAAAATGTATGTCAATGTGACATTTTCTTCAAGTGACATAACTAGTGGTAGTAGATTATTTTGATACATTTTTTCAATCATTACAATTACAAATCATTACACATACAAAATCATTTTGATGATTTTGAGAACATTGTGCCAATAGGTCTGGTGACAATATTAAAGATCATAACTTTATTAGGATATTATTTTTATATGGTCCAATGGGAATTGAGTTAATTTCAAAGCGAGAACACGAGGTAAAGAAAATCTCGACATGCCTCTCGTCCTCTTTCTTTCGTTTTCCCAACTCTTTTTGAGTAGACGAAGCCGGAGTCACAGAATTTCCGTCTGAACAACAGAAGTTATTTTCAACTATAAGGAAAACTCACCGGTCGTTACGAAATTCGTTTTCCCGCGATTGGGCAAAGGTTAACGCAGTTATGACCCCTAGGCAGACGAGCTTTATCAAGCCCACAATCTGACTACCTGCGTATAATTAAATTCCACCTGTATGTGTACGGATTACAACCGCCGGGTCAGGCTCGACGTTACGCAGGCGGTGAAAGTCTTTCAAGCGAAGAAACTCTTCGGTTGTTTCCTTCTCCGTTTTTTTATTTTCCTTTTCCATTGTGACCCGTCCTCTCCGTACTTTTTCCTCGCATACTAATTGCCAATAGCATGGAGATGCAACACGATCGGGCTGACCGACAGTCCAGGGTGTAATTATCCGTTCATTGTTGGTATTTTTAATAATTTCATTAGGCACTGAAATCTGTTTTCTCTGTAGAGCAATCTGTTGTTAATTGTCTCGAATAAAAAAAAAAGAACGAATTCCCACTTCAAAGAGAGTGATAAAATTCAATTTTTCTCGAATAGTAATTTAATTAATTTTTTCTCACTTCCTTCAGCTCACAAAACCAAATTCAACGGAAACATACATTTTGAAAATACACACCCAAACAAACGAAAAATTAACTTCCAGAAGAGTATAAATTTCGTGCTAAATAAATGTCATGTGGTTAAAAAAAACCGGCATAAGAATGGATAAAAAAAATTGATTCGCAGAAAAATATTGAGGGAGATACCTTTAGGCGAGAAAAACATTGTTGATGTTCATCATTTTTTTTTTAAGAAAAGACGTCTTCGCCATTTTCTAGACTTCGGGTATTTTTTATTTTTTAGCTGTTTAAGGTATTTTTTTTATTCATTTAAAAAAATGGTGGAGGTATGACACGGTTTTCTAAATGGCTTGCGGCGGATGTTGTGAGTCGGCGTGACACGCAGCGTCAGCGGGATTGATCTGAAAATAAACTGACGCAGATTTTTCTTTCCTTGATACTCATGCGCAAAATAGGAACCAAGAAAATGTGAGAAATGTTGAAAATCGATGAAATGGTACACTTTGAAACAATAAGATTGATTTTTCTAAAAAAAATTGCTACATTTTGCAATAAAAAATACTTTTTTGTCATTTTTCAAGAAAATTTAGGTTCGTATTTTAGACGATAGCATGAGAAAGATTCATACCAAATTTCATCAGATTCGGTCGATTAATTCATCAGCTATACGTCACACCAGTTTTGAAAGTGCAATGCATTAAATGAATCATTAAAATTAAATTAGAAGACCGTGCCATATCTCCGCGATTTTTAAAGATCAATAAAAAAATACCATGTTATAGCCAAAAGTAGTAATAAATCATACCTTAAGTCTCGAAAATGGTGAAGAAATCTTTGCCTTTAAAAAAAATCATGAAAATCAGCTCCCCCCCCCCTAAATGTGTGAAAAATAATGGAAATAAATTTTCCACCGATTGCAATCGGCGCTGACGAAATGTGTTTTTTTTTCCATGTTTGTTAAGATTGCTATACTCGGTTCTGCCGATATCCGTGGCGAGCGAGCTGAGGCACTCGAGACCCGTGCCAGCCAAGAAATACGACTGCGTTACTCTTCTATTTTCGGGTATCGTTGGATTCGGGGCGTATTGTGCGGCCCACACGGACTCCAGCGGTGCCATGAAGATTGTCAACATGCTCAATCAGCTCTACATCGCCTTCGACGTTCTCACGGATCCAAAGAAGAATCCGAATGTTTACAAGGTTCGCCCACTGTATAGCACATACGTGTTGACAATGGAAAACACGATTTTTTCAATTTTCTGACAAGTAGCATAGAGAGACAAAGATTTTCAATAGTTTTGTCTGTCAATATTGATTCATGAACGAAAACAATATATATAACCATCCCGCAATACGAGTGACCTCAACATTAGTGGTATTAGCTTATTTAATTAATAATTTAATCAAATTTATTATTTGACCCACACAACACATAATGGGTTTAAAATATATTTTTCCCATATATATATATATATATATATATATATATATCCGGGTGGAGCAAAAAAATTGATTTTTTTTTCTCAACGGAAAATTGGAGCATGTTAAGAAAAAGAAAGTTTTGCAAAGTTTGAGGGCTCTAAACAATTTTTTAGTCAGTGCTCAAACGCTTTTTTCATGTTTTTTTTTCATGATTATCGGAGCATTAATTTTTTTTTATCTCGATGGAGAAAATGTTAGTGCGTGATCCAATGTAAGGTTTGTTTTAATGTTTTCTGTAACAATACACAGTTTTTATTTTAATATTTTTTTTGCAGTATACAATTTGTATGTGCAGATTAAGAATCAATATATGTAATTCGGTTATGAAAATGATATCAACCACTTGATGAACAAGAACACGGTGTTTACATCACTAAACGTCTAAAAAGTATGCGTTTTTTTTGGAGTAATATGTTGTTTTGGAGTAAGAAAATAAATGGAGGAAAAATTGACGAAAAATCGAAAGAAAAAAAATCAAAAGTCGTTTGAGAACTACCTAAAAAAATGTTTAGACCTCTCAACTTTTGTGTGAATAACTTTTTCATAACGTAGTAACATTTTTCGATGAGAAACGCGAAAAAAAATTAATTTTTCTTTGTACCATCCTAATATATATATTCACAAGTATTTATATATGTAATAAATACATGTGAAATGTATAAATATTAAGCATGCATATATCAGTGTGCATTGAATTTATATACTTTATTCATATATTTGTGAATAAATAAGCGATATAAGGTCGATAGATAAATAAATAAATAAATATAAATATATATATATATATATATATATATATATATATATATATATATATATATATATATATATAAATATATATATATATATTTATCGGTCCATAGGTAGAAACTGTTGGCGATAAGTACATGGCATCCAGTGGATTGCCCGAACCATGTCGCAGCCATGCTCGGTGCATAGCCCGTTTGGCCCTTGACATGATGGATCTTGCTGCCGATGCCGTTCAGATTGATGGAGAGCCCGTGGTAACGATAAACACATCCTTAATCTCTTCCAAATTCAACAATTTCGTATGAATAATTCTGTCGAGCATCGCAGGATTGACGAGAAATATATTTCCGTCCAAATATCATAGCAACATTTTTTTTTAATTCATGAAAGACAAGCTTGACAATGACAGACTAAATTTAAGAGGGTAAATTTTTTTTTGTTGTTGAAAATGTTCTGGTAGCTAAATACACAGCAGTTCTGCAATTTATCAAAAGTCGATATTGAGAAAATGCGAAATATTTGCATATCATTATTGCTATCGGTATTATACGTGAATTTTTCATACAGTGGGAAATATGAAGAAGTGAAACGGAAATCTGACTTGTCTTGGAGGTCGAAGACTTTAGCAATTCATTCCTATACGTGTATTGAGAAACATGATTACGATACTAATTTCTCAAAATTAATCGACAACGTTTGATTTATTGTGGATTGAAAAGAAAATGAAATTTCGGTCGGCAGAAAATCACGATCGGGATTCACAGCGGTGAGGTCGTTACGGGCGTAATCGGGCATCGGATGCCTCGTTACTGCCTCTTCGGTAACACGGTAAATCTCACGAGCAGAACGGAAACCACTGGTGAACCGGGGAGAATAAATGTGTCCGAAGACGCTTACAGGTAAATTTCATATAATTAATGACACATGTTAATCGTGAAAGGGCCTTTTTCCCTTGGGTGTGGAAACTCTCATGCGTCCACGTGAAAGGAAAAATATAACGTGGGAACGCAAGAACGAATCGGGATTTCGTTTTTAATTCAGTTCGCTTGCAGGAATAAATTTCGAGACGATCTTTTATTTCGAGATTGTCGGCTCCGGGATTTTTCCAATTTGCTCAAATATTCCATTTGAAGAAAATAATAGTCCAAATATGATGGATATATTTTCCGTTCCGATTAGCTGGATATTACCAGGTCAACAAAATCGTCCTTGTACATTTTCTCAGTGTGCAACAATGCATGAAAAATGTCTAAGAGAACTGTCGATAGAAAGAGTCACCTAATATTGAATTGAAATTTACCTACTTGTGGAAAGTTTGTGAGTTGACGTATTGTTTATTAAACATTGTTATTTTACAAAGTATCAATCGATACTAACATTTCAATTTTCGATCGATTTAAATTTCGTTATTACATTTTTCATTACGTTATTTCATATTACACATTTAAATTTCGTTATTACATCGATACAAGATTTAAATTTTTCCACAATTCTCGAAAACATGGCGGGTAGAATTTAAAGATGTTGAGTCCCAAATCGCAAATGATAATAAAATTCTGAAAATTTGGTACGTTTTTGTTTGAAGTATTTCAGAGGTCGTGTAAAAATTTCACGACAATTAGAAAGCTCGTTATTGAACAATTAACATTCACAAATTAAACGTTGTCTTATGGAAATGATGTAACTTTGCAATGAATTTTTTTTTATTTTATTTTTGAGTTTATTAATAATTTTGTTTTATTTCGTTTAAAAATTGTTCTTAACAAAGTGTTATTTTTTTAATAACGAGCTTCCTAATCGCTGTGAAATTTTAACACGACCTCGTAAATACTTCATACAAAAACATACCAAATTTTCAAAATTTTCTTATTATTTTTAATTTAAATCCCTAAGAAGGTTGAAGTGATGATAGAATTCTGAAAATTTTGTATGTTTTTACATGAAGTATTCAGGAGGTCGTGTAAAATTTTTATAACGATTAAGAAGCTATTTATTGAACAATTAACATTAACATGTTTCATAGGGACTCAACATCCTTAATAAACTTGAAGTGCTCTTTGACTGACGAATAAATCCAAACAGACCTGAAGAAGTTACGCTGTAAGGAGACATTTTCCAAAATGCATGACATTTTTTCAGGAAAACTATCGATAGAGAGAGGCAAATAATCGTAATATTGAATTAAAATTCACCCACTTCCGGAAAGTTTGTAAATTAACCTGCTGTTTATTAAGCCACGGTATTTCACAAAGTACATCATCAATATTACACTTGTAAAAATGTTCCAACAGTTTCGAAAACATCGCGGATACAATTTCATCAAACTAAAATCCTCTTTCCCCTTTTTTTCCTCAACAAATGACTTTGCACCAACCCCAATCATTTTTCTCGAAAATCCTCGCTGGATCCAAGTATCGTGAATTATTTCCACATTTCAAGCCAAAGGGTAATAAGAGTAGAGACTGACGAGTGAGCCCAAACATCTCCGAAGAAGTTCTGCCGTACGGGAGAGACACGGAGACCTTCTAAGGGTTTCTAGTACCCCAGAACATGACATAGTTTGCATCCGTGAAATCCACCAATGTTTCTTCTCCATGTCTCATTTCTTCACCTCTACCACCACCCAGAGGCTTTTTTTCCAGCTTGGAGTCGTAAATCTCCAGTGAGAATCTCTAAAAAAATCCTGTAATTTTCACAGCCCGAATTTCCGAAAAAAAAAAAGAATTTCCGTTGCCTTCCAACGATGCAAATTTCGTTAAATTCCTCAGTCGTACTTAAGGTCGAGATAGTCTCTCAAGGTAACGGGTATCTGAAGTGTTTGAATGCCGTGTGGCAGTGCCCAATTTTCGAACAGACTGTCTCGTATTCGACAACGACAGAGGTGAATCAGTTCGGGTGGCATAAGGCCGCCTCGATCGGCCGGCACGAGATTTCTTTCGATCAAATTTGGAAATTGTTCGTGCAAGGGTATGCACTCGAGGCCGAATCTTTCGGCTATGTGGGTTGGCGTTTTGACGCAAGCATTCGGCACAGTGCGCAACACGAGTCTAAGGCATTTGACGAGATTTTCGGGTATCCCGTTTTGGTTGCGTTGGCCCTCGCCTCGCGTTGCCTCGGCTTGCCTCGGCTTGCCTCGCGTTGCCTCGCCTTGCCTCGTCTCGCCTCGTTCGACTTCGTACTCGTTGAGTCGCGTGAGCAAAATCTCCACGGGTGAAGGGGCCAATCTGTCGGACTCCGTGGACGCCCCGTAACGCAACATGACCTCTAATATGTCCGGCGAACCGTGCTGTATCGCTACCCTTAATGGCAACACCTGGCCGTAAGACTCCATCGGCACGTCGATGAAGCGTCGCTTCGAGTTGCCGCCCTCGGTCCTGTACTGCAATCTCGCCTCGACAGCGTGATCCATGAAGTAAATCAGCGCCTTTATGTTCTCGTCGCGGTCGTCGAAGTCGCTCTTCCATCCTGACAAAAAATGCGTCACCCTCGTGCCGAATATCGCACCCACGAAAATACGCTCGAAAGTTCGCTCGCAGTAAAATATGTCGTTCAAGAGACGACTCACGATCTCGTTGTTGCTCAAGTTCCAATCGTAACACAATTTCGCCGCAACGTACAGCACGTTGTGGAACTTGCCGAGCAGACACACCGAACCGTTGTCCGACATTGATATGTTGTGATAACGCAACGCCGATTTTACGATCCTCTCGCATACGTCGTCGCGCGTTATGTCCTCGGCTGTACCAACAAGCCACAGATTATATTCGCTTTCCGTCGTCCCGGCAAAAGCCCGGGCAAAGTGGATACCCCCACGCGCAAACGCTGCGCGTAGTGGGGGGTACTCGGGCATAGCGGACAGCCCGGGCAAAGCGAATACCCCCACGCGCAAACGCTGCGCGTACCGGCGGGTACCCGCTTTGCCCGGGCTGTTCGCTATGCCCGAGTACCCCCCCCCACTACGCGCAGCGTTTGCGCGTGGGGGTATCCGCTTTGCCCGGGCTGTTCGCTATGCCCGAGTACCCCCCACTACGCGCAGCGTTTGCGCGTGGGGGTATCCGCTTTGCCCGGGCTGTTCGCTATGCCCGAGTCACGCATATATATATATATATATATATATATATATACATAGAATTTGAAATCATAAAAAATCCAAAGCAATTCAGCTAATGTTAATAATTCTATGTGAAATCGATTTTCGACGAAAATAAGATCACTCGAAAAAATATATTCCGAAACACTCGCAAAATTCGTAAATCGATTTGGAATCCAATTACTTTCGGTTGGAATAAAATGTTATAAGAAAAACATACTTGAAGAGCAGGCGAATAAAATCGGACTTGTTGACAACACGTATTTTTTTTTTTTTTTTTTCGTTTTCTTCAAGCACACTTTTATTAGCTTCCGAAATACTTTGAATCAAATCCGGTCCTGAACACCCAAAAATTTGTTTAAAAATCCTTTTCACACGAAAAGGCAGTTTGTAGGCACGAAAAAATGTTCACGTAGCGTGGCCAAATCTCGTTTTGTTTACCTGCTTCTTATTTAAATACTTGAGCGGAAATATATTCATTCATTTGTGAATCATATTTATTTCGACTGAAATAAAAATATTTTAAAGCTGTTTTCCGAAATTAGGGGGGTTTTAAATTAGCGAAAATTCAACGAAAAATTAACTTTCCTTACGAGTGAAATTAATTTTCAAAATTCCAAAAGTATACGCGGGGAATCCAATGACATTTTGAAAAATTGAACATACATGAAGAATTTTTTTACACCACCTAACGGTAGCTTCGATGCAGCTGCTTGAAAGTTCGGAAAATATTTGACAGCCAAGAAAATGCAGATATTTAACCTCAACTACCCTTCTTTAGAATTGAAGGAAACGAAAAAAATCGAATTGCAATGAAAAGACAGACCATTGGTAAAATACGTCGGAAATCTAATGACATTCAACGTGAGTCTCGCTGAAAATGACAACTGTTTCCGTCTTGCGATTACCTTCGGCACAACTGTTTATGACATCGGAAAAATATTTGACGAGTTGGCGACGTTTGTGGCGCGAGGCGAGACAATTCCTCTCCATTTCACCGAACAATTTGTCGAAGTAACAATCAATAACCACTTCCATTGCTTGTCCGTTTAAATTTTTCGATCGATCGATGACGAGATAAGAAAAAATATGCCAATGGCAACGACGTGCCGCGGAACTTGACTCTTTTCGCAATTGTTCGACTCTGAATGACGGACGGGGTATAGTAAAAAAAAGAGCAGCTGAGAATAAGCTACTAATTCGATTAGGCTTTAGTACTGGTGCATTCGCAGGCTTTCCTCGGATGGATTTTTTCTGCAGCTGTTTAACACCCCATTGCGTGTCTCGGTTTCGGGCTTGCAGTTTGCAGTCTTGACGTCATTTGTAACATTTAAGGGGAGGGCATAACTTTAGGCGCGGAAAAAAATACTGTTTTTCATGATTTTTTAAAGGAAAGATTTGTTCATCTTTTTTTGAGTCCTACGATATGTTTTGTTACTACGTTTGGCTATTACATGGTATTTTTTTGTATTAATCTTTAAAAATGGCGGAGGTATGGCGTGGTCTTCTAAACGGGTTGCGGTGGATGTTGTCAGAGGCCGTGACCAACCAAAAATAGTGAAAAATGTTGAAAATCGATGGAATGAAATGGTACGCTTTGAAACAAAACGATTGGATTTCTCCAAAAAAATGGCTACATTTTGCAATAAAAAAAACGTGTTTTTAATTTTCAAGAACATTTAGGGTTATTTTTTAGGCAATAAGGTTAGAAAGGTGTATACAAATTTTCATCTGAAGAAGTTGATTAGTTTTTTAGCTACAGGTCACGACAGTTTTGAAAATGCAATTTTAGAAGACTGTGAATTAATTTTAAAAAATAGCATGCGACAGCTAGAAGTAGTAATAAAATAGACCGTAAGTGTCAAAAAGGGTGAAAACTGTTTCCTTTTAAAAAAAAGTCGAGAAAATAAGCAAATTTTTTCCTCGCCTAAAGATATCTGCCTCCTCAAACGTGACGACCATTCACAAGCCATTAATCTTTCGAGTCGCAGTGAAATCAAATTGAATACTCATCTTGGGTAAATGCAACATAAAATGGAATAAATATGGACCAATTATCATTAATGAGTAGTTTCGCCGGATTATATTTTGTTAAGGAGGTTGGAGGTTGTTAAGGAGGTTGGAGCATTAGCGACAATTCAAGATTTTTAAATACATATGTCGTTGTCTAGACTATATTAAGTCTTCACGATTTTTTTGAAACTTTGTCCCACGAAACGCCAGAGATAAAAAGAAAGTTTGATGTATGTAATTTTACGTGTGGTTAGATGGGCAAGACGTTCATACTGTGGGAGATGTAATTTTTTCGGTTATTGAGAACCAAAATAAAACATTTCTAACAACAAATTAATGCAATCTCAAATTTAGTGAACATTTAGAAAAAAACCCATCTTGCCCATCGTGAACCGTATATATTTAATATTGAACCATCAAGGTTTGATCGAAAATTGAGAATCTTGGCTGGCGAATGAAGAGCATTGCTGCCAACTTTAATATTGAGTGTTGCCGTGCTTCGGCAACACTCAATAACAATTAATGGCATTAGCAAACAATTTCGTGACATAAATATAAATATGCATAACTAAAAATGACTCAAAACTTTATTCAGAATTGCATAAAACATTCGCTGACGCAGATTTTTCATAATCATCGATAATATTATACTTTTTCCAGTTGGTAGTAACACACAAGTTTTTCTTATTCACCTAATAAAAATATAAAAATGCATCATTTTTCCCTTTAATTATATATCTTATAAAAAATGAGCATCTACAGAATAAATCTTACCTCATATGAATCCTTTTAAGGTTCAATGGAAGAAAAAATGCATAACCCTTAATTTGGCTCAACTGGACTGCTCCAACCCCCTTAATAATAACTGGTCGTCGGGTCGAACTTCAAAAATGAGAAGATAAAAGCAAAATAAAAATTAATAAAAATAAATAAAATGAATAAAATTTTCCAAATACTAATAAAAGCGACAAAAAAAAACCAAAAAAATCTCGAACGACCTGAGCCTTCAAAAATGATTTTTTTCCTCTGCCAAACGTTTCAGATACCTGTGTATGCCGGAAAATCAGGATCCCCAATTTCTTCTGGAGTATCGAGGGCCGGTTGTCATGAAGGGAAGATCGGAAGCAATGAACGTGTGGTTCCTTTCGAGGGAGCGGGAATTAACTTCGTAAGTGATCGCGTGTGTAGGTGTATGCGTGAGTGTGGGTGCAATTTTCATCGTGAATGAGTCGTGAGCGTTGACAGAACAACCATCGCAGTCTCGTTGTCCACCATCCTCGCATCGACATACGCTCTAGCCCAGGACGAGACATTAGCACGATGAAACTTTCACAATAGCAATAACGTTTTGAGATCTCTATTGGATAAGTTCGCTATAATAATGCTATTATGTCGGTACAATGAGAATAAAAATAGTGATGATGAAAAAAAAAGACAATTTTAAAAATTCCCTTCCTTCTCCCCGCGATTACGAACGGCTGGTTGGGTCATAAAGTTTCGGAAAGAAAAGTTTGGTGTAACGGTTAATCGAGGTAAGTATATCGATAATGTGCAGTCCCCAAGAGTTTCGAAGCGTCATAAGGAGCATCCCGTGTCTTTATCTGACGTTTAGAGACAATGTTTGGTCTCTCGTAGAGTTACGACGAAAATGATAATGAGATTCGATAATGTTTATGATATATACAATAGAATATAACGGTAATATATATATATATATATATATATATATATATATACACTTGAGGGTGTAACGGAAGACGTCCTACTCATCAGCGTTTATGAGACCACACAACAAATTGCCAGAGTCTTTGGATGCTGCTAATTGTAAGCCAACCTCAAAGGAAACAGCCCCATTATTCTTGCCTCCTGTACGGCGAGACAATGTGGCTAATAAATAAATCTGCGCAATCTCTTTGTAAGGAAAACAGAAAAATAAAAAATTGTCTGCGTCTTTGGGTTCGTAATAAAAAAAAGTAAAAAAAAGAGGCAATAACAAGGAAGCCGCGAAAAAAATCCCGTGTGAAAAACACTTTTCTGAGTACGTGCACAATATTGCATTGCAACGAGTTATCTTTTTCCACACCGTTATGAGCTTCGCTTAAAGGAACGGTCGTTACGTGACTTTTTTGGCAACCAAGTAAAACTACTTGACTCGCGATGACTTGGCGAGATCCGCGTTTTTTTTGTATATACGTATGTACGTGCAAAAAATTGTATGTAGAAATTGGCAGAGAAGATTTCTACTTCAGAGTACGGAAAGGCATGCGGATGTTTATGAAAAAATGCCGCTTCTGATAACACGGCTCAACGGCGGATTTGGTGCCGCAAAACTGTGTATTTTTTTATACATTTTATCTGTATACTTATCCTGTTTTAACACTTCATATTTATATTCTATGTCAAAACACGGAAATATACAACAAATATATATATATATATTTATTGAAAATTTGAAGTTTTATTATATTTGTTTGCAATGTGTAAGCTTCTTTTTCCTGATTTTCTTGAGTGAGACTTGTCGAACCGGTCACGCATTAAGATCCATCCGTAATAAGCCATCATGGGTATGTGCACCATCTTCTCTGATACTTGCTCTTCACTTAAAGAGCCAAGATTTTCTGCGAATTTAGGTCGATCCTGTATTTCTATACCGAAATAAGATGAAAACCCATTTCGCGAAATCTGTAATGGTTTTTCTATATTTTTGAATAACATACCCTCCGCATATACAATGTAATGTATTAGTGTAGTTCGAATTCGCTCGGCTTCGCTATCCCGCAGGCGACGTGGCACTGAATTCATTTATAATAGCAATTAATAATTTAAAAAAATGAAAACAATTCTTAAAGGTGGAGATACCTTTAGACGAGGAAAAAATTGCGGTTTTCCATGACTCTTTTTAAAAAGATTGCTACTTCTGGCTGTTACATAGTAGTTTTTTTTCATTCATTTTAAAAAATGGTGGAGGTATGGCACGGTCTTCTAAACGGATTGCGACGGCGTGAGACGTAGCATCGGCGGGATTAATCTGAAAAGCGACTAGCAAAATTTTTCTTCTATTAGCACTCATGTCCAGAATATGAACCAAGAAAAGGTGAGAAATGTTGAAAATCGATGAAATGGTACGCTTTGAAACAAAAGGATTGAACTTTCCGGAAAATAGGGAATAAAATTTTGAAGTAAAAAATATTCTTTTTTCAAAAACATTTAGGGTCATCATAAGGTTAGAAAGATTAATACGAAATTTCATCGGAATAGATCGATGAGTTTTTTAGCTATAAATCACGCTAATTTTAAAAGTGCAGTTCAAAAGACCGCGTCATACATCCGCAATTTTTAAAGATTAATTTAAAAAAACCATGTAACAGCCAAAAGCAGTAATAAAATATACTCTAAGTCTCAAAAATGGTGAAGAAATTTTTCGTTTTTAAATCCCTCCCCCTTAAATCGACTGCTAACGACACTCGCTATGAAATTTAAATTAACTTGAACACCCTGTGCAGTAACTTGAAGCATACGTTCCTATAAGTCTCACCAGTAGTCACTCGACAAAAAATCCGACAAATGTTGCCGACACCAAGAACGTTTTATGTTGACTTGTGCAATCTACCGGTATCCAGGCATGCACAGTAAACGTCACCGGATTACGCACATTTTCATGCAGTGAACTGCGTCGGATTTAATAATGGCGACCTCTTCGTAAATATATATTCACGTCTGCACGTACTTGTAAAAATAAAACAATAACGATAATTTAACAGACGTAAGTAACCGCCGCAGTTTTTCTCATTTTTCCCATTGCGTGTGCCGCGTAATTTTTTTTTTTTTCATTATCTTCCGCTATTTTTTTCCGTAAGATTCGTAACTCAACCTCGTAAGGAATATCTCGGAACTTCTATCATCGCGTGACGCGAAAATTCTCACACTTCGTGTGCATGCTCACAATCGTGTGCGTGTATCGCCGCGGGTGAACCTACACGTGTTGAGGTAAGTTACCGACCATATGTGTACGCGAACTTGTATGCCGTATATTAGCAACGCAAAAAAGAAATCTGATATCTCGGAGATCGGTATTCGCTAACGGAGAGAAGACAGCGTATGAGAAAGACACAGAAAACGAGAGGGAGAGAGAGAGAGAGAGAGAGAGAGAGAGAGAGAGAGAGAGAGAGAGAGGAGGAGAAATGGAGAAGATCCGCTTCCGCGTCATCCATTCACCAAGAGAGACCCACCAAGACTTGACAGGTTTCATTTAGTTTGTAGGAATTTACATATATACATATACCTACTCGAAATGTGATTTTGAAGACATTTGACGATGTGGACCATCCTTATAGTACCCTCTATACTCAACAATATCTACTCCCCGATATCTTAAAAATCTCCTATAGATAAATGTAAGCAGATTTATGTAGAGGTAATTTCAAGGTCCATCTTGACCCCAAAATCAACGATACGTTCGAAAGAAATTTTACGAATCCGAAACACCCAGGCGTGCTGATAGACAACATCATGTATATTCAACGGCTTCGAAAAGTCATCAATACATACACGCAAGCTACGTCTGTAGGTCTGCTGGGTCATTCTCGAGGCCGAGAGGTTGATCAGCGGAATTTTCGGCAGGTGTACCTCGTGTGGAGAAGACGAGACCATCAAGCTTCGTGTAGCCCGAGAAGAGACTTGTACTCATTGGGGCAAGAAACAGCACGCGGAAGTCTCAACAGGCATCACAAGGCACCAACACACCGAGAACTATTGGATGTGGAAGAGTGTCGGAGGCGAGCCATCCGAGTGCGCGAAAGACTTTGAGTTACGGCCTTATGTCGGATAGCCATACGCATACACCGGGTGTCCGTGGATCAGATGCGCGTGAACTTCATCTGTAAGCAGCGAAGCTCGATTGGCAAAGGTCGAAAAAAAACTTAATACTCAGCTTTAGCTTACAGTTTTCATTCATTCCCTGTCGCCTTCTTCCTCGATTTGAAGTTCTAAGCTAAGAGTTAACGAAAATACGAAATATCATGGTCTCACGATGAATGGTCTGTATCGGCAAATTGGTCTTTGGTCGTTTGGCAGCCGGGAAATGTTTCCAAAGCATTCGTAATTTGAGGGAGTTGGTCCGTTTCCAAAAAAGACACGCTTACGTACAAAAATACAAAATCGTTATTTTGCCAGTGCTGTGACAGTTGTTAAAATTCACGGATAGTCGAAGCCAGGTAATTGAATGTGCCAGACATCTCTGGATCTAAGATTGCAAGGTTTCCGGCTCCGGTCGGAAGAGTGTCCTGACATCTGGCGCATAATTTCGGGCACCCGGTACGTGTCGCGAGTACACGGCGATAGCCCGGCAACCTGTTGCCGCTGACATCGATACACATATGTTGGCCAAAGTAACTTGTGTGGCCGCGCATATGTTATTGATCACAATGTAGTGGTGGTGGTGATGTGACGGTGGTGGTCGTGATAGTGAGCGGCATGAGAACAGGTATTTAAATGCTGGAGAAACCGGATAGTCGGTTCTGCGTAGCTCGTAAGAGGACGCCACTGCACCGACCTCGGTGTTCTGGTGAATGCTGAAAATCAAGAGACACGCACACACGTGTATGGGTTTACGTTCGATGGCAATGTATTCGAACACGTCAACGCTGTAGTGTTTGCTCGAGCGCCGTAAGCCGCGCGCCAGGTCTTGTGGACTCGGAGAAGTTAGCTGCCTTGGCTCGCCTTGCACACAAGACCCATTTTACCATCTCCACCGTAACCGTAGCCAAGACCGTTCTCTCCTTTCCACTGACGTCGCTCTCTTTCCCTGTCTGTTTCCTTCCAGCGACTGGCCCGCACTCTCCCTGTCTCTAGATCCCCCACTCTTTCTTACCTTCCGTCTCTCTCTCTTTCTCGCGTTCCCTCTCTATCTCCGTTTGCTGGTCTTCTCAGCCTCCCGTTCATGCCTTCTCCGAGAAGAGCTTCGAGAGGGGATTTCAGCGCGTCTTGGTCGTTGTCGTCACGATGGGCCCCTGTTCCCCGCGACACCTGGCCCAACCCCACCTCTCCCTCTCTCCGTCTCTCTCTTCCCCTCACTCCCTCGCTCGCTCTCTCCCTGCAGGCCCCTATTCAGCAGTCTCAGGCTTCTACGAGGGAGTTCGGAACGGTGGCGCGAACGAGTGTCCACACAGCGCACGCTCTCAGTACAGTTACCGCCGGTTAATGCTCACGGAGTTACGGTTGCAGCGCAGTCAGTTTCACCTACAAGCCCAACGGTCACGAGAGCCCGTATGTTGTGACGTAGCGAACAGCCAAGATTCACTTTGATCAGTGTTGTCTTTGATTCTCCGGTTTTTCAACCCTACTGTGGCGGATAGTTCGGTCGGATGCTTCGTAGCGATGCGACCCTCGGGTTGTTAGTTATGTTGCAGTAGATTTATATCGATGGAAGTGCGGGCGGATTTAGTCCTGCCAAAGTGCCATGAGTGATAACCACAAGTGTTCATACTTTCTGTGTCTGCCTGGACCCTGGTTTCCGACGTTCCGAAAAGTGTGATCATTGCAGCGGCCTGCTGCTCTGTGAAGAGGACAATTGTGACTTTGGTCCTTGCAGGAATCATCTTCAATTGGTACAAGGACGAGGGAGCAGCTGCTGAACCATAACACATATCTCACTCTGTTTACTACGACATTGTCAGGCTCCTTCGTCGAGTTGGCCGGCTTTGAAAGTTGCCAACAACCTAGACAAGTGTCTTGCCGGTCCACGAGGACGCTCTCGGAAGACCGGTTCAAGGATTACCCGGGAGTAGACCGCGGACCTTTGGTGTATCCACGCGAGAGTGCAGATCCGTTGAGCCGAGAGGGACCGATACGGTGGTGACCGGCTCTCGATCGACCAAGCTGGTTTCTTCGACGCCCAAGACATCTCGGGAATATTTAATTTCCAGTGACGTTATACCGGTTGGCGGAATGTTTCCTCGAACCGGACTTCGATGCGAATAAAACGTTCCCTTCGTTCACCCTGCTCCGAAGGATATTTCGTCGGCTTAGGTGGGGGTATTTGTTGCTTTCGATCTGCCAGTCCAACATCTGGATTCCAGGATTTGCCGGGTATTGCGGTTAGTCCTCCACAGTCATCAGCCGATTCTTGGTCCTATTCTCATAGCCTCCGGTGAAGACACGGAGCTTGAGATAAGTCGAGGGAACGTAGCGGTACGTTTATTTACGTACCTACCCGCTAACGGAAGCCACACTCGCTCAAAGCCCCGAACTCACGCGGTGAAAGCAACGGAGAGAGTGACCAAGTGAGAGAAACATCTTCAGGTGGCTGCCGAGCGTCTCTCAATTACGTCAGGATCCTAGGTAGGTGTTGGAAGCGCAGGAGTCTTAATCACAGTCACGTAGAGAGGCAACCTGTACGGTAAAATACGAATACCCTGCCAGCTGCGATACAAAGACACGCCCGTGTTGCCGTTCGTTATATCGGGCAAGGAGATCCCGTTCTCTTCATAGACACGAGCAAAATAGCCCCGACAAACTGCCAAGGACGCCCGGTGTGCGCGTTCTCTCTCTCTCTCTCTCTCTTTCTCTCTCTCTCTCTCTCTCTCTCTCTCTCTCTCTCTCTCTCTCTCTCTCTCTCTCTCTCTCTCTCTCTCTCTCTCTCTCTCTCTCTCTCGCTCGCTCGCTCGTCCACGTCGTTCCCAACATTAGCGGAGCGTTAACATCAATTCCTCGAGACGTACGTCATCGTTGAAGCGCGAGCGATACAAAGTGAAGAGGCGTCGAGCGTGTCCATTCGATGCAACCGAGCGCGGATATGCTTGACAGCTGATCGGCTGGGTACTGGTCATCGTTGCATCCTGCACGAAGGAATCCCGAGCGGTATGCGAAAGTCACGAAGGCGCGTTAACCAGGAAGCGATCGAAGGATCCGAGTGAGCGTGGCGCCAGCGGACGTACCACGGCAAGGTGGAGAGAATCGACCTTGAACCGCGTATACTCGAAGAAAGAACGATCAGTGCAGGTAGCTCGGCACCCAAGCCACGTATAGATGCTCCCGGTGTTGACGTTTAGGCGCTCGTAGTCGCAGTTGCAGCGGTTGAAGGACCAAGCGGAATGGAGGAGACTAGGACAATTGCGGTGTCATCACCGTTGCCGAATCGGAACTCGGCGAATGGAGCAAGCGCGACGAATATTCCCGAATTCCGTCAGGGTCCAACGACGAGATTGTGCTTGCCTAGGCAGGACCCGATAAAAGTGTCGACGGAGGAGTCCAGCTCGCCGAGCTGTGGTCTCCGCAAGACTGTGTCGATCCTGGCCATTGCCCCCACCAGGACGCAGCCTCCATGCGAGGCCACCGGAGCAACGGTATTCGTCGGTGGCTCTGGTAGCAGTTCCGTCTCTGCTGTTGCCAACACTACGGCGAATGCACCGGCGAACTGGACGCAAACCTCTATCCCGGAAGTCCAAACGGTGAACGGCTACGGGACGCGGCGTCAGGATCATCGGAAGGAGTCGCAGAAGCAACAGCTGCAGACAGTGCCAGCAGTCCACGGTACGAGCAGTCAACAGCGTCAGTCGTCGCAGCCTCATCACACGGCTCAGCACGTCGTCAAGATTCGTATAAATCCGGAGCTCGACACGAGCCGCGTCGTCTCGACGATTCGCTTGAATCCCGAGCCGGAGGACACGTCGCCAAACTCAAGTGCAAATAAATCGCATCGCGAGGAAAACGGGACGTTCGTCGAAGGTCACGATAATCCGATAGAGGGAGAGTTCCGGACGAGACGCGAGGATGCGACGCGATTGAGCGTTCGCGGTCTCGAGGCTTCTTCGGTTAAAGCGGAGAGTTGCGTTCGCATAAGTGTCGTGAGTGGTAACGTCACTGGCGATCAACGAAACGAGGAACAACGCGAGGACAAGCGTTCCAACGGCGATCGCACGGCGAGTCCGCGTATGGGGGAAAATCACGAATCGACGAGACATCAGGACGAGATGTTGCAGCGTCAACGGGTGATCACGAACGACGCGATAAACACGTCGCTCAGTCGCACCGGTGGCTCTCTCTACTTTGGCTCTTTTCCAAATTCGCTGACGACAATGATGACCACGACGAGCGGTCAATGCTCACCAAGTGACACGCTGGACAGTGGCACGTGCAGCGACCTCGACGGCACTCCACCGCCCTTGCCCAAGAAGAAGAACTCCAGTACGGTTCTGTTGGGGATCAACGCCAGCAACGGGGACAGCCCGAATATCGGCAAAGTGACGACTGGGTCGCAACAGAGCCGGCACAAACGGGCGGGCAGTGTGACCAGCAGTGGCCCCGAGCTCGACAGCGATGACAACGAGAGCAACATCAGCTGCGACTCGCTTAACGGCGCTGAGCTCGCCTCGAGAATAGCCGAACATCGGAGCGTTCGCGTTAACGGCGTGGCCCTCGTAGAGGTCGACGATAAGACGGACAAGACGCCGAATTGCGACAATAACAGTCCAAACGGCGCCCCCGAGACTCCGCGAGTGAGCGGAAACGATGCCAACGGCCACAAAGCCGTCGGTGACGGGCGCGAGTGCCACAAGGTCAACGATCACGACGACGCCATCTGCGACGTTAAAAACAACAACAACGACGACGAACTCAGCAACAACAACGGGCCCGAGATCACGAACGGTACCAAGGTCAACGGCGATCGGGAAATGAACGAGAGGAATAACGGTAACGTCGAAGCAACGGATCCCGCGATTTTATCCGCCGAGCTAATATCGGCCTCGTCCAGCTCCTCGTCCCCGACTAGTGGCCCGTCACCGAGTGTCTCACCGTCGCCCTCCGGCGCCTCGTCCTTGTCCAAAGCATCATCGACTCCTCGCGTACGAAGTCCCGTCTCTAACGGGCATTCCTCGCCCCTTCGATCGTCACCGATTATCAAGGAGTGCACTTACGAGGAACGCAAACGCGAACAGGACAGAATAAACGAGGAGAACGCCGCTGCCGATTACTACGCCAATTACAATCGGAAAAATGGCACGAAGTATCTATACGACGACGACAGATTCTACAAGTTTCACATCAACGAGAATCAGAGTGATAACGAGAACGACAACGAGAACGAAGCCAAGATCGCGGAAAGAGAGAGCGACGAGTTTTTCGCCGGCTACAAAATTCTCGATCGCGAAGCCATAAGAAGTGCCAAAGGCACCGTACGCGGTGTCAAGAATCGAGTTCGAGCTGGAATCGCAACTTTCCTTCAAAAACCCACGGCCAAGGTTGGTTATCTTTGTTTCATTGAAAGTCACTTTGATGCGTGTGTGGGACTTCCGAGCGTGAATGAAAGACGACAATGTGGAGTGGAAAGTTCCAAAGGGACATTTGGGTATCACTCATCGATGAGCCTTTATTATTGTCTGGGAATAATGCTTATTTGGACTTTGTATACCATGTCATATTTCATGATATGTGAATACAATATAATACAGAATATGTAAGGTTTAGTCGGAAGTGCTATGAAAATATATAAATATATATTATATTGATATACAATATGAAATATTGATATATTAATAGATTAATATATGATATGATATATTGATATACTAATATATTAATATGCCATTTCATATACCATGAAATACGTAGAGTACAGTTATTATTACACCTATCTATCATTTGTTGTGCATACATACGTGCATACTATACATGCACTGTATTCTAATATACTGATAAATGACACGGAGGCCTACCTTTTCATAGGCCTTATCATACGCAAGTTATGTATCAAGAATAAGTGAGAAATGTTGAAAATCGATGAAATGGTACGCTTTGAATCGAAATGATTGAATTTTGCGAAAAAACTGGCTGCATTTTGCAAGAATTTTTTTTGTCAAAAAAACATTTAGGGTCATGCTTAGACAATATATATATATATATTATATTGTATATATATAATATATACTATTTGTATATTGTATATATATAATATATATTGTTATTATATACATATATATAATAACTATATATAAAAACTATATATAAAAAAATAAGGTTAGAAAGATTTATACCAAGTTTCATCCGTACCGAAGGATTCGTTTTTTAGCTATATGTCACATCAGTTTTGTAAATGTAGTTTAGAAGTCCGTGCCATATGTTTGCCATTTTTGAAGAATAATTAAAAAAAGAAAATACCATGTAACAGCCAAAAGTAGTAATAAAATACCTAAGTCTCAAAAAATGGTGAAGATATATTTCATTTTGCAAAAAAATCATGAAAATCAGCAAATTTTTTCCTCGCCTAAAGGAATCTCCCCCCTTAAAAAAAGCGTCGGTGAAACCTTTCGTGAATTTACATTATTTCAATGTTCCTTCGTAATCTGTAGAAAGAAATAGTTATGTGAATGTGACAAAACTGGTTCTGAAGATTCGTGAGTGCGATCACGGTAATATTGCGATGCGTAGAGTATCCGCTACACGTGCTTGCTTTGAAAGATTGATGGGCGAATAGTCAAAGCATCGGTGAGGCAGTGCCGGAATTAATTTCTCCTGGTGCGTTATCTCACGCACGACGAGACGCAACCGAGACGTTCTGGTAATTCCAACGTTACATTATGCGCCTCCATAAATATGTATAAGAACTTATGTAATTGCATAATCTCGAAACGCGGGCTTTGATCAATCGCCCGTGTACAGATGCAAACGATATTCCAACACGTGTATTCCCGTGGCATTTGGGTACATTTTTCCATTGCTTCGGATTGTTAAATCGTAAAATGACTATCTCGGTTGAGTGTGGGTCCAATTTTCGCAGACCAATCCATTAGTCGTGCAAACATTTCCGTAGGGATCCAATTGGATTCCCATACATGACCTAGCCCTGTGGTAAAACGTCACCAATGGGAAATCCCGATGAAAATCCTATGGATGAATCCAATTCGAATCCTAAACGATTCCCCTGTTATCGAACAAAATCCAATACGACTCTTCCTGGATTTCATCGCGTTCGGTACGTTGAATTTTCCAAACAAAAAATGTATATATATACAACGTGAGTGGATCTTGAAAAAGTGTACATTTTATCTCATCAAAGTATAAAACACTTAAAAAAGTATATCTTAAAAATAAGGAGCGAGCGAACAAAACCGGACTTGTCCACACTGCTTCAATTGTTTTATTGTGTCCATAAGTTGTCTTTTTACTTGAAAAGGCAGTTTTGGGCACGGCTATCTATATTTCCTGGACGCATCCACATTCAAAACGCGTCGGACCTCGCTCTATTAGGGTACCGTATATATGACAAATCAACTTTTTTTTTAAACTGGATATTAATTAGGTAAAGCTTTTTTCTGTCTTAGTTAGGTAGTACTAAACTGAAACCATATGGGATGATGAAAGAGGTAAAGAAAGCTGTACACTCCTGCTGTCAGCTAATCATGAAAATATATAAAATTATTGTTATTTAAATATTTACAATACCAAATGATTTATTTTCGGCGTCAGTACCAGCCAATTGCCAATATTGTCATAGTTTTCGCGGAAAAAGAGGAGGCGAAAGACAATCAAGGAAATATACGAACTACGCTCTTTTTTCAATTTGCAATCTCGTTTATTCAAATAACAATAATTTAATACATTTTAAGAATAAGTTTATTGTATTATGTATACAATAAATTGTTATATATAATACATTACGAATCAACGTTTTCAGTATATATTGTTCGAATACAGTGTACGATTCATAATATACAGAAGTTCCGAATTCCTAACTAGTTTTGTTTTTTAGATATACCCTGTAACGAAAATAGTCTAAAACTGACAACTTTGACGGCGTCCCATTGCTTCAATTTAGAAGATAAAAAAGAAAAAAATACATTTGTACTCCACTTAATGAGCTTTATACAATGACACCCCACAAGCCAGGGTAAGAATTTTTGTGTCTGCTCCTTTTTCATGTATGGAACCACCATAAAAAATCATTTTCCTGAATGTCTAATTCAATATTCGGTTTTGGGTCAACATTCTACATGAAATATACAAATTTCAGGTCTGTCACTCATTCCGTTTAGGAGCTAGAGAGCCGTGACATACGGACGGACAGACAGCAGAGTGAGAGCAATGGGGTTCTGCTTTGCCATTGGAGTACCCTAAAAAAGATTCATCAGCTGTCTGTACGAGGTGTCCCAGAACTGAATGCGTTTCCTGAAACGGGGGTTTGGGGGTGAAATTCTGAGTCGATTGATATAAGCATGTACGGGTCTCAGATGAACCTCTGAATTATTATTGATGTTTAAAGGCGGGCCAATCAGGGGCGGCCGATAAGCCGGCGTATCGGGCACACCTGATTGGCCCACCTTTAAAAATCAATAATAATTCAGGGGTTGATCTGAGACCCATACATGCTTATATAAATCGACTCAGAATTTCGACTCAGATACGCCGGCTTATCGGGCGCACCCGATTGGCCCACCTTTAACAATCAATAATAATTCAGGGGTTGATCTGAGACCCATACATGCTTATATCAATCGACTCAGAATTTCATCCCCAATCCCCCTTTTCAAGGTAAGCACTCGGTTCTGGGACACCCTGTATATTTCCTAAACGCATCCACACTCGAAAAACCAATTGTCATCCTTCGCCTTTCACCAGTGAAATGCTCGAACCTCGATTAGAAATGAGCGATCAATAGCGACACGAAACCAATGAACTCGGCGCCTCATATGTACTTCAGAAAACTGCAATTCCGCATAGTCTCCGTCGCACGTAAGCGGGAAACCGTTGCGATAAAAGTTTTCCAGAGTTGGCCAGCAATGTGCGATGTCCCGTATACACATGGAACTCGAAACTTCCGGACACGGTAGAACCAGATCGCCGCAGTCCATAAATCAGAAACTTAAGATCCCTGAGTGAGCGAGTAAGCAGTGCGGACGACGCGGACTACAACCTGATATTATTACGTAGATCCTACGTGATTGGAATATCAGCCGATCGTCCCGATACATTTTGCATCCGCGTCATTCCGGTTATACGATTGTACACGCTTCTGCAACCGGAAACTCACGGCTGCTCAACCGTTTTGGAATTATTCTATTTTTTTTTGCTTATTTGTGCGATTCTTCGAAATGGAGAAAACGCGGTGGAGCTTGTTGGCTATAGGATTGAAAAAAAAATACTAATTCGGTCTTGGATCTCCTGTTGCGAGCTCGGATTCCGAGGAGAATGACTCCGAAACGTGAAATGGCTCACCTCTCGCTGTTCACCCTGCGGACATTGCGGTGTAGTTGGCGTCATGGCATTATTGGCCCGAGGCCTCGTCTCTGCGCTCCGATCGATGCAGCCTTCGTATATTTGCGAATGCATCTCACCGCGAAAGCTTCATCGATTCGCCACTCGCGTGGCACCTCTTTGCATGTACATATTTTCACGTTTAAGAAGTTTCGGGATATTTGCCAAATGTTACCATTTAAGGGGGAGATACCTCGAGGCGAGGAAAATATTGCTGATTTTTCATGATTATTTTTTGAAGCAGAGATTTTTCATCATTTTTGAGACTTGGGGTGTTTTTTATTACTACTTTTGGCTGATACATGGTACTTTTTTTCTTATTGATCTTCACAAATGGCGTATATATGGCACGTTCTCTTAAAGAGCTCCCGGCGTCGTCGAGACTAAACGGAAAAAAAAGAATGAAGATTTTTCATTCATTAGCACTCATACGCAGAATATGAACCAAGAAAAAGTGAGAAATGTTGAAAACCGATGAAATCGTAGGGTTCGAAACGAAAAGATTGAATTTTCCGAAAAAATGGCTACATTGTTTCAATAAAAAATACTTTTTTTTAAATATTTTCAAAAACATTTAGGCTCACAATTTAGGCAATACGTATAGAAAGATGTATACGAAATTTGATCAGAATCGGTCAATTCGTTTGTCAGCTATACGTCACGCCAGTTTTGAAAACGTAGTTTAGAAGATCGTCTCGTACCTTCACTATTTTTAAAGAATAATAGAAATGTAAAAAGACCATGTAACAGCCAAAAGTAGTAATAAAACATACCCTAAGTCTTAAAAATAGAGAAGAGATCTTTCCCTTTGAAAAAAATTATGAAAACCAGTAAAAATGTTCCTTGCTTAAAGGTAACCTTATAATGAACTGTCAAACCATTCAGTACATTATGACAATTTCGTCATCAGTGTCATGATGTGCTGCGAGATTTGATAGCTTTTCATATCACTTTAAAGATTTTTTCACAATATTTTTAGCGCAAAACTGTCATTCAGCGAAGAGCTGAATCCGATGATCTACCATCGTTATTAATTGTTATTCTGATTGTAAATTTTATAGGAACGGTGTAGGCTATCGATTTAAAATGTAGAGGCTCCATTCAGTATATGACAAAGTATTTACTGTATAAATTTGAATCAAAGGTCAACATATCGTCAATTGTCCCGACACTTCTTTAATATATACTCATATATTTTTGCATGCACAGTCTTGCATGCAAAATTTTCCAATAATTAATATCACAACACAATATGTTTAAAAAAAATTTAACTAATATCACAGTACATACAATATACAGAAATTTTCCAAAATCAACCAATAACACACAACATAATATATTAAAATTTTCTGAAAATAACTAAAATCACAACATAACGTATTATTAAATTAAGGGGCTATACCAGTGTGAACGCTGAGAATTTAGGTTATTTTCGGGAATTTTTCGGAAGAAAAGTACTAAATTAAATGTTTCGGAAAATTAAGAATATATTTGGCTACATTTCACAATTTTTTCATATAAAAATATTGAGATCCAAGCAACTTATGCGCTGCCTACGGAGGCGCCAAAAAATAAGTTCCTCCACTGCTGACATTATTCCGGCCGATTGAGTAGCCGAAACCGAAAAAGGAAAAAATGTCGTTAAACTGGAAGGTATTTCCTGTACAATGAAGTAGGATTTTCGAAAAATATCAAAATCTAACAAAATGGCGTAGCTATGAAAAAACGTCTGTTTTCTTGCCTATAAAATGGTCGTTTTTTTCAACGCCAAATCGTCAATTTTCATCCAATCAAAAATATCCTACGTCATTGTAGAGTAAATATATTCAAGAGTACTCAGTTCAAATTTCACGTCAATCGGATAATTGCTCCTTGAGTTACAATCCCAGCAAATTTGAAAAATCTCATTTCGAGGAAAACGCGTTTAAAGATTTAACTGGGGCATTTTATACCTACGCGCGGTTGCTCTTCAGCAGGCTGCCATTCGCGGACTATTAGAGATACGGCCTTGAAATTTTTACAGGATATTCTTGAAAGTATAAACAGTCGAAAAGGGCAAAAAAAATCGATTTTTTTCAAAGTGCTCTTAACCTACAAACATTCAATATCCGCATAATTATTTACCTTTTCGAGAACCAACTAATATCGCACAAAAATTAAAAAATTAAATTAAACATTTTTCCGAATAACTCCCCGCCACATACGCCCATATACAGGGTGTCTCAAAATGACCACAAGTTGTCAAAGATTACTATCCTATGTTGACCACAAAAAAAAATGGCGCGCATTTTAAAATGTCAGGTCATATTGAATCACTATTTACATGTACGTGAGCACGCCATGCGTAAAGTAAAAAGACAGCTTGACTATTAGCAATCGGTCTGTTATTGCTCCCATCACTGTTCGATTTACCGTTAGAATGCCGTCAACCTCCCTCCTCCCCCTTGCCTTTCCTCCCCTTTCCGCCCTTCTCCACATACGAACTACAGCCAGGAGGCACATCTGTCAAACGGTCTCGAGCCTGCTACGCTTTGGTGCCAACTTGACGATCCGTGCACTCCGATTCTCGAGTGCCAAGTGCATCGAACGAGTACCGGCGTGACGCGGTTCTTCTATGTCGCGACCACACACGCGCGCGTTTATCGCGTGCATCTCGGGTGGCTCCGAGTCTGAGTCACCTGGCTCTCGTAGGTGTAATTGTCCACGTATCTTGTCTCCCACCCAAACGCACTTTGCCGTTTCTCGACAGACCCTGTCTCAATTATAAAACGTCTCGAATGCATACTTTTTGTAAAGTCCAATTTGTTCGCTCTTTAAATCGGACGTTTAATTTTTTTGCTGGACAATTTATTTCAACAGCCACATAGCTCTCGAGAGACGGTGAATTGTCAGGTGCCAAGTGTCAGTGCCAAAAGCAGAAAATTTAGGCAGCATCATAGTCAAGTGGCCCAAGTTTTTTCGTTTTTTCAGGCATGATGAAAAAAATGTATTTTCAGTATCTCATTTTTTATTTATTTCTTACCGGTGTTTGAAAAATTGACGAAAAAAAATTGTGCAAAAAAGTGAAAATTGTAAAAGTGATGGGTCCCTGAATATGGACGTGACAAAAAAGGTGGCGATGACTAGAAAGCTCTGATTAATCTGAAAGAGAAATAAAACCAATCTTCTTGGTACATGAGAATACCGTTGTGGCAGGTACCAAAGAGAATTTTTTTTTTTTAATCAAATAGCGATTGTCTGAAAAAAGTTAATTTTTCGTAACTTTTTTCCAAGTAATTTTTTTTTAATCGTAATAATAATAATTTCGCAATAACCGAGGTAGGAACGATAGAAGGATATATACCGAAGATCTATATCACATTTTAAATTAAACGGTTGCATGGAACTCGAAATTTGATGGCAATCAGGTTAAAAAAAGTAGGTTCAAGAAAAACGCGTTTAATGTTTGGAGTACAATTTCAGACAACCGCAACTACCTAAGTAGTATAATGGCATGATATTCTTACGTTATATTAATCGGCCATTTCTGCCGCGTAAAGTGTGCCTCCCTCGACTTCGAAATGATGACGTTCCAAATCTCGTTCTTCTTTGCCACTGGTCGATCAATCCTATTCTGGTCGCGCATGTTGGCGTAAATGTTGGAAATTTGGAAATTTCATTTTCAGAACATATTGTCAAGAATCTACACTTTGAAAAATTGCCAAAAAATGGATTTTTTAAAAATTTCTAGACTGGAATACTGCCTTAAGATTTTATAGTCATGTACCATTTTACAAAAAAATGACATTCCAGCTCATAAGATAAAAAAATGAGCAGTAAGGAATAAGAAAAAGAATAATAAACCGTGTTTTTTTATTGTTCAAATAATATCCCAAAATTATGCAACTTTTTGGAGGCCATCTGTCATTTTTTGTCTCGTTTGAAAATTTTTAAAGTAGAACGATATTTTGCAGAGGTGGTATATATATATATATGCACACTTCCACTGCAAAATATCGTTCCACTTTACAAACTTTCAAACAAATAAAAAAAGGACAGATGTCGGCCAAAAAGTTGCATAATTTTGAGATATTATTATTATATATGTATACATTAATGCGTATATGTATACATATGTGTGTATGTGAATGTGTGCATATTTTTTTCTTTTCATATTTATATACGATTAATTAGGAATAATGAGAAACGAAACTGGTTCGGTAAAAAGAATGGAAAGATTTTGATCGAAGGAAAGGGTGCTATTCTGATTGCAAGGAGTTTGATTTCGAACTCTGAGAGGTTACCCGTACTCTGACGCTTGCTAATTGCCAATTAAGACCGACGATCCCCAGATTATCAAACTCGCCAATACAGCATCTGTCCTACAGTCTTCATCTTAAGTACCAGCCCTCAAATTAATCGAATTTTTACGAGTGCCTGTTTACTTTTTTTTGCCTCAATGATGTCTCGTCGCTGTATCGTGAGAGCGGGGTCGCCTCGAAAGTCTTTTTTATATATCATCCTGTTAAAGTAACAGCAGCAATGAAAAAAGCAATGGATACTGCTTGTAAAGTTCGACAGACGGAGCATCGAATATAGCTCACCTCTGGAAAAACAATTGAAGATGATGTTAAAATTCTACATTTTTTATTCGTTTCAAATAATTGCAGCGTCATTGAACCTACCGTTCCTATATTTTTCCACATTTTTATTTCGTTCCATTTTCGAATCGAACCCAAAGATCTGGAAAAAATTCCAACCATTTCCTACAGAATAATTCATCCTTTGTGATTCTATAAATTTTCCACCGTGAAAGTTCATATCCACAATATTGCATCGAATTAAAGAAATCGGCAATTAATGCCTCGTGTGTTGGAATATACGATCGTTCGTTCGCTTAATTAATTTTCCGCTGATTGATCAGGCCGCGTTTATTGATCACTTTCTTAATTCAGTCTCCGCGAAGCAATGATTCGGGGATCATCGAAACCTCGTCGTGCTATATTCAATTATTCGAAAGGATCGTGATAAATCAACGTCGAGCGCGAAATGTTTCGCCGAGTTGGGAATTTCAATGATCGACGGGCCAGCAAGAAAATAATCAATCTGCATCCATTCGAGCTATTCGTTAATGAGAGTGCCTAAGTGCCGCGTGTGGTATGCGATGTATGTATGAGGAAGTTTCGAACTTCCGGCTTCTCGTGTGGTCGTGCGCCGGGACGTCCGTCGCGGTCACTTGGTCACACCAGTTTGCGTGTGTACCGAGGAAAATGTCACGCACACGCGTCACCGATGCGAAACTGATGTAACTTAACCGGCAACGGTAAATCGGCTATGATACTACGAAACGTACACCCCCCCCCCCCCCCCACCTTGACCCCATCCTCCTTAGTAATAAAGGAAGAGGTAATGGCACGGCGTCGAGATTATTACTACAAACAAACTCGAAAAAATATATTTTTTAACTTCCTGAGGTCCCACGTATAGCCTTGCAGGTTTTTACGTATCGCCATTCCCAATGCAACCCTTTTATATCACCCTCTACTCGTACTTCGCTAATTTAACCTTACGCTTGTTGCGTATGATGTTGAAATTTGCGTCGTTTGAACGCAACAAAATCTCATTTCGACATTCCATTTTCCTTATTTTCATTATTATGGAATTTTGTTGTCAGTGTTAAAAAATGGCGAAAATACGGCTATGGTCTTCTAAACGAGTTGGAGCGGATGTTGTCGGACGGCGTGACGCGTAACATCGGCGGGATTGATCTGAAAAGAAATAGACGAGGATTTTTCTTTCATTAACACTCATACGCAGAATATGAACCAAGAAAAAGTGAGAAATGTTGAAAACCGATGAAATAGTGGGCTTCGAAACAGAGAGATTGAAATTTCGGAAAAATGGCTACGTTGTGCAAATGAAAAACTTCTTTTTTTTCAAAAATATTTGGATACTTGTTTTTGACGATGAGGTTAGGAAGATTTATAGCAAATTTCGTCGGAATCGGCCGATCAGTTTTTTAGCTATATATGACGCCATTATGTAAAGACTGATAAAAAATACCATGTAACTTTTTAATTTGAAGTTAATGGAGTGAAAATTATTGAAGTTATTTGTCACGCCAATTGGAAAAAAGCTGTTTCGAGAAGTTTCGAGTAGTCGGCCATTTTGTACATCGAATAAAAATATATATATTTTTTCTAACAGCTTGATATTCGTACTAAATAGCTGTGCAATAAATTTTATGAGTGAATCAATTTTTCATACGAAAAAATTGTTAAATTCGCACATGATTCTATACCCGTTACTGTGGCCTAAGGCCTTAAAACTTCGAGGTATTTAGAGCCGATGTAAGTAATAGATGTGTAATTAATTTTATCAGTGAACTACTTTTTTATACGAAAAAATTGTCGAATTCGCACATGATTTTATACCCGTTACTGTGGCCTAAGGCCTTAAGCACATCGCAACTTCTCCCACTCCACGACCGCGCAGTGGCAGTGGAGTGGGGGTAGCATTACTTTCGCGTGACATCCAGCTAACTCAGGCCCCTATGCCCAGCCTACCTCACAAACATACACAGTTTTAAAAGCCTTTATAATCCTGAAATTATGAAAATCAGCAATAAAATGCCATGCCTAAAGATATCGCCCCCCCATAAGGGATTTATACTTCTTTAGAATAAGATTTATATTTTTTTAAGATCCACTCATTTTGGATACTTATTTATACACTTTGTTTGGAAAATTCAACGTACAGAATGCGATGAGATCCATCAAGAATCATATTGGACTCTGTTCGATAATATGAGAATCCTTTAGTATATTTAAATTGGATCTGTACATTGGATTTCAATGGAGACAAGTATGGGAAACCAATTGGATCCCTACGAAAATTTCCGCGCGGGCTGATGCACGAGCCGGCGCACGGCAAAGCGGTCACCGCTCCGAGTACGGTCATGTGCAACGTTACTCAACTCGAAATACTCAACTGTACATAGAAAAATCTCGCATACGTCGAAAAATCTCGAACACATAAAAAAATCGAAGTATTTAACTGTACATCGAAAAAATTTAATAAATGGGACTACTATCGAATATACGAGAAGAAAAAAAATATCGCGGAATTTCCTCAAAATGTCACATGACTCCTTTCTCCTATCCGTCACTTCATTTCGCTCGCATTAAATAAACAATCTCCGAATCCTTCCTAATTATTATATCGACTACATTTTGCCACGTTGATTTCTCTTTTTCGAAAATTGCCTCTACGTCTTCCATTTTTATCGCTCGGAAATATTCCTCCAACGAGGCGAGAGAATTTGCATCTTATTTTTCGCTATGAATATGATTATTTGATTTTTTTTTCGACCTACGAGCGACCGATTGCTATATTAACTGTCGTTTTTGCGACATTAATAGCAAAAAAGGAGAGTCGAAAAGATCGAAGAATCGTGAAGATTTGAGCAGTCTTAATTGAGGACAATTTCGAGTAGAAAGTGACGATGTGTGCGGCCATATTTCAGTGGCTTCGACCATGGCTGTCAGACGTAAGAGAACCCATCGAAAAAGGCCTAATTTCGTAAAGGCGGACTACCCTTGCGGACAACCGTCCACCTTTCTTTAAGGATGTTGAGTCCCAAATCGCAAATGATGATAAAATGCTGAAAATTTGGTATGTTTTTGTGTGAAGTATTTCAGAGGTCGTGTAAAAATTTTACGACAATTAGGAAGCTCGTTATTGAACAATTAACATTCACAAATTAAATGTTGTTTTATGGAAACTGATGTAACTTTGCAATAAGTTTTTTTTTTGACCTCTTAATTTTATAATATCTACAATATACTGAAAGCAACGGAAACAAAACGAAGTTTATTGATACATTTTTTTTATTTCTTTTAAAAATTGTTCTTAACAAAATGTTAATTTTTTAATAACGAGCTTCCTAATCGTCGTGAAATTTTAACACGACCTCTTAAATACTTCATACAAAAACATACCAAATTTTCAGAATTTTCTTATTATTTTTTATTTCAACCCTTAAGGGGGTTGAAGTAATAATGATAGAATTCTGAAAATTTGGTATGTTTTTACATGAAGTATTCAGGAGGTCGTGTAAAAATTTCATGACGATTAAAAAGCTATTTATTGAACAATTAACATTAACATGTTTCATAGGGACTCAACATCCTTAAAGGTTCCTCTTTTTTTCTTCGCGAACGGAGAGATCGCGAAGATGGCCCGTTTGGGTGAGAACCTTGAGAGAAAGATGCTCGGGCCAAGAAGCGTCTGCGATTTGGCTTACATATGACCTATTTTCCCCTTCGCACGAGGCCAAAGACTCAAGTGCAAGGTGAACGTACTCGCGATCCTTCTGCCATGAACCAACTTGTTCCCTCGAGTTTTTTTTTCCACACATGTTCACTGCGTCCTGCACCTCTGACACGCCCGTGACCTCCTCCGAAGGAAAAAAGTAAGAGAAAAACGAAAGGCTCCATTCAGACGAAAATAAAGTTGAAGCCAAATCATTTCCCTCTAACTGCAACGATAATAAGTAATAATTTATTTACTTCGATTTGGATATTCATCATTTACATCGTTTCGATGATGCGTTCGCTTTTTTTTATGGACAAGGACTAAATAAATGCATTTGAGCAATTTTTATGGACCTGAGGAATGTTAACTGCATAGCCAATGCCTCATTCAATTACTCGAGTTACTTATTTCGTTCTGATTTTGCTTTTATTTGAGGAGTTGCGTGGGTTTCGAAGCCAAAAAAACATATTTCTTCTATTTTTTTCAAAATATAACATATAAATTGTTTTGTTCTAAACGTTAAGCACATAAAAGAGCAACATTTCAACAATGTTTTTTTTATGTCATTTTTGGGAGAATATTATAGACATAGTGTACTATTGGATAATAAAATAAAGAAGAATGTATTTTTTGACATTTTCAAACCCACGTGACCTCTTCACTTGACTTCCGGTGAGATGCAAAACGGAAAATCGATATTTCACCCACGTCCCGACTACTTAGAGGTCTGAAATTTTGCAAACATGCATGTAAAAGCTGAGAATGCATGATTCGATGAATATATATATATTCATAAAATTTTCAACTTTTTATATAAAATTAGCGATATCTAATCATTCATATAAAATTTCAATCACACATACAAACAAATTCGCAGTCGACTGTGTTTGTTTGGGTTTCGTAAGATCAATCCCACTACAGTCTTTATTGTTTTTTTATAAGCATTCCATGTTCCTAACGCACAAACTCTTAAAGTAGTAAACAACTAGTTACAATTAACTAGCAAAATCGATTAAAGTCTAAAAAGTAGAAGATAATTTATATGTCAAAAAAATATTCAAAAAAACAAGCTTTTATTAATGTACTAAAAAGTAGAAAATAATTTTTCTCACGGTCACCTATATGAGACTATAAATAAAAGCTTCAGGCGCTCAAAATTAAGACATATAATCTTTGATTTGCTTTAAAAACACCTCACATTTCTTAAATAAACATCCTAAAACTGAGTATAAACGAGTGATAATAATTTCTCTAATTACTATTGTGCCAAATTATTAAATTTATTAAACATTTAAAAAGTTGAGCACCCCAAAGTTGTATTTATAGCGACATATTTATAGGTGACGGTGAAAACAATGATGTTCTAGTTTTTAATATATTAAATAAGAGCTTGTTAAAAAAAATGACATTTAAATTTTGTAGACGTTGATACGTTCAATTGAAATTCAACGTCGATTTTTCTATTAATTCCAATTCATGGTTTACGAGAAGGAAAAAAAATAAACTCTAGACAGGTAAATACAGTCTTTTATAAAATATTAATAATTGGGCTGGAACTTTATTGTCAATGATGCAGTCATTGTGTCAGCAAAGATATTAAAATAAAAATTCCAACATAAATTAACGATTTTTCGCAAGAAACAGTATCAAATGATTTAAATTTTCACTTTTTTCTCGCAAACATCGTAGTGGAACTTCTCGAAGCTTCGAACTTGCACTTTGATTGAATCTATCCACATCCAAAAAAATCCGCATCCACTAAACGTTGGTCGGTAAAACGTTCGACTCTTGTCAATCGAATCAAGTCATTTGATCCAAACGAAGATAAATGCTAATGGAGATCCATACAGACCTACTCAGTTGCCTTACATTCATTTTCTGCCCATGTAAAGATCACAGAAAAATATTTCCTTAATTATTATTGCATAAACTGCTCAACGAAAAAAAAACATTAGATCATTAATACCCGTTAATTCTGTTAATCGCACTTTTTTACCTTGTACACCATGACAAATAAGTTTTTTCCTCACTCAGCGATAATTTCCATCTTCAAACACTTAACAAGACATGATATAGTGAAAAAAAACGTTTGAAAATTCTACCCACCTCAATTACCCGAAACGACCGACACAAAATAAACAAAAATAAAATGTAAATTTTCCACATCCTCTGGAATATTTACACGAATGCTTGTAAAAAAACCATCTTTACAGATTTTCTTCGACAAACCTTGATCGGAAGCCTCGCGTGCCAAGTAAAAAAAATTCAACCTCCTCCCAAGCAATTTCTACAGTCAGAGTGAAATATGAATTTATGAGGGACGAGAAAAGAGGGTGAGGCTCCTCGAAGATGACTCGCGGGAGTGTCGTTTATAGGATTGACGGTGCCTCGTCGTACGTCCGTCTCTCTTACGTGAAAGTTTCCTTGACCCCGTGAAGAGTGTAATATTCGGTGTGGGAAACGGTATTAAAAAGCCTCCGCGACGAGTGCCTAGCGGCAATGAAGTATTCGTACGACCGTCGAGTCACCGTCACCATCAGAACCGGTATTTCGCCGACTCGTTCAAATTTGACCCAAAAAGTCTTTGCGATTCCACCGTCGGCATCGTGTACCATCAATATACTATTTATGTACACGTGTTTCGCCGCAACTTATGCCAATTGAATTAATTTAAGTGAATTTGAAAAAATGGACACCTTCGTGATAATCGACGGGTGTGGTAAATTATCCTGCAGGACGGATAATTTTTGGTAATTCCTTGATAAGTGACCTTTCCGAAAAATATTATCCGATTTCTCCGATGAAATATCATTTATTAGGCTTGTTTGAGTTTCTTTGGGTTTTTGAACATTTCAACCCAACAACCCCAAACAAGGCCAATGAATGATATTTCATCGGAGAAATCGAACAATATTTTTCGGAAAAGTCACTTATCGAAGAATTACCAAAAATTATCCGGCCTGTAGGATAATTTACCACACCCGTCGATTATCACGAAGGTATCCATTTTTTTTTCAAAATCACTCCCCTCCATAAATAGTTTCGGAGTTTTGAAGTTCGCGAAAATACGTGATGAAACACATTTTTGACAATTTCAAACAAACCCAAAACAAACCCAGGCGTCGAAATGTTTAGAAATGTGTTTCATAGCGTGTTTTCGTGAACTTCAAAACCCCATAACTTTTTACGGGAGGGGGTAAGGGAATTTCAGCTTCCCCCGATTGAACATCATTATTTATCATTCATTATTTATAACAGAATTTAAAAAAAATGTTATGCCTGTCTTTCGGAAAAGTCACTTATCTAAACAATCACCAAATCGTTTTTTTATCGCAATGTTTAATAAATTACCCGTTATATAATAATACGAGAAAAATATACTATTGATTTAAACGCGGATTGATTTTTACACGGATCGCAGCACCTTATGGAAGTTGAATTAATTTGGGCGATTAAAAAAAAAACTGCTCGTTCGGTTCGTCAGCGACTGTAGTAAATTATCCTACAGGCCGGATCATTCTTTTTTATCACAAAGCTTAAAAAATTTGTTGGTTCTGAGCAAAGAGTATTTCTCTCCAAGGCAATCAGCTCCCGATCAAATTTTCATGCTCCTCCTAATTGTTTTATCGCTCCGCAGTATCGTCGTGATAATGACAGTTTAATTGATTTTGAGCGAGGCGTGCTGCTTTTAGTGTCCATTCGAGAAGGCCGCTGCAGCTCGTGGGCTTGGCGACCTTGCACTTGACAGGTATTAGATCCTGACTGCTTTTTCTCGACTTGAAGAAGGAAATAACTGAGAGCTGAGTCTTTGAAAAATGTCCCTTTTTCATTATAGCAGCATTGCAACGCTGTCACGGTATTAAATTCAGGGTGGATAAATAATGAAGCTGATCGTTGATTCTTGCAGAAATTTAAGTGAATTTTACTTAGGATCCCCGAAAATCCGACCAAGAATTAACCATTTTTTTATTGTACTAGAATTTTAATTATGTTGAAGTTCGCATCGTTGGAGTGCAGCGAGAATTAATTATTTTAAAATAAACATTTTGTCGCTGTTTAAGGCTGTGCAAATGTTTCAAACGTTTCTCGTATTCTTATCAGAAATATACAACCTCAATTGGCAAAAAAGCCTGTGGATAACGATATAGGTAAAGAAAGAAAAAAATTAATAAAAACATATCGTTGCATTACAAGGATGCAAACTTCAACATTATGAATTGCAACGTTGTCACGGTATTACATTCAGGCTAAATAAATAATGAAGCTGATCGTTGATCCTTGCAGAAATTTATGTGAATTTTACCTATAATCCCCTAAAATCGTTTCAAGGGCTAACAATTTTCCATTATTCAGAAAAAGCAATATCGAAGTTTCCATCGTTGGATAGTAACGAAAACTAATTATTTCTAAGCAATCAATTTTATTGGCCGATTATAGTTGTGAAAATCGTTTAAACGTATTCTTATTAAAAATATACGACCTTAAATTGCAAAAAAGCCTCTAATGATAAAAAAAAAGAAATTAAAAAAAAATTTTAACGAGGTAAAATATTTGTCAAGAATCGTAACGTTTTCACGGTATAAAATTCCAGTTGATTAAATAAGAAAGATAGTCGTTGATCTCGCAATTTTTAAAATAAATTTCCCCAAGGATCCTCGAAAATCTGTCCAAAGAATAACTATTCCTCAATCCGAATCTCTTTTATGTCTTCGAATTTTACTTTTACCATATTGTTAAATTAAAGTTAGTAGAGCATGTTTATTCCTACAACTAATCACGTGCTTTTTTCAATTTATCATTTTATTGCATACATATTTACCAAACGATATATTGAATCTTATCGCAATTTTCAAGCTTACCTTTCTTTATTGTTAGACCCATCAGTATTTTAAAAAAATCCTTCCAAACTTACATTAAACGTTACATACGACGAATCGATTCTTCTTGAGCTCCAATAATGCTGCGAATTCTCGAAAAGTCGAAACTTTCAAAATAACTAACCTTATCACTTCCGGGCTTACGACAGTCGAAAATTTCGACAGTACCTCCGAATTTTATACACCCATATATACGACAGTGAATTTCGCTATGTACGACGTTTTCTATTTGCCGTGTCGTAAGTCGAGAAATCGCGTAAATTACATACTACGACCGTCGGCGAAGCGATATAATAGTGAAAGGAAATCTGTAATCGAATTGACTGTCGCGTTGCGTTGAATGTGAGAGGGGTCGGGGGGGGGGGGGGCGCGATTGATTTGCCGCGGCTATTTGATATATTCTGGGCAATCTACAAGTACGTACACAATGGCTGGAGTGCCCAGGATGGATCGTCGAACGTTCATACGTATATGTACAAGAGAACGATGGACATGAACATTTGACATGCATGCACGTCCTATACCGCCTTTCAGTCTGCTATTCCAATATTCTCTTCGCTCTCGTATCATTAGTGGTGCAATCAAGTCGTCGATCGTATCCATCAATATATGTATACAACCATTTATATATACATATATATATATATATATATATATATATATATATATATATACGTATAAGGTATCGAATATAGTATTTACATATGTATATGTGGGACGTCGGACGTGGAAGGAAAAATTTTCGAGGCTATTTTGTATTTTTCGAAGGTATGCAGAATTTTTGTCTTCCCTGGCCTTATTTTTACCTCAAACATGCATTTAAAATAATGGCACTATATTCATGTTAGAAATATACCTCGATAATATTAATTTTCAATTTTTTAAACATTAAATTGACATTAATTTTTTAAACATAATTTAACATTGATTCATAAATAACTTTTTTTTCAAAACCCGAGTCAAAATTTTGAACCCGCCTTCAACCCGCAAAATGAAGGCTTCCTATTACGAGCAGAAATCGGCGATAGCGAATTATCAGGTATCTAAAAGAGCGTACATAACTAGACGATATTTATTTTACGAATATGTGTCGATAATATTCATTTTCAAATTTTTGAATTATATTATTCATAAATAATTTCTTTCCAAATAATGATAACGTATTTATTTTACAAACATGTGGCGGTATTGTTTATTTTAAAAAATTAAAAAATAATTACATTATTCATGAATTGTTTTTTTTCAAATAATGATTCCATATTTATTTTACAAATACGCGTTGATAATATTAATTTTCAACTTCTAAAGCTTATTATATTATACTGAATAATGTGGCTTAACGTTTTTTGTTAATGTGAGAAATTAAAAAAACATTGTGGGAAACTCGTGGGTTTCTGGAATTCTTGCGATATATCGTTTTCGAAATTGGCGCGCAAATAATTTTCGCGAGGCTACTTGGGTGAAGAGCAAAGAAATTCGTGTCAATACTTCGACCAGTGGCTTCCGATTTCTCACGAGGGAAACATACTCGATACGTTCCCGAATTTACGTCGTGTATTTCGTCGAGCGAACACGATTTTTTTTCGGTCACGTACTGAGGAACGACTGGTTCGTTCGTTGAATCTAGAAAGAAATTCTGCCATATTCGACGATATAATTTCGATAAACGTTTTTCGCTACATACAATTGTTAAAAAATTGTAGAAAATTTTCGTGTCAAATCGAGATCGTTCGAGTGTTTTATCGTCGAGATGCCTAAGGTACGTTTAATAATTTGTATCGTGCGAGTGACGATTAGCATCCGTGCGGGGTTAGTCCAAAACATTTCTCGTTTTAGACCTCTTAATTCGGTTCACTTGAAAATTCGACCGCACGTGGTGGAAATACGAAGATTATATTTCGACGAAAAAAAAATACGTTTATCTTGTCGTTAAAGGACTTCGTCCACCTAGAGGTCCGAAAAAAATGGCCAAATTCCCAATGTTTGTTTTCGGAAAAAGGTTGGTAAAAAAGAAACGCGTTTTTTGTCAACACGAAGGTTAAATCCGCCGGCGGCCACGTTGTTGTTTTTCTGTACTTTTTTGGTGATTTTTCTAAAGGTTCTCGAAAAATAAACCTTTGTTCTAAAAAAAAATGCGTTTCTTTTTCACCGACCATTGCCCAGAATTTTTTCTTCGGAGTTTGACCATTCTTTTTGATCCTATAGGTAGATGCAGCCCCTTAAGATTGTTTGGTTGTTTTTTCATTCCACATAAGATATTTGACTTGTTTATCAAGTTTCTGGACAGTGAGTTCGAGCGGAATAGTGAACAGGACATTTTAAATTCTCCTCAACGCTACAAAACAGAAAGGATTTTTATTTCGCGCCCGCGACGTTAATTATTTACTTTTGCTCGCCTCAAACCACTCAAAGTCACCAACGATAAATCGTTTACTTGTTGACGGTCGACGAGAACAAAAAAAAAACAGCTTCGTGCCCCGAGTAACTCGCGACAAATGGTTCTCAATCGAGTTATTGTCCGTCGCACATTTGCGACTCGTTATTTGAAGTGACTGGCGATTTGTGTGGTTATTTGAGTCCAAGGAGAGAACGGTATATTGGACCCTCGGCTCGAATTCCGTTTCACCAAAAGCCGCAGAATTTTAATTCTTAACTCGCGGAAATCTGGTTTCTAGCTATTATATATGCATGACGAACTTTGGCTCGAATTTTTTTTCAAGAATATATATATGTATATCGTGCCTATTGCAAGAGTATGCTGGACCTGTGGACTGGTCAGACAGGTAATAAGAATGCTGCAGGGACAACAGTGAGAGAGAGAGAGAGAGAGAGAGAGAGAGAGAGAGAGAGAGAGAGAAGGCGAAAGAGGAGGAGAGAAAGAAAGGGTGATAGAAAATGACCAAGTCAAAGTGAGATAAAGAGCAAGTCGAAGAGCAAGCGAGAAGAGAGAGAAAGAAAGAGATGAAGCGAATGCACTAGAATCGATTCGACCCGGTCAGATATATAGCGCATGAACACGCAACAGTATAAACTTGCATATAACCGAGTAATCCTTTTTTCTCCCATGCACAGCCAGCACAATCTTTTTCAAGTCCTGCAAGGCATACCCAGGCGATGAACAAACTGCCAGACTTTGCTCGCGATAAATTTACAGTCGGAAATTGGAAACGCGATTCGCGTGTAAAAACCGAGGGCGTTGAGTGCCTTTTTTCTGTATGAGAAAATTCCGCACCACACACATATATAAGTGTGTGTGTGTGTGTGTGTGTGTGTGTGTGTGTATGTGTGCGTGTGTGTCTTTCTTCCGCGGCTTATGTGGAACTAATATGCGTATGGCCTCGAATGCATTTTTTTTTTATTGCATTTTCCTCCCGGCGCATTTACTCCTGCCCGTAGAATACTCTCTTTTGAAACGTCGGAACCGTTATTGCCTGCATTATATTCTACTTAAAAATGCGTAGGTCGAATGCTCAGTATGGATTATTGGATACACTTATATTTTTATTTTTTTCCACACGTTTCTTTTTATTTTTCAACATTGTGTGTACTTCATTTTTCGCAAGGGTATTCTTCGTTCACGCCATACTCTGGAAGTTGGATCTTTGGGTCTAAACGTATTCATATATGTATGTATATATATAGTAACGTGCAAAAGTTTCGGGCCACCCTATTTTCCGTGGATACTGCATAGAAATACGATGGTACGGGAAATACAAACGAGTGATGACACTTATAATTGGCGTCGAGATGCTTGATATTAAAAAAAAAAATTGGTATAAACAGTAATATCACTCTTCAACAATTAATTGTCCAACAGTTTTTATTTAATGACTGTGCAAAAGTATTGGGCCATATATTATTGCGTATGAAAACAAATAACGAAACATTAAAAAATTAACAAAACATGATTTAGTTTTCTCTCGAGAGTCAATACTTCGTTGCCGTGCCCTTAGCAGCGATTACAGCAGCACACCGTCGTGGTACAGACGCAATTAATTGCGAGATGCGATCTTGTGGCATCTTTTCCCACTCATATTGCAAATGATCCCATAATTCCGTTTTGTTCGAGTGATTATTCGTTCCGACGCGAACCTTGAGCTCTTGCCACAAATGTTCAATCGGATTTAAATCCGGTGACTGCGAGGGCCAGTCGAGAAGGCGCACTTTTCGGCTTTCAAGGAAATTCTTCACAAGACGCGAAGCATGTTTGGGATCATTGTCGCGTTGAAATATCCACCCATTTGGCATACTTTTCTTCGCGAATGGGAGCATATGGTCTTACAATATATTTCGATACATTATAGCGTCCATATTGCCTTGGATTTCTATTAGCGGACCATTACCGTTTTCAGAAAATGCTCCCCAAACTTTAACATTTCCGCCACCATGTTTTGCAATTTTTTTGTTGATAATTCTTTGTTGCTGTATTTTCAAACTCCAAATAATATAAAAATTTGATTCCATACAACAGTTTTTTAAATATATACATATATATATATATATATATATATTTCAAAAACTGATGTATGGAATCAAATTTTTATATTTTTTTATATTTATATATTATTTATATATATTTATAGATAAATTTATAAATTTTTATTTATTTATTTATTATTTATATATTTATTTATTTATTTATAAATTTATAATATAAATTTAGAAATATTATATATATAAAAAATATTTTATTTAAAAATAAATTATATAAATATAAATATAATATAAATTATATATTTATATATAAATTTTATAATTTATAGATAAATTATCAAATTTATCAAATTTTATATTTTTATATTATTTATATATATATATATATATATATATATATATATATATATAATGCTCAGTAGTGGTCTAAGCAACAGGCACGATAGCCCCTCTTTATAGCACGTGATAACAATCTTATTATTCCAGCCACTGCTATGTACACATACAAGCACCTACACTCTCACACGTCCATGCATGTGCGTAAATACAGATGAATATGCAGACATACCTGCTTATATCACCATTAGTGTCTGGATATGATTATCGAGTAATACCTCACTCCTTGATTCTCACATTCATCCGATTTATACGAGGACGTACGTGTCCGAGACTTTCGAAATTCTTCACGAGCCTACCAGCGTGGTACCTGCTCGCGGTCCACATCATAAATATCTCGACTGTATGGTACATTGTTTGGAGGCTGACGGCGTGTCTTTTACGTTCTACTGTTGATCGAACAACGACAAGCTACTTGTTACCGAAACGAGAAATTCGAAGGCTCGTAGAAGCATGACTCTTGTGGTCAGAAAACGTGCGGTCTTTTCACGAGACGCATCGATGCGATGTACGCGCACACTAATAATAATAATAATCATAATCATAATCATAATAATAATCATACTAATAATAATAATAATAGTAAATTCCTTGTACCAGCGAATAGTAAGTCTTGGGACGGCGGTAGTTAGTTGTGTGTATGCGATATATATATATGTATATACAGGATGTCCAGTTAAGAATGGATAATCCTGCAAATGTCGATAGGTCAGGTCATCCTGTCCTACTATACGCGGAAATTTGAGTTCAGTAAAAGTTCCACGGTTTTCAAGATTAAAATCATATGCTTTTGGTTTTTCGCATGCCATTTCTACAAAAGGTAATTTTTTTTAGCCGTTTATTAAAAAATCGGGAAATATTCGGAAGTGGGGCTCCTGCTAGTATCTGGCTAATTTTTGTTTGGGTTTGTTTGGGGTCGTTTGAGGTTGTTTAGGGTTGTCTGAGGTTATTTGGGGTTGTTTGAGGTTGTTTGGGGTTGCCTGAGGCTGTTTTGGGTTGTTTGAGGTTGTTCACGGTTGCTCAGGGTTGTTTGGGATTATTTGGGGTTGTTTGGGTTTGTTCGAATCCTTGGAGAAAATTAGCCTGATTCTAGCTGGAGCCCCACTTCCGAATATTTACCAAAAAATCCTCTTGGTTATTTGTTTTGTCGAGAAAAGTCTTCTTTTTAACCTTAAATGTTAAGGAAATTTTATGAAAAAAAGATCTTATGCAAAATTTTCATACAAGCCAATTTGAACAACTGACTTTGATAGCCTGCCGTGTAAAAAAAATGTACTACGCATGTTGTGTCAATTACTTAAAAAAGTTGTTTAGTTATTGTCGATTCATATCATTTGTACAAATGGCACGCGAAAAACAAAGAGCAGATGATTTTTTTTTCAAAAAATAACATAAAGCCGAAAATCTCGAAAACCGTGGGACTTTTACTAAAGTAAAATAAAAAAAGTAAAAAAGCCATGGTCTGTCCTATAGACAGTTGCAATATTATGCATTCATAAAAGGACACCCTATATATATATATATATATGTCTGTGTGTGTATGTATGTATGTACATATGTACATATATGTGTGTGAGTATATATACACATACAGATATATATCGGCCTCCCGAGCGATCATTTCGTTTTCTCGAAGCGTTTCGCAACACCGACTGGTGTACCCTCGATAATTAACCATACCGATATGTATTCACCGGTGGTCTGCGCAACGTCGACCATTACACGGGCACACTTTTTTTTCTGTTTTCATTTGAACGACCGTGTGTACGGGCCAATTGAGAATGAATTTGGTCTGCTTGGTTACTGAATAATACGAGATCTTGATCGATAATCTGATCGTCGATTTCTCGGCTTTTGATAAAGGTTTGTCGCAATTTTGCAAAGTGAAGTCTTGACAGATCTTTTCGCATCGTTTTTTTAAAAGCTGTTCGTAATTTGTTGGTGGAAAAAAAATCGTTGGGAATAAAAGGATGAGAAAGAACCGTTGGAGCTCAAATTTGAGTACAAATTGTAGTAAAATGATTTTGAGCAAAGAATGTTTGATAAAAGAAGCTGGAAAACGAGATGGTGGAAAAACAAATTAGTGATGCGACGATCGATCGGTCTTCTGGTTTTTTTTTCTCAAAGTATTAAGTCGGTTTCACTGTTGTGCTGTGGATTTTTAATTACTTTTATCAGCTCATTGACTTTGTTCGAATATTTTAAATAAAAATATTAGCATTAGCATTTGTGATATTGTAAATATTCAGTTTATTTGTTATTCGAACTATTGTGAAAACGGCTTTCATTATTTGAAATTCATTTTTACGGTTTGAAATATTGTGAAGATGTCTAGGCATGAGCTGAGTCAACAACTGGGCATCATTATAATTATAAACAAAACCTCAATAATAAAAATCCCTAGCAAGTGGTGATTCCTCAAAGCTTGAACAACAAAGGGAGTCACTACTCGAAAAAATCGTCGAAAAGTTTAGGAATAGATTCTCGAATGACGAAGAAAAATCTCTAGCACGAAACGTTGGCGTACATTATTTTTGAACAATCGTGTATACCACCATTGATGTACGCGCAAACTTATCGAGCAAAACTTTTCGATTTTCCCGGCAGTCCGGATTTCAAGTAAGCCTTACATTTTCTGCTTGACTAATATCCCAAAGTAAAGCATGGTGCGAGTGTGTGGTCACGTCACAAATAATTCAAATTTTCCCGACCCGCGAGAGGGAGAATCCGGAGTCCCGTGAGAACGACGGAGATCAAAAGTGTCGCCAAAAAGCTTTACCGCAGCGAGAAGAGGCGACAGGATGGGACGAAAATTGCTCTGGAATTTGCGAATCGAGTCTGTCACTTTGAGTCTCCTGCTTGCGTGCATATCCACGTTCGCGCTTCGTCTTCAAGACGGAATGACACCTCATCGCGGTCGGTATGGTGGAACAATTATAGATACCCAAAACTCTCTGAAATGGCTCGTCAGATCCCGTCGAAACTTTGCCAAACGACGTCAAATAGATAGATGAACAGCTGTCTGCCCCTCAAATTTTCTGAATTTGAGAGAAAAAACGTAGATCAGCTGATGATAAGCCAATCTACGTTTTTTTTCTCAAATTCAGAAAATTTGCGGGGTAGACAGCTGTTCGTCTATTCATTTGACGTCGTTTGGTAAAGTTTCGACGGGATCTGAAGAGCCGTTTCAGAGATTTTTGGGTATCTATAATTGTTCTACCATACCGACCGCGATAAGGTGTCATTCCGTCTTCATTCTATTGGAAGGCCATTGTACTTTGGACGGCCACGTGTCCCAGGTGGCCATTTTCGTCGGTTCTTTGACACGGAGCACCGAAAATCGACAAGATTATAGATTTCCCATTATTAATGCCCAACGAGAGATACCGCCCTCGCTCTGACAGACCTTTCGTTTTCACCGTTGATTTTTTCCCCGAGCATCGACCCCGACTGCACGTTATTTTGCGCCGAAGAATCTATATCGATCGATCATTCACATACGTACCGCGAGATATGGGAAAGGAGAGTTTTTAATGGGAAACCTACCTTACCGACACCGGTTTTCAGAAGTTTCCCTGTGCCTTCATCACGCAATCGATACACAGGGACACCCGCATCACCGTGCAGAAATTTTTTGGTGGATCCCGAGTATCTACCACATCCCTAAAGGGATTTGATGGAAACCCCGAGCGTAGGCAGTCTACATTGAAATCCAAGTATATACCTTCGAGCAAAATTATCGTTTTTAAATGGAAATAATAACGATTATAACGATATTTCGATGTTTGCAACTCTGATATCGAAATATCGACATTATTCGAGTCCAATGTCGGTTTTTCGATACCGGATTTTTGGTCCGATATTCCATGGTCCGGCGACGACCGATTGGATCCCCGTCAGCAAGTGGGGACAAGTATGGGAATCCAATTGGATCCCTACGACAATTTCTGCACGGGAAACAGCAGGGTTTTGATGGCTGAATGGATACGTGGGTTGAGGAATTCTCTCCAACAAGTTGTCGTACGAAATACCAGACGGAGAACGAAGTGTACGAGCAGAATAGGTCGGCTTGAGTGAATCTCAAGAATACTCGTGCAGAAGTCGTGTGGCAAAGGACAGTTCGCACTACATGCAGTTGTCATGATGTATGCACCCTGTCTGATGCACGAAATGAAGAAGAATAAGGAGCCTCAAGCGTTGATGGGGAGGGGGCTATACTTAAGGATGTTGAGTCCCAAATCGAAAATGATAATAAAATTCTGAAAATTTGGTATGTTTTTGTATGAAGTATTTCACAGGTCGTGTAAAAATTTCACGACAATTAGGAAGCTCGTTATTGAACAATTAACATTCACAAATTAAATGTTGTTTTATGGAAACTGATGTAACTTTGCAATGAGTTTTTTTTGACCTCCCAATTTTATAATATCTCCAATATACTGAAAGCAACGGAAACAAAACGAAGTTTATTCATACATTTTTTAAAATTTCTTTTAAAAATTGTTCTTAACAAAATGTTAATTTTTTAATAACGAGCTTCCTAATCGTCGTGAAATTTTAACACGACCTCTTAAATACTTCATACAAAAGCATACCAAATTTTCAGAATTTTCTTATCATTTTTTATTTCAACCCTTAAGGAGGTTGAAGTAATGATGATAGAATTCTGACAATTTGGTATGTTTTTACATGACGTATTCAGGAGGTCGTGTAAAAATTTCATGACGATTGAGAAGCTATTTATTGAACAATTAACATTATCATGTTTCATAGGGACTCAACATCCTTAAGAGGAGGGGAGAGAGAGAGAGAGAGAGAGAGAGAGAGAGAGAGAGAGAGAGAGAGAGAGAGAGAACATGCCAAGAAACTCTCACGTGGCGCGTGCTACTCTCGGTGACGACCTACTTCGTTCCAAGACGCCCAGAGCTCTTCCACCTCGCGCTATCGTGCAAAACGCGAAATACCACGTGTGTGAGCGATACCTGCTGAGGCGCGCGTGCACCACAGACGAGCCACGACGTAACAATGAATTTTGAAGCAGAACGCATTATGTATCGAGCCCTATTGTAAGTGTCGATGCGTGTTTGTTCCCTGATTCTCCACGTGCAACGAACCTTATCCGGAAACTCAAGGATTGCATGGAACACTTAATAAGTCAGTGCGATTAGTGTTCGACGAACCGGTGATGCATCGTTGCCAACGAACGGTTTTTAGAACGCAAAGACCATTTGCTGGAAGACCATTCACGAACGAAGCTACAGACAAAAAAGCTCGACTGCACGTGCAGTCATCGTTGTATCTGATCGAATGTTTTGCAAACAATTAGACACCATTTCTTTGGACTTGCAATGACGATGGTTTTTTTCTCAAACGAAGCATCATGTGTGGAGCAGGCGAACAAAACCAGACTTGTCTGTGCTAAGTTTTTTTTTCTTCATTGTTTGACAAAAACTGCATTTTCGGTTGAAAAGGCAGATTTAAAAAAATAATAATTAAAAAGGCAGTTTCAGTAAATTTTGAGGTATTCAGAGCCGGATTTGATTGAAAATCCTTCGGGAGACAATGAAGGGGTGCTTGGAAAATAAGAAAAAAAACATCTATAGATATGACACAAAGTGGAATTATTTCATGACATTGAAAATGTTATCAGACTCTTCGGGTAATGAAAAATAGGTACATGTGAATAATATGGGTTGGTTTTTCTTATTTGTCAAAAAATATTGATACGTTTAGGTATTTTATTGGGTTTGTTTTGTGTTTGCTTGTATGATAATTGTTATATACTTTTTGTAATATATTTGTAATATAAGTTGTGATATGATATTAAAATTAATAAACAAGATTAGAATTGGGTGGGGAGAGGGCATTTTTCAACCGATCACAGGCATTCAGCATGTCGCTCTGGGGTATATTCTATTACTACTTTTACCTGTGACACGGTACATTTTTTTGGTTGATCTTTTAAAATAGCAGAGTTTGGCACAGTCTTTTAAACGGGTTGCGGGGGATGTTGTTGGACGGCGTGACACGCAGCGTCGGCGGGATCAATCTGAAAAAAAAGCGCCGATGATATTTCTTTTATTATCACTCATCCGCGGAATATGAACCAAGAAACAGTGAGAAATGTTGAAAATTGATGAAATGGTACGCTTTGAAACAAAGAGATTCATGCTCAGAAAAAATGGCCACATTTATCGATTAAAAAAAACTTTTTTTTTTCGATTTTCAAAATTATTCAGGGTCATGTTTTAGACAATAAAGTTAGAAAGGCTAGATGTCACGCCAATTTTGAAAATGTTGTTTAGAAACAGTGGCATACCTCTGCCATTTTTTAAAAGATTAACTGAAAAATTTAAATACCATGTAACAGCCAAAAGCAGTAATAATGCATACCCTAAGTTTGAAAAATGGTGAAGAAATGTCTCCGTTGAAAAGAATCATGAAACCAGCAAATTTTATCCTCGGCTCAAGATTTCTCTGCCCTTAAAAATATACCTTACAAATCGATTTGAATCACATTACTGAAAATCGACTCTAATTATCATTTTTTATTTATTTTTCTGTACCTTGACATAATATCAGCCCACGCGTACGCGGTCTTGAAGCGTGTAGGTTATATTTCGACTCGCCAAGACTTTTCTCGTGACTATTTACATATTTCCGATTCGAACGTGGTTAGAATTCTCAAATGGCGTTCATCGGGGAACGGTGCAGAATCGAATGGGATCCCAATGGAAACTCCGTATGTGCGATGTCCATAAAAAATCCCTATTAGATGTGGCTGCGACTTGGGACTCCCCAACAAATTTGTGCATAGGTAATGAGGACCTTCTTTTTCAAAAGGAAAATCATCAAATGTATGAACAATTCTCAATATCAACGATAAAAAGCGGTACCACAAGCCACTGGGTGGCAGGGGCACCCCCCCCCATATTCTGGCGCGGGGGTGGGGCTGGGGACTCCCCAACAAATTTCTGCATGGGTAATAATTATCTTATTAAAAAAAAATCATATCGAATGTACGAGCGATTTTCAATATCAGCAAGAAAAAGCAATTTCACGATCCAATAGGGGGCGGGGGGATGCGCCCCTGACATTCCGGGGGGACTTGGGCCATCCCCAACGAATTTCTGCACGGGTAATAAGTATCGTATTAAAAAAAAAAAATCATATCGAACGTACGAACAATTTTCAATATCAGCAAGAAAAAGCGATTCCACGAGCCAATGGGGGGGACGGGGGGATGCGCCCCTCACATTCCGGAGGGGCCTGGGAACTTCCCATCAAATTTCCGCACGGGTTGTAAGGATCTGATTTTTTTAAAATAAAATCATATCAAATGTACGAATAACCCTCAGTGTCAGCAAAAAAAAGCGATACCACGAGCCAATGGTCCGCGAGGTGGGGGGGGGGGGGGGGTGGGGGTGCGCCCCTGGGTGACATTCCGTCAAGAGGAGCTATTGAAATGCAGGTCACGATGGGCTACGCGCGCGAGAGCCTATGCAGCGAAGACGACTCGCGAGTTTTCTCGTCGAAGAAAATAGCGCTGCAACGCCGTGGGCTCGAGGAAGCCTGCGTGTTTCGCGTGCAACGGGGCACGTTGTGCGTCCCCCCACAAGACAAATCGGGTGGGAAAAGAGAAAGCGGGTCAAAGAGGCCGACATCGCGACACGCGGAGAACGTCACAACGACACTCGCAACGAAGGCTCCCCGCGGGGCCATTCTTATTCCACGAATTCGCACGAATTCCTGAAACCGCTCGTTCCGGCACTTCCAATAGGATTTTTTTTTTTTTTCGTTCCGCGAGATCGAAGAACTTCGCGCCCCACTCAAAACACGGGCCCTCCTCATCCGCTTGGCATATTAGCTACACTTTTTTTCCTTCAGAAACGTCATTTACTCCAGCGCATTTTACATGAAATTTGCATCACAAGGAACTCTCCAACCAGTTCACGCATTTCGATTTGAAAGAAGACTTTCTCATGGCTGTTTTTTTTTCGAATCGTGCGTGAAAAAACGGCGTGTTGCTTACGTGACGAGCGTTACTGATATCCGAAGTTATCAGTGACTGAAAACCGATGAGTTTCGATTCTGTGACGAAGTATATCGCTCAAACCTCTAAAAAAGTGTCATAGTACAGAAGAATCGTGTTTTAAGTTTGGCTACATGATAAAATTATTATTTTTATAATGAAAATATAATGTTTTTTTTTAAATTATACTACATAATATTATTATATATTCAACTAACATTCATGAAATATTCATATGATATTGAAATGAGAATAAACATTATAAATATTTATAAATAATAAAATTACTATTTTTCTAATGAAAATTTCATCTTTTTTTTATTAAACTGTATAGTATTATATTATTATATATCTATATCTATATGTATACAGCGTTTTTCTTAATATTTCTATTGGGAAAACGCCACGAACTTTTTTCATCACCTGATATTTATAATCCTCCGAAAGGTTAATACATTTCACAATAAATAAAACTATTACAGGCCAATTTAGATAAATATTGACGTCACAGTGGCCTCTGGAAGGTGGAAAGATGCATTTTTCTCACAACTGTACTTTCGTGTTGTGACAGTTTTCTAGTGGATGAGCGATATAAATTAATGGATGAATATGCAAGTAAATAAGTTAATATTCAGATAATAGAATGAACTAACGAATAACGAAATGAACATTAGATAGATAAATAAATGAATGAATAACCAATAGATCTATAGCTGGTACAGGAATTATGAACCTTTCTCTCTCTCTCTCCCTCTCTTTATCGCGCTTATCTGCACTCACTTTTTCCAATTATGAATTTCTTCATTGAGCGCAGCTGAGTACGGTCCAATGGAACGGGAGAAACGTGCGCCGACGCATCATCGCGATCACCGCGAGACGATTCATCTCGATCATAATAATAATCACATCGCGGTTCTAGATCCCCTTTGCCAGCTGTTATTTAGCCACGATTAAAAAGAAACGCAGACAGCGACTTTTTGACTCCCTACAAAATCTCTTATAATCCGTCGTTTTACGTCACTATATTTAATCAGCCATTACGCGCGAAACGGTACTTAGATCCAGCTTTATTTTTCGTGTATTCGGAAACAATTATACCGAAGGCCCGTTAACTCATGAGTACAAATGTTTTTAACGGATAGACCTGTTTTTTTTCTTTGCTTTTGCAGATTTTTTTACAAGGTGTCTTTACCTCGGAAGATTGGTATTCACCGATGATTGATGGTTCGAGAATACTTTTAAAACATATTCAGACAGTGACAGCAATAGGTATAACCGACGGATTAAACTAACATTACGCTTCAGCAAGTATAACTCGATTTTTAATCGATATTGTTAAAAAAAATATTTAAAAAAATTTTTTTACCACGACGGAGATTTGTGCGGACCTGGATCGATTTTCCGTGTTTGTACTTCTGACCCAGGCAGTATTGCGATATCTGTGGCTGCTAATTATGACCACGCAGTCTTTATATTCAACCCAAAATAAGACTTTTTCCACGAGTGGTAAAAATCGAAATTTGACCCTTAAGGGGGTGAAACGAGGGTTTCAAAGTTCATATGACATAACTTATTTTTTGCCAGATTTGCTTGAAAATTGGTATAAATACACTCGAATACAAATGAATAAACATGTATTTCAGCAATTTCTAAAATGTAACCCTTAAGGGGGTTACACGAGAGTGTTAAGGTTTGTATGAAAGAACCTATTTTTTGACCAGATTTACTTGAAACTTACCAAATTTATTTTGTATATAACACTATAGCACGTTTTCCTCGCTGTTCGGTGCGTGTAGAGCCAAGCAGTACTTTTAACTCCTTAACTGCGTATGCCACACATATGCGAGCATTTAAAAAAAAACATGCAAACAAACCCAAACTTCAAAACGCTGGTTTCACCCCCTTAAGGTTCGAATTTCGATTTTTCCCGCTCTCGAAAAAGTCCTATTTTTTGTCAAATACGAAGGCTGCGTGGGCAGAATTAGGGGCCACAGATATCGTAATATCCCCCTGACTTAGTGTTTGCATTACGTTCAAAAGTACGATGCCAAAAGAAGCCAAATCGGATATTTATTTTTCCTCCTGAAATATTCGTCACTGTCGGATTGCAGTTCCACGTTAATTAAACAACATTATCTTTTATATCTGCCAATTACGGAAAGATGCCCATACTCTAATTCGAGAACGTACGCGGATCGACTCGTATCGAAAAAAAAGAAGATAAAAAATGCACAAACCGAGAATGCGTTTACGTAAAAATCGGTGATAAATCGTCCGGGTTTTATTTCAGGCGGTAAAAACTCCAAGAATTGCGCATTACCATTTAAAACGGTGGATCTGTGATTCGAGCGGAAGTCTCGTATCTCGTAACATTCCGCAGTAAAATACACAAATCCGCGTGCATGATAAAAAAAACGAAACGTTATCGTCAAAGCGAGAAAAATCGATTTTACGATTTTAAACGCGATGAAAGGCGTTTACGAGATCTCTCGCTTTTCTTCGGCCTGAGTGAAAATTTATAACCGATCGCTTGTCGCAAAAAGCCTAGTATGGGATTATCGGTATATCGATATAGACGAGTGAATACCTGCATTTAATTTTGTCTTTCCGAAATGGGCGAAAGACTGGAGCAAAAAATTCGTACTTCACATTTGTCGACGATGCTTTTTTGCCCACACAAATATTTTAACGTTTCCGTTATATAATAATAATAAGTATAGTATAAGTATAAGTATAAGTATAAGTATACGTATACGTAAAGTATAAGTATAAGTATAAGTATAAGTATAGTATAAGTATAAGTATAAGTATAAGTATACGTATACGTAAAGTATAAGTATAAGTATAAGTATAAGTATAAGTATAAGCATAAGTATAAGTATAAGTATAAGTATAAGTAAGTATAAGTATAAGTATAAGTATAAGTATAAGTAAAGTATAAGTATAAATATAAGTATAAGTATAAGTATAAGTAAGTATAAGTAAGTATAAGTAAGTATAAGTATAAGTATAAGTATAAGTATAAGTATAAGTATAAGTATAAGTATAAGTAAGTATAAGTAAGTATAAGTATAAGTATAAGTATAAGTATGAGTATGAGTATAAGTATGGGTATAGGTATAAGTATAAGTATGAGTATGAGTATAAGTATGGGTATAAGTATAAGTATAAGTTTAAGCATAAGTATAAATTAGTATAGTATATGATTTGATGAGCACGATCCATGGTGCTGCTCCTTTATAAAGGGATGTATCTTTACTTCGTTGTAGACGGACATCAATTGATTTTTAAATATTCGGGTTCGTGAAAGGATTACCTTAGAGTACGTTCAATTTTCCAATATGCTAATGCGGGGTACTAGTTTTTTTCTTTTTTTTTCGTAAAAAAGGAACTAGGAAGCAGCGTAACAAAGATATTAGAAAAAAGCTTTCACGTGAGAATGGAGCTCTGCTATTTGTACGTAAGAGGAATAAGAGAATACGTTAATTGTTGCTCTATCCCCGTCGAGGTCTCTCTCTCTCTCTCCCTCCCTCTCTCTCCACCACGGGAACTCTACCGGTCTTCCATATCCGGAGATACAGACACGCAACCATCCTCTTTCGGTGAAGTTACCTTTGCCACCCGGAGTTCGCGACCCTAAATCGAATCACGTAACGACTTAATCAGCGCCACATGATCCCTCTCACCCCCCCCCCCCCCCTCTCTAGGAGAGAGAGGGATAGGGAGAGAGATCCAGAAGGCGCCACGTTGGCATGCACCACTGCGTGTGCGACCGTTGCCAGGTCTCCATTGCATGGAGGCTTTTCCCTCGTACTTACTTTTCCAATTATCGGGCTAGCCTCACACCTTCCCAGCTTTTCCCTCTTTCATACCTTCTCTCTCTCTCTCTCTCTCTCTGTCTATCTCTCTCTCTCACTCCGTCCTTATTTCTTATTCCTTTTTTTTAAATTCTCTCTCTTCTGCTCCCAAGCAGGGGATCGCTTTCCGGCTCTAAGTCTCTGCATCTTTCGGTCGTCCTCGTTTCAGCCTGCCTCTCTTTTTCCTCACCCCTGAGGTTCTTTTGGTTTCTTATTGTGTCCTGATTTTTCTATGCCTGATGGTCTCTCTCTCTCTCTCTCTCTCTCTCTCTTTGTTTGTCACTCTTTTTCCCTTCGTATTTCTCATTTTGAGACTCTATCTCTCTCGTTTTATTAACTTCTTCCCTCTCTTTGTCAGCCTCCCTTTGCCATTCCCCTCTATCCCTCATTCTCTCATCTCTCCACAAGCTCGTTTTATGATTTTGTGTTGGAATCTGCTGGTTCAGTGACTCGCAAGATTGCGTACGACCACGTAGCTCGGCAGTCGCAATATCCAATCCATTATTCTGCATACCGATTCGTGAGGCATGGGAAACCCCGTCATTCTATATTTCCTCTACCGCGATTTTTTCGATAATTGAGGTTCTCCTTTCACGAACCCGAATATTCAACGATTAACTGATTTTCGCGTACAGTGAAGTAAAAGTATTATTCAATATGGTCAAAATATCTCAAGTCAAGTTACTGAATTTTTAACAAAAAAAATACGGTTAAAAATCGTCTGTTTTTCACGACACTTTATGGAGCTGACACGCTGGCCACATTTCTATCTAATTATCTATACACTAAATAACTCTTTAGGGTGTTCCCAAATGACCTGGCATTTTTATTTATCAATAAAACGTACTATTTATTTGGAAAATAAGAATATTTTCATTTTAATATTCATAAGGTACAGACATGGAGGTTATGTCCAATAGTCTACGTGTCTAATAGTTTGTAATCCTTTTTCATATATATGCGTTTCAACAAAATCGAAGACATTTAATTAATGGTCCTTGTAGGCAATAGAAATAACATTTTAATCTTAACTTTGGAACGATCTATGCACTTTTAACCAGATGAAAAAAAAACGTGCACCTAATTGGTCAATTAGATTTGTTCTAAATTCAATTAGATTGAAACGAATGAGTTGTGATTTTATTCAATTTAGCAAAAAAAATGTGCCATTTGCTGACGTCTGATTGAGTTTATCTGAAAAAATTCGTAGTTCAAATGCGTAGATTTTTTGTTTAGTACAATCGCGAAAGGTTTTCTTATTTCTACTAATAATAAAACACAAGTTGAACGAATACCTCTGAAACAATTTATAAAAAGTTATACGAATGAAATGTATGCTATCGTTGATCGCGACACGTGCGCTCTCTGCTGTACGATAGACAGCCAATGAGGCTACGCGTAAGTGGTAGCGTAACACATTTTCCTTCTCATGGAATAATGCAATTGTGCTGTAGCACAATTGCAGCAGATAAACTCGTACATGGCGAAGGAAACCCTATAAAATGATGGGCGATCGTACGTCGAGATAATTTTACGATAAAGCGTGTATTTCGAGTGGACGACCGGTAATTATCCTCGATCGAGAACGACCTCTCTCCAAATGGTCAGTAAACTGCGCGTGCGTGAGATATAAATTTTTCGAGCTTAGGAATGGTAAACACGACTAACAAAACGGCGAAATTGCGAAAAATCAATCGCCAAGAATGCTCTCAATATTCTAATTGCATTTTTACAAGGAAATGAATAAATAAAGAAATTCCTTAAGGACGTAAGAATGATATATTTGTTCGGGTTTTATATTCATTATTTATTTTATATTTAATTTCGACTCTCAAAGTTGGATTTAAAAGAAATTAACCACAGAATTTTAGGTATGAATACTTAGTCATAATACTTTCAATATTTCTGATCGTCATTTTCACAAATAAAAGGATAAATAACGAAATTTTCAAAAGGACGTACAAGTGAAGTTTTTTTTGGCTTTATATGTAGTTTTTTCAATTTCATTTTGGCCCAAAATTCGATTTTTTTTCAAATTAGTTACAGAATTTTAGCTAAATACAGAATAACAAAACGCCAAAAGTGCACGAATTCAATTGCCAAGAATGCTCTCAACATATCTGATTGCCATTTTTACAATGAAAGGGATAAATAAAAAAAGACGTAAAAATAAATAATGTGTTTGGCTTTTATATTTGTTTTTTTTTCATATTAATTTTTGAAATTTATTTTTCACTCTTAAAGTTTGATTTAAGAAAAATTAACGGCAGGTTTGTAGGTAAATACAGAATAACAAAACGCCTAAATTGCTAAAATTCAATTGCCAAGAATGCTCTCAATATTACTGATTGCCATTTTACAAAGAAAAGGACAAATAAAGAAATTTCCAAGAGGACGTAAAAATAAAGATGTTTTTTGGGTTTTACATTTCTCATTTGTTTTATATTTAATTTTGACTCTCAAATGAAATATATATATTTTTTTAATTGAGCTAAGAAAAAATGTCAGCTTTATAGTTCTTTTTGTAGCCAGAAGATGTCACTTTTTTGTCTGCTTGGCTCCTTTTGTCTTTTTTTCCTCTCTCGTCGCTCCTAAAATCCTAAAAGAGTCGAAACTTAACGGATCTTGAAAAATTCAAAGAAACAAAACTCAATGTTTTTTCCATTATCAAATCGCTGTAAGAGATTCCATAGAAATAAGGAGCGAGCATATGGTGAGTTGCGAACGACTGGACTTGTCTGATAATCCAACTGTGTTAGCCTATAGTATATTGGTCGCATTAAGAGACTCTCTAAAGTTCGCGGTACCGCGAGAAACAGCATTGCAAGGCAGTCAACGCGGTACAGGTAAAGCAACAAGTGCGTTGCGCATACCGGTTGTAGGAAGGAAAAAAGAAACATTACCCAATCCTCTAGTTATTGCGACAGGAGGAAAGAACCGTGTCCCGTAGTCTTGGCTTGCGAAGGGGAATGGAACGAAAATTACAGATACTCGCCACGTGGGCAGACGAAAACCAGGACTTTGCTTACTTGTTTTTCTTTGTGGTTTTTATGACCTATATATAGATAGGCTGAAAAAAGTCCAATCATACATGCACATACCGAAAAAAAAGGATGAAGACAATAATATATCCTCGATTACTACCATTTTCATAATATTCGTAAATTTTATTTTAAAAATTATCTTTGTTCCCGTTTTTAAAGAGTGACCGAAAAGTATCACAAGGAAGTGTAAACATGATTGGCTTTATTAAAATATGTTTGTTATCGCATACAAACAGATGGTAATTAAGCAGAATAAAAAAATAGCTCGAGATATTACCCTGGGGTCATACATGGAAAAAAAATAAATTGAATAAATGTATAAATATGAATTTAAAAATTAAGTAAATTAAAAAATAAAAACTAAAATTTAAGCAACATTTTCAACATCTTTCATCGTTAGGTGAAAAATACTCATTTTAAGGTATTCTTCTGAATCATTAGTAAATTACAGCAGTGCAATGAAAATAAGTTACAATTGTGTATTATACCCAATGATACACCAGAATAAAGAAAAAAATTGTATAAATTTGGCAGATTTTGTAATTTTGACAGTTTCTCTAAAAAGTCGCGGTCACGAAAATTCTTCTGTCAGTCGCATTTTTCTAAGTTCTATGATTAATATTTTCTTTAAACATTCGTTCATCATGGTCGTTGCGGAATCTTTAGAATTTTGCACACGTGTAGAGCAGTTTGTATCAGAAGTCTCGGCTCATCAAGCATATAGATTATTACATCGAAAGGTAGCCAGCGTGTAATCTGTAAATGGTCGGTGTGAGTTAGACGATTTTTAAAGTCGTAACTTTTCGTTGAAAATTCGATAAATTGTCTTGAAATTTTTCCAGCATACTACGATGTATTTTTACTTAATTGTAGACGAAAATCAGTTAATTGTTGAATCTTCGGCTTCGTGAAAGGAATACTCTGAGACGACCAACCCTTGAAAAAACGTTGAAATTGGGGAAAAAAAATTTCTCGTACATTGAATGTTTATTGCATGTACATAAACTAAATTTCATCGTGATATTACAAACGCATGTAATATAATAATAAAATGCCATACGGAGGCAATATTTACGAGCATTCATGACCATTTCGTTCTCGGCTCTTGAGGCCAATGACATTTTCCCTCTCTCGGCGTAGCTATCCGCAGTGGTTTAGATCCCGAGTGAGCGGGGCAACTTGTATACCCCACCGTATATGATCGTGGCTCCGACATGAATAATCAAGCGTGTATTTGCCAAGTGCAAGAAAGTGCGTATGTATTAGGTATTATTTCCCTTTGGGATTCACCACACGTGCCTGTCAACCGTAAGACTCGATGCGAGAAGTCCGTACGAAATATCGATGCACATATGGTCAACCGCGATCGTTCAATCGCATTCAAGCATTCAAATGTTTTGAAACATTGTTTTCACATAGGCAGAAAAGAAGAATGCGCATTGTGAATTCCTGCACAATACAGGTGAGGCTAAAATGGAAACAGGCGACAAGATCTCTTTTTTAAAAAGTCATTCGTTAGGTGAAATCGATCGCTGCAGCGAACCGACAAATCCAAACAGAGCCAAACACATCCAATCAAACCCAAACACGTTCTCTGTGGTGAGAGCAAGTTTCATTATTTTTTCCAGTCGATGTACTGTCTTTTTACCCCGATATTTATTTTTATAGTGCCATCTGCCAGCTGTTTTCTTCGGTGACTGATATTTCGTGCTTTCCAAAACATAGCATACATTTTTTTCATCACAGAGTACATTGAGGTATGGATTGAAAGTACATTAAAGTATGGATTGAAAAATTTACGAGACTGAAACTACCGTTCGCAGTTTATTCGAAGTCATTGTGACTGCTATTACCCCATCCTTCCCTGCTCTACGTAGCAGTCTGTCATTATGTATCCATGCAACCTGTCTGAACTTTCGAAATTCCTGTGAATCGTAACCAGATGTTGTATCGCGGTTATCTGGGAAAGGACTTCCTAATTCAGTTCCTCTATCCCTCCCTCTCGCTCTCTCTCTCTCTCTTTCTCTCTCTCTCTCTCTCTCTCTCTCTCTCTCTCTCTCTCTCTCTCTCTCTCTCTCTCTCTCTCTCTCTCTCTCTCTCTCTCTCTCTCTCTCTCTCTCTCTCTCTCTCTCTCTCTCTCTCTCTCTCTCTCTCTCTCTCTCTCTCTCTCTCTCTCTCTCTCTCTCTCTCTCTCTCTCTCTCTCTCTCTCTCTCTCGCACTTTCGTATTCTAGGAAAACTGATTATTGATACTTGAGGATTCAATTTCGTAAAATTACCTTGATCGATGTTATCGAATCTCCAGATAGAGAGCAATCCGACCGGATTATCGGGAAATGCAGGGTAGTCGAAGGGAGGCGTGTAGTACGAATATAGAGCGATATTTCTAAAGTGAAACTCTCGCGATAACTATATACAATGATACGTGTACAGTGGGATCTCCATTCAGGGAGTTTCCGCCTATACAGGCGCCCCCACCCCGCGGCGTATAGGAGTGGGGGAAGCGCTGTATTTTGCGCAGTCGATCGTACGCGTAGTGGGAGAAGCGCTGCGCCGTGGTAGGTCCCGGGCTCCCCACTACCACAGCGCTGTGCCCGTCGCGATCCAGCTCTACCCCCACCCGCCGTACAGCTGCGCAAATCCAGGAACGTCGTCGCGATCGGCGCGCGTCGCTCTTTCCGAAATCGAGCTCGTACTGTAAAACTGTTGCTCCTGGCACGATGGCAAAAGCGATTTCAAGAAAATCGACAGCCTCGGAATTTACGGAAATCGGCACGGAGATTGCGAGTAGACTCCTACGCGGCGAATAATGATTGGGAGAAAGCGAGCAAGAGTTCTGTGACGAGGCGCGTCTGAATGATCAATTAAAACGGAGGCACTTGCAACGGGCAGCTCGGCATATTTATGTAGCAAATTCTAGATCGTATTGACGTGTCGATAGATATCTGTCTATGTTTATTGGCAGAGCTGATACCATGACACCCTGTTTTTCGGCAGGAACATTTAAGGGGTAACATCTGCGTAGGGGCACCACAAAAATTGCCAAATTCCAAATTTTTTTTTCTGCGAAACGGTTGGGGAAGAGAGATAGAGAGCCTTTGACAAAATCACAAAAAACCGAGGCAAATAACTAAAACATCGCCGCCGGCAGATAATTAAGTATTTTACGACGTTTGGCGGGGGACACTCTCCAGCTTAAACGGTCCATCTGAAATGTAAAATCCAAACGAGGTATTCAAGTTAATAATAAATACGAGTCGCTGACGATCGTCAATGTTTAGAATCATTTTTTTTAACAACGCCGCGACGAATCGAAACTCGAGCATTCAAAATCTATGAAAAAAGTCGTCATTTTTACGTACCGTAAAACGAGGTTAAATTGACATTATGGGTAACTTTGACAGTTTCTGAGGCTACTTTGACAGAGCGCCAAAATACGGGTGTGCGCGTATTTAAATTTGTTGTTGAAGTTTATTATAATGCTGCTAAAGTTGATTTTTATCTCAATCATAATTATAAAACCTATAATAGTACCCTAAGTACTTGATATTTTTATGTAAAATGTTGCCTTAACAAAGATGACAATTTGATTGTAAGAAATCGTTGTTTTTATTTAATTCTATGTATAATGCATAAAATATAAACTCTTTTTATCAAAATGATGTCATAGTAACCCTCAATCTTTGACATAAGTTGCATTTCAATACTTGTCAAACAAACCCTACACTTTGACACTTTTAATATAATGTTTTTAAATATAAAGTTGTGGAGGCTTGACTTTCTTATACATTTTTGATATCCAAAGGACATATTGTTATATTGGAGCAAAAAGTTTGAATTTAGGATTTAAAAAAAACCTACAAAAATGTTCAAAACCTGTTCGGAGTAACCCCATTTTACGGTAACTATTATAAAAAATGAAGTTCGATTTTCAAAGAGTAAAATCGTCAACGACCTTTAAATGTTTCTCGGCGTATCTCCTGTACGTTTGGGAATAATCGATCAAGAACATTTCAATGAAATTTTCAGGGACCATAGTTGAACGTCGATACTATCCAATAAAAATATTTTGGAAAAATGCAATTTTTGTCTCACCTAGGTAGATGTAGCCCATTAACACTTGAAAAAAACTATTAATCTTAAATATAAAAAAATAACACGATACGCTGATGTCATATTGATAAAAAAAAAATTCTAAAATAGTGTAGACTGTTTTCCTATTCTTCCCTTTAAGGCACGTGAAAAAACACACTTCTGTCACATCGTAGTCAATTTCGCGTGGAATTTCTCATGAATATTTATGTCAATGGTCGAATGGCAATAGCCGAGCATGGGGCGCCGATGCAAGCGAGCCTAAACACTTTTATTTTCTCTCTCCACAATAAGAGAAAAAAAAACAACTTTCGCCTTGTGAGACAAAATGTCATTTTTATCGATGATTATCCCCTTCTTGCCTCGAAAATTTGGTGACCCACCTTTCCCTTGTGCACGGTAGAATAATACATGAGCACGTTGTACTTTCTATGCTTTATGTCCCAGGATTCCAAGTGCGTGAATTCCGGACTCGAACGTGGAATTTACTGCAATTTCCATGATAGCAAAGCGAAGGAGCTCAGAATTCTTCTTACAGTGGGAGCCCTCGGCGCATTAACTTTTCGCCTCTGGACGAATCTCGCTTTTCAACTCGCTTAACCTCAATTTACCGTGCGCTGCTCCTTTTCATTTGAATTCACAATAACCGTGAAAAGTAATATCCACGAAGGTGAAAAACAAAAAAAAAAACATTGCAACCGCAAAGAAATAATATTTACGATACTCCCGTGATAAATATGACAATTTTTATTCCCAACAGTGCAGAAATTAATGCACAATTTTCTCAAGCATGAAGAAAACTCGAAAGTGCGCGGGGCCAAAAAGTTCATAGTCCCTATGATGATGGAGAACCGCGGTGACGATTGGAAAATCACAATCGCAGCGGAATCACTGAATCGGATAATTTGCATTTCCTGCTTAGCAGCGACGAGGGAGCGTACTTTCTCATTGTTTATTTACAAGCCTAACGTCTCGCGCAATGTCCACCTGTGTCTCGTAAATTCCGTAGACGGTAGAACGGGCCTGATAATGGAGACGCTTAAAGATGTATGGAATAGCACCTAAAAGTTACGGGATTCACGGTCGCAATTTTCTCGCTTCACTCGGAGACGTGACCGAAATTTTCACGTCTCGCAATGTTTGAGCGACGAAGTAACGTCCGGGGGCGTTGAGAAAGCTCTGCTTTATCGACTGAGAATCCCGGAGTTTTTGGACCTTTTCGACGTAGCATATATATGTATCTAGCTGTTGACCGAGATACATTTACACCGAGTAAATCAAAAAAACTTTCTGATTTTCGTGATTTTTATTTAAGGGGCTATACCAGTGTGACACGTTCAAAAAATCGACTTTTTTGTTGCCTTTTTCGACAGTTTATACGTTCAAGAATATCCTGTCAAAATGTCAAGGCTGTATCTCTAATACTCCCCGAATGGCAGCCTTCTAAAGAGCAACCGCTCGTAGGTTTAAAATGCTCCACAGTTAAATCTTTACGCGTTTTTCTCGAATTCAGATTTTTCAAATTTGCTGACATTGTAACTCAAAGAGCAATTATCCGATTGACTTGAAATTTGAACTGCGTACTCTTGAATATATTTACTCTACAATGACGTAGGATATTTTTGATTGGATGAAAATTGACGATTTGGCATTGAAAAAAACGACCATTTTATAGGCAAGAAAACAGACTTTTTTTCATAACTACGCCATTTTGTTAGATTTTGATATTTTTCGAAAATCCTACGTCATTGTACAGGAAATACCTTCCAGTTTAACGACATTTTTTCCTTTTTCTGTTTCGGCTGCTCTATCGGTCGGAATCATGTCAGCAGTGGAGGAACTTTTTTTTTGGCGCCTCCGAAGGCAGCGCTTAAGTCGCTTGGATCTCAATATTTTTCTATGAAAAAATTACGTAATATAGGTCAAATATAGCCAAATATATTCTCAATTTTCCGAAACATTAGATTAAGTACTTTTCTTCCATAAAATTCCCGAAAATCACCCGAATTTTTAGCGGTCACACTGGTATAGCCTCTTAAGGAAAGATTTTCTCACAATTTTTTAGATTTAGGGTATGTTTTATTTCTACTTTTGGCTGATCCATGGTATTTTCTTTGTCCATCAATCTTTAAAAATGGCCGAGGTATGGCACGGTCTGCTGAACTGCATTTTCAAAACTGGCGTGATGTATAGCTAAAAAAGTAATCGACCGATTTTGATGAAATTATTGGCTAAAACATGGCCCTAATTGTTCGTATACCTCCTTCACTTTGAAGATCAATTTCGTGAGGAAAAACTGATGATTGTCATAATTTTTGTTTCATTCAAGATTTGTCCACCATTTTTGAAACTTTCTGATTTTCGTGATTTTTGTTTTTTAAGGAAAGACTTTTTCACACTTTTTGAGACTAGCGTATGTTTCATCACCATTTTTGGATGTAAGGTGGTATTTTTTTTAGCAACCTTTAAAAATGACGCACTCTTTTATGGCACGGTCTTCTCAACGGGTTGCGGCTGATGTCAGACGGCGTAACACGTAGCGTCGGCGGGATTGATCTGAAAAAAAACCAACGAACATTTTTCGTCCATCAACACTTATACGCAGAATATGAACCGGAAAAAAGTGAGAAATGTTTAAGATCGATGGAATGCCACGCTTTGAAACAAAAAGATTGAATTTTCCAACAAAAGTAGCTACATTTTGCAATAAAAAAATGCTTTTTTTCTCATTTGCAAAAACATTTAGGGTCATGTTTTAGGCAATAAGGTTCGAATGATTTATACTAAATTTCATCAGAATCGGTCGATTAGTTTTTTAGCTATACGTCACGCCAGTTTTGAAAATGCAGTTTAGAAGACCGTGTCATACCTTCGCCATTTTCAAAGATTAATTAAAAAAGAAAATACCATGTATCAGCCAAAAGTAGTAATAAAACATACCTTAAGTCTCAAAAAGGTGAAATAATTTTTCCTTAAAAAAAATCATGAAAATCAGAAAGTCGTTTCCTCGCCTTCAGGTATCCCCTTAAAGTATTTTCTAGCAGTTCTATGGTGGCGATAATAAGTTAACGTTCAACCTGCGATTCGTGCAATTAATGAGTACCAATGGTAATTTATTTACTCATTAATTTCATTCCAATTAATAAATAATAATAATAAGTTTATTACTTATTAATTGCATGTAGGTATGCAAGTAAGTATTGCAATAAGTAATAATAAGTTTACCAATCTGCAATTCAATCTGCAATTCCTGCACCACATGTTGGACCTTTGTCTTCAATTTGAGTTTCCTCAAGCGACGAACGAGTGGTGGTCATTTTCACGGTAGCCTAACCCCTTAAATTCAGGGTGAAGTCGCAAGAGGCGTCTGACCTAGAATTCGTGAACGGCTCCGTTTATACATTGGAAAATATTCGTCACGTATTTTCGACATTGTTTTCGAACGTACGTGGACCTGTCGTCCTTCTTCGTCCCATGGATATAAGAAAAAGGCAGAGCCGAGGCTCTGCTCGAACAGCCAGAAAAGCGCGTTGACCTTCGGTGGGGATGACAAATGAAATTCTGCACGCGATTTTCCTTTCACAAAGGCACCTTCGACCTTTCAACGGCGGTCCGGTCGAAATTTTCTTTCGACGTTCCTTTTTTTTATATATATTTTGTTATTTAGTTATTTTTCTTTGTTCGTTATCACTCCGAGTTTTTCTCCCGACGCCGAGACACCCTTTGCGAGTTGACCTTTGCTGCCAAATAAACTTGATAATATGTGGGAACGTGATCGGATAGCGGCGCGTGGGACTCGCGATAAATTGAAAAGTTTGACAAACTTCTCGGTCTGGTATATACGTACAGGAACGAGATCGCGATCGTGGCTCCTGTGGGAATTTTTTTTAGGAATTTCCTTACCGCACGGGAAATGTGTATCGTCGTTAATGAATCTTCCAACCATTGGCTCATCATAAAAAAATGTTATCGATAAGTTAATAAACAATCATAATCGTACGGAGTTTAGAATTGATTGAAGAATTATTATTTTAATCATAATCGCAGTAACAATAATAAGGATGATAAAAATGATAATCATTTTTTTTATATATGTTTATGTATAGGTATACATTTGTGGAAATAACATTATAAATAATGATGGTAATATTGTTATTTTTCAAATATCTATAAATACATAGGTATTGTTATATCATGGTGATAAACGAATTTTATATTCCATTAACTCCTAAGTTTACTATGAAAACAGTTCATCATAACAATATAACAATATAGTTTATATGTAACAATATTTATCATTATTATCAGACATATTATGTTTTATAATAATGATTATTATCGTTATTATTGATGCTATCGCAGTTATAATAAAAATGATAAAAATATTTTTTATCAACTCTATTATCGGTGCCATTATTATTGTTTATTTACGTACCGATAAACAATTCTTTGAGATCAGACAATGGCTGAAAAATTCATTGTAATTATTGAATGATTTATCGAGGTACCCTGGAAAAACATGACAAAACACACTGGTGCCGTAAAAGATTTAAAAAAAAACAAACTTCTTGTCCTCGTCCATTTCGATCGTGAAAAATGCGGAGAAAACTGGTAAAAGAAAATACCGAAAAAAATGTGTACAGGGGACACGATCGCGATCTCGTTCCTGCATGTTAACATTAGTTAACTAAAACGGTATTTTAATGCACGTTAACTGAATAAATGAATTAGAAGTTAACTTAGAGCCTCACTCACTGAATAAGTTACTTACGTCACTCACTAAATAAGTTACATACTTCGCTCACTAAATAAGTTACTTACTTCACTCACTGAATAAGTTACTTACTCACTAAAAAAGTTACTTCACTCACTAAATAAGTTACTTAGAAGTTAACTTCGAGCTTCACTCAGAAGTTAACTTAGAAGATAATTCGGAAGTTAGCTCGGAAGCTAACTGGGAAGTTAACTTGGAAGTTAACTCGGAAGTTAAGCCGGAAGTTACCCTAAGAGTTAACGCGGAAGTTAACTTAAGAGTTAACTTAGAAGTTAAGTTAAGAGAACTTAAGGCGTAAGTTAACTTAAGAGATAACTCAGAAGTTAAGCTGGAAGTTAACTTAGAAGTTGACTCAGAAGTTAAGTTAGAAACCAATTCAAAAGTTACTTATAAATTACTGTTAACTTAGAAGTTAACTTAGAAGTAACCGTTCACTTAGAACTTAACTTAGAAGTAACCCTAACTTAGAATTTAACTTAGAAGTTATCGTTGATTCATAATTCAGCTTAGGCTTATTTAGAACAGTTTTACCCAAAATGATTTTATTCCGACAAAAGTCAGCATAAGGTCATTTCCAGTAAAGCACTTCTAAGTAAGCTCGAATAAAAAGTAATTGTTTTTCAATATTCTCGATATTCCGTTATTATTTCCCGTTCCGAGGAAAATTTCAGTCGAACTTTTTTTCCTTTCCTCTGCGATTATATGAGTCATTTTCTATTTTCATATTGCTCAATGTGTTACTCAATTTAGTTCACGATTCAAGTGATCGATGACATGGTCACTCCAGTGTGTATTCGTGTATATGGGAATATTGCAAGCAATGTGTATGTACGGATAAATGAAGGAGGATATAAAACGTGACGGTATGACGACACCTACACTCAGGCACCGTTATTACTGCCATAAGTATTTATATACTGTTGATACAAGTACTCAGAGGTGCAATTATGATAGACGCTTCGACTAGTTGCAGAATCACTGATTATCGTCGCCTCGTCTTCATCGCGCAGATTACAGGTCTCAAACTCTTTTGCGATCAGTTATTCAATCGATCGACGCATTTTCCACCTTCATTAAATGATCCCGCGTTCATCGGATAGCCATTTTCTTACTTCCCTTCCAGAGCATACTTTGCACAGAAACGTTTCGTCAAACGATCCCTCGGAGAAAAAAAAAATAAAGAAAAGACAGACGATTTTTTTAAAATAGGGTCATAGAGTGAGTTTTCATAGCAATGATAATGGTGGTAAATAATAATGATATTATTATTAATAGTAGCAAATAATAACTATATTATTGAGGACACTAGCAAAGAACAATGTTATAATTAATAATAGTAGCTAATAATAATTATATTATCAGTAATAGTAATAATAATATTCAAAACGACAACAGTAATGACAATAATAATAAAAGAAAGTGAAAATAATAAAAATAATTCTCTAATTGTTATTTGTATAAAAATTTGAGAAATACTTTTTTCTTATACTTATTACTTAATACTTATTAATATTATTTAAGTAATGATGGGAGACAATAGTTTTTTTCACCGCATTTTTTTTGCAAATATAGTTTATTTTTACGCGTTAAAAATCGAAACGATCGAATTTCTCTCACGACCTGTCAAAAATGATTTATGATAGGAGAAATGAATGCTAAATGTCTTCAATGATGGTGAGTTGTGAGCCGAAAAATACGCGAAACGTGGTTAAGTCTCTTTAAGTTGAACGAGCGCCACAAATACAACGAAAGCTTCTCCTGTTCGATGAAGAAGAGATTTCGCAGCGAATATTCCGTTCCGTCTGAATTACGACGAAAAAAATATTCCGTTCGAGAAATGAAGATTCAACTCTCACGGTGAGATTTTCGCCAACTTGTATAATTCCTCGGCATGCTCTGCGAAGCAGGAGCACTCTTAACGCAAAAGTTCTCCCGCTTTTGTGAAGCGTCGTGAGCGGGCTCTGCCATTATACAAATGACAGGGAGTGTCGCCCCTGACTTCTCCGACAGACGCTCGTATTTCGAGGGCTCCGATGAGCAGCTTTTGTTGCAAACCCTTCTACCGTGCGAACCGAAACTGTCCAAGAGAAATACGCTGAATACGAGAATCATAGTAACAATATAAATCCACCATGGTGGAACGTTCACTTTCATATTTATCATTAGATTTTCTGCGTTATGGGAATTTTCATTAATTTGTTTATTGATTAAGGATAACGGTGGAGACACCTTTGGGCGAGGAAAAAATAGTTGATTTTCATAGTATTTTTGTTTAATAGGAAACATTTCTTCACCATTTTTTAGGCTTATTTTTTTATTGATCTTTAAGAATGGCAGAAATATGGCACAGTCTTCTAAACAAATTGCGATGGATGTTGTCAGACGGCGTGACACGTAGCGCTCGCGGGTTTGATATGAAAAAAACCAACGAAGATTTTTGTTTCATTAACACTCACAGCATTTTAACAACGTTAAAATGCTTTAACTTTTTTTTTTATTTAGGGTCATGTGCTAAACAATAAGTTTGGAAAGATTCATACCAAATTTAATCAGAATCAGTCAATTAGTCTTTTAGCTATACGTGACGCCAGTTTTCGAAATGCAGGTTAGAAGACGGTGCCATTACTTGGCCATTTTAAAAGATGAATCAAAAAAATACCCAGGAGCAGCCAAAAGTAGTAACAGAACCTACCCTAAGTCCCAAAACGTGTGGACAAATCTTTCCTTTAAAAAAATTCAAGAAAATCAGCAAATTCTTTACTGGCTGAAAGGCATCTCCCCCCTTAAGAAATGTGTCATGGCGTCTGAAATTCGTGTAGCAATTTTTCAATCAAAAACAATATAATGTTGATTATCATACTTATTGGTATTCGTTTCTTCGTTCTTTTGGAATTCTTACCAATTTTTTTCAGCAAACTATCGCGAAGAAAAGTAGATGATTGCGTCTGAAATTTGCTTGGCAGCGCTGAAAGCAAAGACGATACAATATCCGAAATATTCTTACTTATTTCTACTCAATTCTTTACCCTTTGCTTTTTTTATCGATTTTTTTTAATTTTTAATTTTCAATATTCATTACTACTCGATTTTTTAAAATTCTTTTGCTGTATTAATTTTGCATTTAAAACAAGATCAATGAATTATAGTGCGCGATCCTATTCGTTTGGCGAGTATGGTTCCTTAAGATTTCGAAACGAGTTTATTCTCCGTCGAGTGAACAAAAGAAAAATGAAGAAACGAGGCGAACGCGGGAGAGGAGAAAAAAATTAGAGAGAGTATTAGGAAACGGTTCACTTGTCTTAGATTGCTCTACGCTCCAGCAGCCCGAAAACAGCGCAAATAATAACAGTGTCTTGAAACCGATCTCTCCCTCTCTCTCTCCCTCTCCCCACCCCCCCCCCCCCTCTCTTTCTTTCTCTCTCTCCCTCTCGCTCAGAAACGCGTTTTAACGTATCATGTACGTACAGCATTCTCTCGGTACAGCTTCCTAACGGTAAATTCCGGTCGAGCAGAAGGAGGACCACTACGGGCGACCTGATCTCTCGTAACATTATCCCAATTGCGGAGAAATCGTCATAGTTTGCACGGAAGCCAGGGGGGCGTTTCTTCGCGAGAAGTGAGTGTGCGAGAGAGAGAGAGAGAGAGAGAGAGAGAGAGAGAGAGAGAGAGAGAGAGAGAGAATGGACTTAGTCATCGTTAGCAATGATGCGAAGATTTTTCTAGACCAATCGCGCAGTAGCGTGATTAGATATAGTGTGAATGAAGTAGTCATCAGTAGATCACTACTTCATTTTCAGCCTTTACGCGATCAAATGATTTCTGCAAGCATACCTTCCAATCCTCTCCAAAATCCAAAATAATCCTCACGAACTGACAGTTTTTATGTACATACATCCACATATCCCACCATGACGAATTTTTCGAGGGACTACATCTACGTAGAGGCCCGAATTTCAAAAAAGAAATTCTGGCAAACGATTGGTGAAAAAGAAACGCATTTTTTTAACACAAATATACATATATTGAGAGCCTTTAAAAAAATCACCGAAAATTGCAGAAAAAATGTGGCGGCCGGCAGATGATGAAATTTATTTTGCCACGTTTGGCGGTAGACACTCTCCAGCTTAAACGGTTCATCTGAAATGTAAAGACCAAATGGATTTTTCAAGTTAACAATAAATACGAGTCGTTGACGATCGTCGAATTTAAAAATCATTTTTTTTAACAACGTGGCGACGAATTGACACTCGGGCATGCAAAATCTATGAAAAAAGTCGTTATTTTTATGTAACTACTAAAAAATGAGGATCCATTTAACAAAAGTGGGATCGTCAACGATCTTTAAATGTTTCTCGTCGTATCTCCTGTAAATTTGGAAACAATCCATCGTGTGGTTCTCGAGATATCATGTCCACTGACTATGAAGACATCTGCTGGTGGCCACGTTTTTGTTGTATTTCTGTATTTTTTGGTGATTTTTTTTAACCCTTCCTTGTCACGTCACTCTTTTTAACCCTTCCTTCGTCACTGGGTCATTTTGACCCGCTTGAATTTGAAAAAAAGCTGACTTGCCCAAAATTTAAAGTTTTCAATAATTTTTTACAATTCCATTTTATATTTTTCGAATTCAAATTATGCAGACATATCAAGAAATCTTTCAAGTGTATACCGGATTTTTTTCGATTAAAACCAACCGTAGGGTTGTTAAGGGCAGGTGGACAACCCAGTGTGTCGAAGTAGTGGCGAAATATAAGTGTCTTAAGAAAGGGTTGAAGGCTCTCAATATATGTACCGCATCGGAAAGACCAAATTCTGAAAAAAAATCCGCTTCAGCCATTTTTTCGAGCCTCTAGTTACATGTAATCTCTTAAAGGAAAACCCTTATAAGTAGGGCTGAATCGACGTTTATAAAAAATCGACTGAAGTTCCAGAAGATGAATTGTCGCCAATAAATTTTTCGTGTTCATAATCAACATTCAAGATAAAACAGAACGTACTAGCAGGGACCTGGCGCGTTCCATTGAAAACATTGCAAAATTTGTTGTAGACTTTTTGCAAATTATGCATTGTATCAGATGGAGTAAAAATATTGGTTCGACACGAGGGCATAGGGAAACTGTGGAAAACCAGTGCCGATAAAGGTGGCTATGTTTTCGCTGATTTTCGAATGACTTCACGATCGGAAACTCAGTTAAAGAGCATCCAAATCGGTAGTCAGTGCGTAAGCGAGTTAGCCAGTGCGTAGCCAAGCGGTCACCCATCCGAGGATTGGCACGGGTCAACGATGCTCAACGTGGGAGAACGCACGTTGAACAACAATGATATAAGTATTTTTATTCTAATTTTCGCAATTCAACGCATTCCAACGGATCGAGCGAGACGAAAATAGGCAACTTTGAAGTGCACGCACGGCAAAATTCCTGCAACGTGATGCATTAATTAGCATAGGGGAGCACGTGGTACGAGCACTTTTTCTCGATTGAAAAGAAATTCACCTGCAATTAGCCGAACGTGGGCTTCGTTACGGGGCACATAAATTTGCCCGTGTTATAAATAATGCACTATTTATGTATCACGGGGTCTGCATAATATATATCATTAGAGCACGTGCTTCTCGAGGCAACATTACAATGCGCGTTTCAAAACCTCGGCACATCACAAACCCTATTTATTCCGAAGATAACAATTAGGGAGGCAGAAGCGTGATTTCCACCATTTGCAGTCCGGTATAAGCTTGTATAAGCTCGTTACGTCAATGCATTATTTATGTGAAAGGAAAAACTAAAAATACAAATGAGAGTGCAAGAAACATTGATGTTTTGCGTGAATTATCCCAGGCGACATTGGAGTTCCGGTAAAAATCATCAATGCTCCGGAAGGAAGGGATCAGACTTCGAAAAATCTGCAATTATGAACATTTTGAATATATGGCTTTTTTAATACTCAAAATACAAAGAAGTTAACAACAAATTGCATCAACAAAAATTGTTTTACTGATGAATGGAAAATTCGCGTTTTAATAACGGAATTCATTGTGAATATGTAGAGAATTAAAAAAAAAAACAATTTTCAACAATATCTTTGACACTGTATTGAGTCAAGATTATGTGATAGTTTCGGCCAAATTTTTTTTTTTCGAGAAGGTGCAGATCATTCGTTCTTTATTCACGTACCGCAATATAAAATAAACAAAACCTGAAGTGAAAAAAATGTTTTAAAAGATCACATCTATTCGGGAAAATAATGGAATTCTTTTAAATAACAAAAATAAAATCTTTTCGATTGATTCTCAAACAAACAGTATTCATTCTATTTCTTAATGATATCCAGTTATATTATTGGAAATAAATGTTTTTAAAGTAGGATTTAAGGAATGTCAACACTCGCAATACCTAAAAGCTATTGACAAATTTCATGAACAAAATGTTGTTCAACTAATGATGAAACAGAAGTTCGCATTGTAATAAAGGAATTCATGGTTTTTGAAAAATATGTAGAAAATATGTTTTCTTTAATTTCAACAATATTCGTTGTTGAATCAAGATTATGTGATAATTTCGTGGTCTTCCCCCTTATTACATACCCCACCATATTGCAAACCTCATATATGACAACAATTTTTGGTTATATTATTATAAATCAATGTTCTGAAAATATATTACGTTTATAAATATAATCAAAGGGAATAATTAAAGTATATATGCGCCTATATGTCGGCTTTTATGTATGTCGTTTTATAGAACTCTAGGGTTGATTTTTTTAATACTCATAATACCAAGAATCTACTGACAAATTGCATAAACGAATATCGTTCAACCCATGATGGACCAAAAATTCGAATTGTTATAAAGTAATGTATGTTTTTGAAAAAAAATCTAAGGAATAAAAAAAGACAATTCTCAACAATATTTTTAACGCTTTTTTCAATCAAGATTGTGTGATAAATTGACGTAAAATTTCATGTATATATTGACGCAATATTTTACGTATATAATGAACATATGTTAATTATTCGCTCACCAAAAATTAAAAAAAACAAAACCCGAAATGTAATTGAAAAAAAGTCATATCCATTCAGGAAAATAATGGAATTCTTCAAAAACGTGCAGAATTTTTTTTCCCAATTGGTTCTACTCACCGTGTTTGTCAACAATTTCTAGTATTATTATTATAAATACATGTTCCTAAAATATAATACGTTTATACGTATAACCAGTCAGGGCAATTAGAGTATATATGTATATGTCGGTTTTGGTGTATGAAGTTTTATAGAACTGCAGAGTTAGTTTTCAAGTTCATCAATCGGTTTCGCAAAGCCAGATCAAAGAGCACACGGGTGACGTTTAAATCCGCGACCTATAACGATCCATTACGTGGATTAGCGGAACATCTCGGAGGCGTATTTTGATCGGGCGCGAGTTTACCTCGTCCTGAATACTTCGTCTCAAGCCCATCCCAAAATTGCTGTCTAGCCCTAAACCAAAAAAGCGGTCTCCCTTTTGTCCCTCTTTGGCTTGAGTATTCGCGAACCGCCGAAGCGCGATTGCAAAACTTTCGCGACGACATACACTCGGAAGAAAAGCCCTTTCCGAAGTAATTTAAAATGAGAGTACGATTATTCGAAATCCAGTTTCCACTCGAAGTTTCTCGTAAATTTTCATTACAACGCGATTTTTTTGACCATTTTCAAAAACGAGTGCCCTGTAGATTTTTCGAAACTTAGAGGTTTACTCTAATTTTGTAATTTGCAAATTGATTTACGTTTTATTTTATTGAAAATTCAGACTCTTTTTGATGTATTCAACGTAAAAAATATGATTTAAATTATTATATTACTAAAACTAAATATAATAATAATTTAAATATAATAATTTAAATATTATTTTAATTAAATATAATAATAATTTAAATATAATAACTTCAATATTATTTTAATTAAATACAATAATCATTTAAATACAATTTAAATTATTATATTATAAAATTAACCAACTATTTTTCGCAGGTATTATGTAGAATAGTAGAATTTACAAAGGAAAAAATCAACTACGAATACCTTTGGAAAATTATTTATTCATTTCGCCAATGAACATTGGCTTGTTAAGAATCTATATTTAAAAAAACGGTCCCAGAATCGTTCTATGTCGAATCCGAGTTTTCTCGCTCGATTTAACGATATAATATCGATGATGCTGTATCCGAGGAACCACGTTGTGCCACATTACGCCAATATCACGCACGCGCGTGAGTTTCGCCACAGACAAGTGCACAGAGAACGTGTAATACGAATAAATGCAGCATCGATCCTTTTTCGAATCTTCACTCCGGATCTTCGCGAAGAAGAAAGTTTCCACTTTGCGTTACGGTCCAATTCGATAATTTGCTTAACAGCAAGAGTAAAACGTGATCGCAAGCACCGTGTGGGCTCTCGAGATGCGACGGGACGATCTCGAAGTCAGAGGGAGGAGGTAAGAAAGTGTAATAGATATGAATAAACTGACAGAGACGTGAGAGAATAAAATAATTAGGTGAAACAGACCACACTCAGATGCATTATATATAAAAATGTTACTTTTTGTAATATATGATACAACTTTCACACACACACACATATATATATATATGTAAATTAGTAAAATTTTAATTGATCATTTTAAAACGAATTAAATGTTACTCTTTATAATATATATATATACGTTGTATCATATATTATAAAAAGTAAAATTTAATAAGTAATTAAAAAGCAATGAAAATAAAAGTTCTATGGAATACTACAGAAAGTATAAAAGCAAGTATATATACACGGATATCACATGAATAATATTCTGCTAACTTAATAAACAATTAAATAGCAAGCATTTAAAAAATATTTAAAGCTTACGTATTGTGAAATATTTAAAGCTCACTGATTGTTACCAAAGCAACCATCCCATCCTAGTTGGCAAATTTGAAAAACATCGAAGTATTTTTCTGCCCCATGAACAATTTTTCAAAATTCAGAAGTTTTCGTACGTCAAACATGTTTTTCTCCTAGTAGGATCATATACCGCATTCAGCATCCTGTGTACGAAAAAAAAGGGAAAACATAAACTTTTTTTTCTCTTGACGCGCCCGCTGGGGCAGTCGACAGAGTTGACGTGTTTGCAGTCTTTGCGTCCCGTATATGCATAGATGTATGTGCTCATTTATATCTATACATATGCTTGCACGCTTCTATGCTTAACATGCATATTTATTCTCGTGCAACTTAACTGGTGCGTATAACTGGAAATTTGATGTCCCGCTAACGCATGCGTGCAACGCTCATTCGTTCTCTCGAAAAAAAAGGTCTCTCATCATTTTATGACAAATCTACTCTTTCAAACGTTATTCGAGGTCAAAGTTGAATTTGTAGGAAATTTCAAGATTTTTTCACCTTTCCGGCAAAACTTTCAGACTTATCACAAAATATATTGGAACCTTTTTTGTGGATAATAACATTTTATATAAATAATTAACGAATCTAATAGTTTAAGGGTTCACGGCTTCACAAATTAATTTTTTGGGGACGAGTTGCTATTTCCATGAAATTAATTATTGTATTAACCAAAAATATAAATAACAAGATGCCAACTCTTATAAAGTTACTTTTCATTGTTTATTTACAGTATAAAAAGGTTACTAATAAATTTTCTTCCTACTTTTTATAATAAAAATGTTAAACGTGTATTGTTTTAGCAACTATTATAAGACGAAGAAAAAATAGTCGACTTTTTAAACTACCCTAATATATAATATATATATATATATATATATATATATATATATATATATAATATATTATTATTATTATATATTATATATATATATATATATATATATATATATGTATAGAATATAGACTTTAATGTGTTGGGGTGAATTTAATTAGGTGATAAAACTTTTCGAATCGATCGGATCCCCATTGAACAGCACAGCTATTTGATTGGCCGAGCTCACTGCAGCAGAGGTGGGACCGGTTCCCCTTTACGATCAAACACCAACCAGAGGCAATTATCGCATGGTTCGGTACAAACAAATTTGGTTGCACGAGCACGGGCCTTCCGACAAAGGGTCTTTAATTGGAAATAACTCGGTACACTAGTTTTATGACATGCACACGTTTATACGTGATATCGCGAACACAAAAATTCGATTTTATGGGAATTCGTCGTGTGATGGAGTGCAGACGAATTTTTCATGCCGCAAAAAAAAGAAGTTTGTACATGGATGTAAATGGCTCAGAGTCGAAAATTCACATGAATTTTTCATGCGCACAATTTATTTGTTAAAAATATTTTTTTTTTCATTTTACGTCTGTATATATTCGTGTGTAAATTTTTGTGCGTCCTTTGATAACGCCTGAATGCACGTCTGCATAATTTTCAGCTTATTTTTTGCCTCCTTTTTCCCAATCTTCATTGAAGCCTTGACGATTTACGCAAGATGACGTTTCGAGAAAATTCTCAGTGCACAAGTGCCCTCGCCTGTCAGCAACATTTCACAGGTACGAGTTGAGAGCATGATAGCACGCGACAAGTTACCTCAGACGTGCGGCAGTTATGTCATTTCTCTTCTTGCTTCCCCGTTTCGATAAACATTTTAATTCGCGCATTACAGGGTGTCTCAAAATGACCTGACATTTTAATTTATTTATAAAACGTATTATTTATTTTAAAAGTACGAATATTTTTATTTTAATGTAAGGTGCGAACATGGAGGTTATGGGTGGAACACAATATCTGATAAATGGTCGTATTCTATGTTAGTCCATTACATTCGCCAGAAAAAAAAAATTGCGCGAAATTAAAAATGTCAGGTCATTTGGAGACACCCTTAATAATGGTCGTCTGCTGCGAATTTACAACTGGCATGATCGATTATTCGCTCATGCGACATTCGATGCTTATTCAATAATTTCTCGTCTTTTTATCCTCTTTATTTTCCACTGCAACATTAATTTTTTTTTTCGTTTGGTCTTGAATGACGCTGCGCTTGGAATTTATTTAAATTTATTGCAGGGTATTGCACATTGGCGAGGTGCACGTATTCTGCAATTCCCTTGTAATTCAATTCCTGGCGATGTCATCATAAATACCAAGTCGGGGAGGGGGAAATCAGAATGAAAAAAAAAAATCCGGTAAAAGTGACCAAGAGCTTCGGTGATACATCGAAATTGTCGCGATATGGAGATTTCACCTTCATCATTCTATCCACGTTTTTCACATCCACCTACGTTCCATAACAATATTGCCCGAAGCACATTTCATTGCCGGAACAGCGAAATTCGAAAAATTAAAATAATCGGGCAGAAATCTGAAAGTCATATAGAAGTTATTAGTTTGTTTATTTATCTGAAAATCTCTGTGTACAAGTTATTAATTTATAGCGTGGAAGAATCTACAGGAAAACTACTGACAAATAGGAATAATAAAATTGTCATTGAGCGGAAAATGTTTAAGTCTGTTGCAGGACACTCCAGACAATGATACATCTAGACGAGAAAAAATTCATTAATTTCGAGGGATTTTTTAAATTGAGAAATAATTATTCTATATTTTTAAAACTGTAGGTATACGATAATAGGATTTTTAAGTAAAATATAAAGTATGTATAGGTAAAAAAAAAAATTCAGTTGGATCATGTATAGATCCTATTTGACAGTAAGTAAAACGAAGAAAATGCAAATTGAACGGAATGGCACGAATTATTTTCTGTAAAATTTCTGTAAAATTTTGATTCAAAAAGTAGTTTTTTTTCTCATTTTTCAAAAACAATTCTCATCAAGTAGAAGGTGGCAATATTATCAATATTTCTACCAAGTTTCATCTCAGTCGGCTTGATAGTTTTTGAGTAATCCTGCACGCCAATTTAAAAAACCCAGTTTTGAGAAAAAGCACATTTACAATTTACATAGAGTTTCAATTAAACTGCACTAGGTACTTGTGGTAACTAATTACTTAAGTAATCCGTTACAAAGTAATTAAATTATGAAATACAGTAGTAATTGTAATTTTTAATTTCATTGCTTTTTGCCTGTCCCTATTTGATGTTTTTCGAATGTCGCTTCGAAACTTTGGGAAAATATTTTACACGTTCAGTGCTATCGTTAAAAATAAATCGATTTTTTGTCATTGAAAATTAATATCCGGCCTTGAACTGGACATTCACGAAAAAACCTTAAACCTATCTCTTATTATTAATCATGGCATTGTTTAAATAAAACATCATGGTTCCACATAGATTTGTTTTTTCTTTTCATTTTTTAACGTTAAATCCATTCACGCGATGAGCTTTCCCGATTCTCCAAACATCGACGATGAAAACGATTGTACAATTCAATAGAAAGTTGAAAAAAAAACGAGTTTTTATAACGAGACCTTCGTTAGCGAGAACGTTATCGTTAATCTCAGTTCTTTCGTAATAGAACGATCGTGTGTTACACGGACGATGTAAGCGGGTGAAGAGGGCTTTTACTTAATCAAAAAAATAAAAAAGTCGCTTATAAAAGAAGATATCTTAAGTATATATGTTGCGTATATCCGCGCGAGAGCGATTCCGAAACAGATGCAAAACAGGTCGAAATGGAAATTCAACCGCACTGTGGGCTCAGAGCCGATACACGAAAACTTCATTGACGCGTAGAATTGATCGAGGTGCACGCACACAGTATCCGGGATTAACGATAAAAAGTAAATAAAAAATACGTGCTTCCGCAAATTTTTGCAAAAAGTTCAATGTTTTTGTTCCCGTGAAAGAAATTAGGAGGGCAGCCATAAAAAAATTCGCGGCCCGGGAGGGTTTGAATATGGATTCTCTACTAGGGCTTTCCACAACACAATCGGACTAGGCCCCGACAGGAAAATAATAGACTGGGGTAATTTATTCAAAAAAGGTCGTAGCGAGGAAAATGATAAACGGCCCAGACGGGATTCATCAGGGCAGTGGTTGTTACAGGGCATACAATATATTTGCAAAGTTGTTTTTAAGAATTTCCAGTTTTTAGACTTACTTCCATAAATGTGATATATTTAAAGTTTAAGGTATCGATAAAAAACTAGGTTAGGTCACTTCAAATAAACATACACATGGCATTTTTGCTATAAATAATTTATATTCTATAAACATTCAGAATGATTGGAAAATAAATTTCGCAATACAAAAATAGTTTTTTAAAAAAATATTTCATGCGTGCAGGAATGACAACACATATGTACGTACAGCACCGTTTGGTTGCTTCGACATATTTAATTGAACTAATTTCCGTTCAATGCTCGTGACGGGATAAACAAAATCCACCGAATTTTTTGAGATAATTCGCCATTCGTAAACTTTAGATGACTTGGCTGGGTACATGAATACATTTGTTTTTTTCCCACACTTTTGCTTCAATGTACAAAAATTCTTCAGACTCGTCACGTCCGAAAATTTTGTTAATCTCCGCGACGTATCCATCACGCAAAAGCACAACGTTATCTGACGCTCTCGTACCAATATATGTGGAATGATTAAAAACGAAATTTTTTACAATCACTTCTCCATTTTCGAGATACTTCTGACCAATCTCGCTCGATATGTATCCACAAATAAAGCTGATAATTATAGGGTAGTAATAAGGTTGCTTCGTGGCTTCGATCGGGTTCTGTTGAGGCAACCAGTCGGGCCCTGATTCATAAGCCTATTTAGGCCCTCGTCGACAAAGTGTGACCGGCCTCCAAGGGACCTGGTCGAGTGCCATGTTAGGACCCCCGCAGAGCAAGGGAAAAATAATTGAAGCCTAGTCAAAGCCCTGGCTGAATTCTTTCACAGGTTCTTCGAAAATGAGCTTGTCGCATCGGACCTAAATTGTCCACGTGTTGAGTGACATATTTTAAGGGGCTACATCTACTTAGCCGCCCAAAAATAATGGCAGAATTTCGATGTTTGTTTTCTTCGAAACGGTTGGTGAAAAAGAGTCGCAATTTTCATACCCCGAGCGTACATATATTGAGTCTTAAAAAAAAACCACCAGAAAACACAGGAAAACAACAAACGGCTTATTTAAGTTGACAATGAATGCGAGTCGTCGACGACCGTCGATTTTTTAAATATCTTTTTTTTAACAATATGGCAACGATTTGAAACTCGAGCACACAAAATCTATGAAAAAGTCATCATTTGAATAAACGAAACAAATGAACAAACACATTCGATACTTCATCTCGTTAATAAAAAAATAATGTTTTCAAAGTATTATTTGAAAACATCAGGTTGATTCGTTCCTGAGCCATCGCCCTCTTATAATTTGCGAAACTATAAAATACAACTCCAGCAAACTAAAACTTTATTTCAAATACGATTTATTCAATAACAGTTTTTTTATTAAAATACTTGTCATTGATATTCATCCTATTATCGATATTTTTTGTTTTCGATTTTTGCAGAATTATAAAACAAAGGACGCCGGCAAAATCGTCGTATACGTAACGTCGATGAGTATCGTGAGAAAAACGTTCAACTCATGCCTGACGATGCTTATGTTTTTGAAGACTCACATGGTGGAGTACGAGGTTCGGGACTTGTTCATGAGCAGAGAACTCCAGACCGAGCTCAAGGAAAGAATCGGCTGCGAGGCAGTCGATGTACCTCAATTGTTTATCGATGGACAACACATCGGGGTGAGCGCCCTAGTCATGAACTATTTTTTTTTCTATACAATTATATTAGTCTTTAATCTCCTTTTTCGGATTTATTAAATTTTGTAGAATAATGCCAATATCTCAGCAACTATTATAAATCTCCACTATATATATATATATATATATATATATATATATATATATATATATATATATATATACAAATATATATACACACACATATTTGAAATTCCGTTTGAAGTAGTAAGCGCTGTCGCAAGAGGTATCATATCTCTGACATTTCGCGTAATCTCATACCCGTGAGATTCGCCTATACCAAACGCGTATATATAGTAGTATAATTGTGTCCACGCTCGTATCGACCACTGGAAGACTGAAAGCCATGAACCATCGTTCATCGTCAAGTCTCGCAAGATAGGCCCTTCTTCGTTTGTCGGCAGTCGATATCTCCATGGTCCCGTCCTATTCGTCATTCGACGCGTCTCGATTGCATAACGGCCAGCGAGGATCGATTACGAGAGTTGCGTGAACGCGTACACGCGATTGAAAGATCGGTATGGGGTTTCCGGTAAACAGATGACACGCATGAGTGTTTTTTAATTCTTTTTCGGAAAAGGAAATAAAATTAATTGAGAGTTTACATTTACTTGGCTGATGCTTGATTTTGTTTCGGTAACTTACGATGTATATGTTTATTCATGGAAGGAAATCTGTGAGTTTGAAGAAAATAAATTGTACATTATTTATGACAAATTTTAAGCCACAAAATGTGAGGATAAAAAATACCATGACGTTGAAGTTTGCATCATTGGAATGTAATGGAATTTTTTTTTTCATTTGGTCTAACGTTTTGTTCGCATTTTCAGATTGTGACATTTTACTCGAACGTTTTTGAGTGGTCTCATTGGGGCCTAGCTGTTATCAATTAGACGTAATTAGTGTCGAATGGTCCTTAATGGAATGTGCTGGTGGAATGTTTCATTATGAAACACGTATAATTGTGGTGAAGAGCATTGATACTAAGTTTCAAGTCAATCTGAGCAGATATTTATTTTACCATACAAACTTTGCTACCCTCTTTTCCCCTTAAGGATTGTATTTCCAAAAACGCTGAAATTTCATTAATTGTGTCTGGGAGCAGTAATACAAAGTTTCAAGTAAATTTGACCCGATTTTTTTTATTTTTCGTATGAACTTTGCCACCCCCTTTCGTTTAGGGGTTGAATTTCAAAAAACGCTACAATACGTGTTTCATTAATTGTGTCAGGAAGCACGAACGCCAAATTTCAAGTAAATCCGACCAGATTTTTCAAATTTCCATACTAACTTTGCCACCCCTCTTCTCCCCTTGAGGGTTGAACTCCTAAAAACCCTGAAATACGTGTTTCATTAATTGCGTCACGAAGCACGAATGCCAAATTTCAAGTAAATCCGACCAGATTTTTCAAATCTCCATACAAACTTTGCCACCCCTTTTCTCCCCTAGAGTGTTGAATTTCGAAAAATCCCTTCTTAGTGAGTGTTTACGTCACAAGCACCCTACTGTCAAAATTTCCTGTAATTAGTTTCAACGCTTTTGGCTCGGCGTTGATGAATCCGTCAGGACAGGTTCATTTATATGTATAGACTTGGGAAGTAAATTTGCAGAAGAGACTTTCAATAATAATGACAAAAAATGAAAAATAACGGTAAAAAAATCGTTGCAATCTACCGATAAAAACTTCAACGTCACAAGATACTCCACGTCATTATAAATTATAAATAATTAAAAAATAATCAAATACGTAATAAAAATTGTACGTTCAGGCCAAACGTTTTTTCTTTAAGTCCTACCAGCCTATAGTTGTTTAAAAAAATTTGTAATATCAACCACGGTATGGAAATTTGTAGGTCGCGAGGTGGGTAGATTGGGAGATTCGTTCTGACGAAACGTCATTTCGACTGCTTGTCACAAAGTTTGTTCAGGCTGAAAATGCCTTTGTCAAGTTCAGTGAACGGCAGGATCATTGAAGAAAATCCGGGCTGCGAATCAATCGAAAGAAATGTGTCTCGTATCATTGCTTCGGAAATACATCCCGTGCTCAATTGTCATTCGCAGCTTATTCCTCGTGTTTTGCACTCCCCGGGGAAAACGTGTCGAGCCGCCGTCGATACTCTGGCAAAAGAAAAGGTCAACGAGTATATTCATCCACGTGAATTCCGCGATGACGCATCGACATTTTAACGTGACGGGTCCGAAACGTTTTCCCGGCGAGTCAATCGTTTTTGCTCACTTTTCCGACCGGTTTTCGACGATTGTAGTTACTTGCACGATAAACGGTGAATATATATTTTCGCACGGGTTCACGGTAAGCTGGAAGCATCCTGGAGCTTCGTTCCACTGTCAGTGCACAATCGTATCGCGTCTGCAGGAGGGCACCGGGAAACTGCGGAAAACCTGCGCCGATACAGCTACGATTCCCATGAGAGGTGTATAGCAGCATCGAAAACTCAGTTGAAAATGCCGCCCGCTCAGTGGTAGGCGCGTAAGCCAGTAGGCAAGCGGTCACCCATCCAATTAGTGGTCCAGGACGTCGCTACTTGACGTGGGAGATCGCCGAACTCCTACACTGTTAGCGTCTGCACTGCTATCGGTTTTTCCATTCCCCCAAGTCAGCCCTCTTTGTATGATCCATTTTCGGTTGGTTCGAAAACCAACTGAAATGGTTCAGAATCGACATTTTTATATGGTTCTTTCTGGCAATGGTCAATGGTCCATTGACCCAAGGCCTTCAGTCCTTTCGTCACATGTATCTTGTTTTTTTTACTCTGCCTCTGCCTGAGGCGACACATTTCTCTACACGCAGACAAAAAACGATCGTTCAGTTGAAGAAACGACTGGCGACGGTTGTGAGAAGATACCCAAAGCCGTCGTTTCGGTCCCTCGAATGCTGAGCTGCCATTTATAGTATTCATCCGACTGTCCATCTGCTCGTTTCGCGACAAAAAGAAGTGCATTCTTTTTTGTACGCGTAAGTGAAATGTCAGATTGTGTGGTCCAAGGACACTAGCTCGAGAGAGGTGAGGATGTACACTTTAAGGGCGTAGATACCTTTAGACGAGGAAAAATGGCTGATTTTTATGATTTTTTTTAAAGGAATGATTTCTTCACTATTTTTGGCAATCAAGGTCTGCTTCTAAACGGGTTGCGACGGATGTTGCCAGACGGCGTGACACGTAGCGTCGACGGGATGAATCTAAGGAAAAAATCAATTAATATCTTTTTTTCACTAACACTCATACGCAGAATATGAACCAAGAAAAAGTGAGGAATGTTAAAAATTGATGAAATGGTATGCGTTGAAACAAAAAGTTTGAATTTTCCAAAAACTGGCTACATTTTGCAACAAAAAGATACTTTATTTTTCTTTATTTTCAAAGACTTTAGGTTCATCTGTGAGACAATAAGGCTGGAAAGATTTATAGCAAATTTCATCAAAATCGGTCGATTAGTCTTCTGGCTATACGTCACGCCAGTTTTAAAAATGCAGTTTGGAAGACCGTGCCATACTTCTGCCGTTTTTAAAGATTGATCATTAAATTGAAATACCATGTAAGAGCCAAAAAATGTAATAAAATATACCTTAAGTCTTAAAAATGGTGAAGAAATTTTTTCTTCTGGAGCAAATAATGAAAATCAGAAAAAAAAAGTCCTCACCTAGACATATATCTCCCCTTAGTACTGCTGCTCGTGATACTAAGTACACCTACTCTCTACGGCTTTACTTGCAGGAGCGGAGTACCAGATAGATAGACAGGAAAGGGGTGGGGTGTTAGTCACTCGCAGGGATCGAAGTACAAGATTGATCAATGGAAAGAAAGAGAGAGAGAAACAGCCACAACAGCTAATGGACTCTCACGACCGTAAATCTAGCTACGCATTGACATTCGTACCCACATGATAGATTCTTATAAACTTATACGCAGAACGGATTGCATTCCAATCTATTCGCGTCACATGATCATTTTACGAGCCATCCATCAGAATTGAAATATAGGACGTGGTATGTCACGCCTTAATTCAGGTAGTTCGATAGATCTGCTTTTCGACTTCATCTTCTTGATTCTCGTCCACTTTATTCTTCTGCTCTTCATTTTCGCTTTCTTTATTTTTCTTCTTTGCCTACCCTGTTGTCTTCGTATTATGACACTTCCATTTTTGTTTTTTTTTCAGTTTTGAGACTGTTGCTTAAAAATATTGGGGTGAATAGACATTGATCCAAATTTTACTAGCCATTATGGTATATTTTCACGTATATTCCAAATGTATAACAAAAAATGTTCAACATGAAACAATAAATGACTGCAGATTTATCAGCCTATTCCATGTGCGTCTTGCTACTGCAGTCTCCAATCGGCGGGAAAGATGCAGCTCGTAATTCTTGACTGAAACAAATGAACAAATAAAATGTTCAATCGTCATATATTTTTCTTCTGAGTGAATTAATAAAAAGCTGAAAAAATCGTTAAATTATAACTTTTGTCAGGTTTGAAAGAAAATGTGTTAAAAAACACTTTAACACGCTATAAAAATGATTTAAAAATACTTTTTTCAACAACTTTTTTAATTCACTTAGAAGAGATTTTCATACCGAAGAAAAGAAACTTTGGTTTGATTCAATAGGTCGTTGAGTTTTTTTGCTATGACGCCCGCCAATTTGGAAAAATCGTGGAAATGAAAACTGGAGAAAATTTCAAAGTTTTCCACAGGAGCTAATATCAAAATCAAATGTCAATCGCTTCTCTGCTTTTGGCCTTGTATCTTCGAAAATATTGACAATTGGCTTCTGCAACTTTGTAAATATATTCTTGGATAGTTTATTTATTAGTCAAATTTTTTCCTCGCGTAAATGGCCCACCCTCAACAAATCCCATTTTCTTTCGTTTTTTCTTTCCCTACCCGATCGATCACGCTTAAAAAGCGTTTCTTCTTCTTCTACAACTTCAAGTACATCGAGCTTCAAGTACACACTTACCTTTCCTTAAAAAAAAATCATGAAAATAAGCAAATTTTTTCCTTGCCCAAACTCCCCCCTTAAAGTCCAGTTCCAATAACTTTGGAATTTCACGAGATGGCCTATCGTTGCTTTTGACAAAAAAAACACGCGACGGAGATAATGCCGTGAAGGAAGCCATAATCAATAATCGATTACAGTCGTATCTATTTTATTTCTTCGAATAATCTCAGTTTGCCATTTTTTTGAGTTGTCACGAACCCGCGTGGGTGACAACGAAAGCACTTTTGTCGCGACATTTCGTTTCAACCCTCTCCACCCCCCAAAGGGCTCCAATAAAATATTTATGATCGACCGTAAAGGCTCAGCTGAGAAATTCAAGTCTCAGAGGCTGCGAATGAGCGTCTCTGGTACTTGTCGTTCTTGCACGCAGTCTGCGAGGATCAATTTTTTTATCAGTCCGATTTTAACAATAGATGTGAGGGTGGAACAATGGCGCCTTTGTTACACTCACACTCGCCCTTTGCTCGGCACGTCGTTTCGCCCTATTAATTATTCGATCAAGGGATCGTTCTCTCTCGCCTACTTTACGTACACGTGGCAAAAAGTTGCCTCGTACTGTTCGCTTCGACATAGACGTAAAAAAAAGCATTGGAACATGCAAACTGTTTTTTCGTGAAAAGACATGAGGCCACCCATGGTCTGCCGTTTTGTGTAAAACGTTTGCACGTGTATAAGACACCTATCGTATTCCTAATGCGGACACATTTTTCCTCTAATATTTTCTTCTTTTTTTCCCTTTCAGAACGCCGACGTGGTTGAACGACTGAACGAGTCGGGAGAGCTGCGCGATATGTTCAAACCTTACAAGGTAGGCAGTTACGAAGTACACTTATAATACGTGTTTGTTCCTATAGATATTTAAGTGCACACATATTTGTGTGCATGGGTCGTTTCGTATCGAACCTGGCAATCGACTGTTCCCATTATTATGGTTGCTGTTGTGGTTATTCCCCGTTGGTGTTATTGTTGTTGTTGTTGTTGCTGTTGTCGTTGTTGTTGCTGTTGTTGTCGTCGTCGTTGTTGTTGTTGCTGTTGTTATTGCTGTTGCTGCTGTTGGTGTTGTTGTTGTTGCTGCTGTTGTTGTTGTTGTTACTGCTGTTCTTGTTGTTGTTGTTGCTGCTGCTGTTATTGTTGTTGTTGCTGCTGCTGCTGCTGCTGTTGTTGTTGTTGTTGTTGTTGTTGTTGTTGTTGTTGTTGTTGTTGTTGTTGTTGTTGTTGTCGTTGTTGTTGTTTCGTATTCCCAATATTATTATTATCTTAGGTGCAAAATCGTTTTAACTCTTTTTTTTTAACCTTATTGCCTTTGGTAGCAAAAGTGTCACAACTACTGGGCTCGACCAATTTTTGTGAACGCCTCTGCGGTGATTATGCCACTTGATTTTTCTTATAGATCTTCCAGACTATCGGTTTCGAGTCTCATGAGGAAAATTACTTAAGGGGGAAGATACTTCTAGGCGAGGGAAAAATTGCCGATTTTCATGATTTTTTCTTATCGGGAAGATTTCTTCACCGTTTTTGGGACGCGGGGTATGTTTTATTACTACTTTTGGCTGTTACGTGATATTTTTTTGTTTTATAAATATTTAAAAATAGCGGAGGTATGGCACGGTCTTATAAACGGGTTGCGGCGGATGGTGTCAGACGGTGTGACACGTAGCATGGGCGGGATTCATCTGACGAAAAACCAAGAAAGGTTTATCTTTCATTAATACTCATACGCGGGATACGAACCAAGAAAAAGTAATAAATGGTTAAAATCGATGAAATGGTACGCTTTGAAACAAAAAGAGTGAATTTAAAAAACAAGTTGCTTTATTTTGCAGGAATAGAACACTTGTTTTTCAAAAACATCAAGGCTCGTGTTTCAGACAATAACGTTTGAAAGATTTATACCAAATTTTATCAGAATCGGTCGATAAGTTTTTTAGCTATACGTCACGCCAGTTCTAAAAATACAGTTTAAAAAACCGTACGTACCTTTGCCATTTTTCAAGAATAATAATAATTCAAAATACCACGTAACAGCCGAAAGTAGCAATAAAACATACCCGAAGTCTCAAAAATGGCGAAGAAATCTGTATTAAAAATTAACACGAAAATCAGCAACTTTTTTCCTCGCCTAAAGGTAACCCCCTCCTAAGTGTCCACCTTCGATTTTTTCGAAGCTCATATATGTGATGAAATACCGAGAACTATTAGCCACGTATTTTTTTTATCGGCGGAAAATCGTTTTTAAAGAGAAAACCACGCCTAAAGAAAAGCGGGTCACCCATTCATTTAATTTTTCAACACTAACGACTAGTAGATATATTATTGGGCTTTATGTTAAGATGTATTCTTATCACAATTAAGCAACCGATGAGGTGATGCTTAATAATTCCGAAAAGAAAAAATATGACAAGCCGGGTACAAATAATTATAAGCAGGAGTATTATTTACTGTCATTACCTTCGTTTCTCGGCCTGAATTCTTTTTTTTTAAATTCAACCATACTAGTCATTCGGTTCATCGTTATCAATAATCAATCGTTTTTTCAATAGTAACTGATTAACGCTTAATATGAATTTGACATTAACGTTCTACATGTGCATCCATATTATAAAATCGTTTACTATCAATCCAGCTACTTAATTGATACTTAAAAAAATGTCGCAATTATTCTTTCGTCGCTCTGTGAAATTTAAAAACGAACAAATGTGGACGTCATGGCAATGCCGATAAATATGTATGCATAAATTTACGTATGTCTGCATATACATATACAAACTCTGATCATATCTTATCTACTTATACGTTGCACCAGATCAAATGATACCTCTTTGACAAGCCCCATAAGATTGCTGATAAAACAGTAGGTAGCTTCGACCAAAAAAAGATATTGACAAAACGCCACACGCGTCAAAAGCCTGCAATGATGCAAACGTCACGACGAAAAGTTTCCAACCCAGAATCATCAACGTTCGTATACTTTTGAATCCGAGTTGACACAATATTGCGTTACGCATTCTGTCACGTGTGGCTGAAAAAAAAGAAACACTTTTACCATCGTTACATGGCCTCTTTTTTATTTTCTGTGCGTTTCATTCATTGTCAGAGAATACCTTTCACGCGTGAGTACTCTATACAGGATTGCGACACGTGTGGGAACGAAATTTTATTTTCACTTCATGACTTATCCGGCCAAACGACATGATTTTTATTCAATTATTATTATTATTATTAAAATATTATTAAATTATTATTATCGTTAAATTTATTATTAAATGTATTAT
>OX632366.1:21224315-21394315 GCA_951751655.1 Ophion costatus | reverse complement strand
TATATATATATACATAGGTTTGAATTATATATATATGTAAAAATTGATGTATGCTATCAAAAAACTTTTCCTACAAAATTTGTTAGTTTTGAGCTGATAAATGTTTTGGTGAAAAAGTTCACGATGCTGTTTTAAAAAAAAATTCGGGAATCTTGCATCGCCATTTTGAATTTTGGACCAAGAAAGATTTTTTCAACATCCCCCTTTGATCCCGAAGGGTTTGATTATACTCAATACTTGATCGGAGTAGTATTTCTCGGCATAAATCAGGTGTAAGATTTAAATGGAACACCCGGAATATACAGATCCATAGAGAATGCTGAGTGCATTAGTGCATTCATTTTGAGATAGTATGTATGTGAAATCACATTTGAGGGAAAAGAGTTCAATAATCACGGGGACAATTCAACCCATACTCTATTTAAGCCTTCAAGTATTTTTTCCCGATTGTACTGAAAGTCATGGAACGCTTATCGAACAGATGATTTATTTTCTCAAAATTGATGATAAAATAAAGTCCACGTTGTCGAAAAAGTTCACCAAATTCAAAGGGAGAGATACCTTTAGGCCAGGAAAAAATTGCTGATTTTCATAATTTTTTTCTCACGAGGAAATATTTCTTAACAATTTTTTAAACTTCGGGTATGTTTTATTACTGTTTCGGCTGTTACGTGGCATTTGAAAAAAATTATTAGTCTCTAAAAATGACGGTGGTAGGACACGGTCTTCTTAACAAATTGCGGCAGATGTTATCGGACGCTTTGACACGTAGCGTCGGCGGGAGTAATCTGAAAAGAAACAAACAGAGAGATTTCTTTCATTAACACTCATATGCAGAATATGAACCGAGAATAAGTGAGAAAGGTTGAAAATCACCGAAATGGCACGCTTCGAAACAAAAAGATTGAATTTTCCGATAAAAATGGCTAAAGTTTGCAATTGAAAATACTTTTCTTTGAATTGAAAAACAAATTTATGTTCATGTTTTAGACAATAATGTAAGGAAGATTTATATCAAATGTCATCAGAATTGGGCCATTGGTTTTTTAGCTATACGTCACGCCAGTTTTCAAAATGCAGTTTAAAAGACCGCGCTATACCTCTGCCATTGTTAAAGACTAATAAGTAAAAAAAAACAATGTAACAGCCAAAACTAGTGATAAAACATACCCTACATCGTGAAATTCATGAAGAAATCCTTCGTTTAAAAAAAAATCATGAAAATCAGCCAATTTTTCCCCACCTAAAGGTATCCCCCCTTAAAAGAAAAATCGAAATAATAATACATATATCTTCTTCCAGAATGTCAAAATAAACGCAATTCAGAATGAAGAAAAAAAACGTCTCTTAAAGAAATGCCCACTCGTTACAAATTTTTTCAATCGATCGAATGCGAATGACTTGTTTATCTCAATCGACCTTCGGCTCGACAAAATAATTGGCAGAATTTTCCATGCAATAAATAAATAGATGAGAATGAATAAATAAAAGGATGAATAAAAGATTTAATTAAATAAATAAATAAATAGTGAAACGAACTAATTTTAATATACTGATTTGTTTGTATTTGTCAAAATATATTATATCAATAACGTCACAATATTGAGACCAACGATATTTTTGTCGGACCGGCATCAAACCTCCCAAGAGCCTAGTGAAAACAGACGTCTCGGTATTTCGTAACCATTCAATAATTTCCGTTTCCCTCGTGTATTACGAATTCATCTGGAACACATTTACTTTCCATAAACTGGGGCTCGAGGCCAGGTGTGTTCGATTAGAAAATCGCGAACAGCAATCAGCAGCACGTATATTATCAACTTGGTGAATTATCTTTGCCGTTCTCTCGTAGCTGGATGCTTGGGAAATAAACGTGACTGCGTATAGCTACGAACACTCATAGTATCACCTATTACTGCGTCTCTGTGAACATTATTATTATCATTTTCATTTAAAAAAATACGGAGGCAAAAAAAACAGCTTTATATACATACTAAATAGATGTGTAATTAAAGTTATGAGTGAATCACTTTTTCATACGAAAAAAAAAATTGTTACATTCGCACATGATTTTATACCCGTTACTGTGGCCTACGGCCTTAAGGTATTTCAGCGTTTTTGGAAATTCAACCCCTAAGGGGAGAAAAAGAGTGGCAAAGTTTGTACGGAAAATTAAAGAAATCGGGTCAAATTTACTGGAAACCCAAACAAACCCAAACAAACCCCTAAGGGGAGAAAAAGGGTGGCAAAGTTTGTACGGAAAATTAAAAAAATCGGGTCAAATTTACTGGAAACTTTGTAGCACTGCTCCTAGACACAATTAACGAAATTTCAGCGTTTTTAGAACTTCAATCTTTAAGGGGAAAAGGGGGTAGTAAAGTTTGTATGGTGAAAGAAATATCTGTTCAGATTTACTTGAAACTTAGTATTAATGCTCTTCAACACAAGTCTACGTGTTCCATAATGAAACATTTCAGGAGCGCATTTCATTAAGGAGCATTCATCTAGTAGAACTAGTCAAAAAACTGGTATATAACTATAATACAAGTACGTTCATAACCATATCTTGAAATGCTTGAAATCCTTTTGAAATTTCAGAGCCCGAACGCGTGTGCGACCTGTATATCGTGCGGTGGCTGCCGTCTTCGACCCTGTCCGATTTGCAACGGGAGCAAAAAATCGCCCGTTCGCAATGACTTCATGAAGGAATTTCACTGGCTCAGATGCACGAATTGCGACGAGGTGGGATTGGTACGTTGTTTGTATTGCTGAGTCTGACACTTTCTTCGTCCACTCAAATTTGCGCGAGATGGAACGAGGAAAAAAAAGGAATAAAAAACCGGATGAATAGAAAAAGAGAGGGGGGGCGAGAGAGCAAGGGAGCAGCGAAGAAGGAAAGGCAGAAAAACGGTGAGAAGAGACATAAAAAAAGGCGAGAAACGAAAGGACAATCCAATAGCCCTCTTCCTTCATATTTCCAAGACGGAAGCTCCGATAATAAAAACGGACGAGGTGACACGAACGACCAACAAAACGCGCCTCTTCGTCGTAATAACTTACGCTCTATTCTGAGTTAAGGTGCTACACGATTACAAAAATTTGAAAAACACAACACGAAAAGTAAAAAAAATTGGAAAAAAATATTAAAAGAAATTTAAAAAAAACACGATCCATCGAGTATTGGCGATTTTCGAAAAACTCTTTCAATCGATTGACGTCGTATCGACAAATGTGAAATACGAGGACTAATAGTTTTCACAGGAAGCGAGGAGGTCTCGACCGATACACAAATGGATGATTTTTCGCACTTACGTCGATTCGAGTTGTTGATCGTTTGAAAAAAGAATCGATGACATCGAGTAGGTTTAAGGAAAAGTGCAATTGCCAAGCTTTGCATTTATGTGTACATTTAAATATGCTATGACATTTACACATACATATATAAACAGAATACACATCCGTACATACACCCGCGCAAATGTTTATATATATGTTGATAAATAAAGTCATCGAAGGTTTTGTATCAATAATTATCGTGCCAGGTGCTTTATTTTTTCTTCATTTATCTTCCCGATTCCCACCCTTATACGTACACCTCTTATTATTAACGGGCTAGGCCGAGTTGTAACAGTTGAAAACAGTTCTTTTTTATTTTATTTTTTAAAGAAAATCTTCATGATAAATTTGTACAAAAATTCCCGAGTAAAAATGAATATATATATATATAAACATATATAATTGGATATTAATTGATCATATACAATTGTATATTGATTGATCATGTACGATTTTATACAAAAATCGGCCTGATAGAATTTTATATCTTTGTATATAAACGTATACAATTGTATATACTAATTATGTACGATACATAATTATGTACAACAGTTATGTACGATAGTATATGAATATATACAATTGTATACGTTTGTATACAAATATATAAAATTCTATCGGGCCAATTTTTGAATACAATTGTATATGATCAATTGATATACAATTATATATGTTTATGTATATTCATTTTTACTCGGGCAATTATATGTATTTCTAAAGAAAATAAAAGTACTCATATACAGTCATATACAATTTTATATACCGTAAATAAAATGTCCACGTATATATATAATTATATACAACACTATATTGAATTATATCTAACTGTATATGATATTATATCTAATTATATAAACTCCTTATAAAAATAGTATCTCCATATATCATTATATACAGAACTATGTATAATTTTATCAAATCAAATTTGATGGAAGTACATTTATATCGGATTATATACACGAATGTATAGAGTTATATACAATTATATATGAACCTATATATAAATATATATGATTATATATCATTTTTATATAATTGTATCTAAGTATATACAATCATTTTTACTCGGGTTAGGCACTCGAAAAAGTATCAGCTGAAGAATACTTTTTTATTTTTTTGGGTGAAAATATTTAAAGTTAGCATGGATGATATTAATTATTTGACGTATTGTTATTGTAAAAATAATATTAAATTAATAAAATAAGTCAGTATAGAAAATAATTTAACTTAATTTAGAAAACGTATTTTGCGGTGAGCAATCTCCTTTTGAACCGGGCTATCTAATATCGATTTAGCACACAGATTTAGTTAGTACGAGTATATAAGCTTATCCTGTGATCAAGGGATTTTCCGAAAGATGAAATAAAAAAAATCGCTCGCGTTCAAAGTGAACCTCGATTTTTGCGAAAAAAAAAATTGGCATTTTGCGTCCATCAAATCGAAAGTATACATCGAAAAAATTGAATCGTTCTATTTAGAAATTTCACTGCAGTTGTTATTGAGATATTTTACTACCCGACTTTGAAAACGTAGTTTCGAGAAAAAAGCGTTTAAAGTTACGAACGACGCTCCGAGCGTCCCGACGGGCGTCAACATACCAGCCTATAAATCCGTCAATTTTGATCCGATCAGCTTGAAATTTTCATGGAACATTTATAAGATAATATACTGGCAAAATATATTTATTTTGAAAAAAGTGATATTTTGACTTTTACAATTAAGCATAACCCCTTAAGCAAATGTGAAACACCGGGAGAAACCGTGGAATATTTTTTCTCGCGGCACCTTGGCCTCCATTCGAAAGCTCGTTGGAATTCAGATCAAAAGATGAGTGAAAACTGAAGATGAAATAACGAGAAATTTCGGGATAAAGAGAGCATAAAATGTAGGCTTAAGAGGGGGCCAATGTTGGCCAGACGGTTTACAACGTATTTAATGTTCGCAGGTAAGTGAAAAGGAGAATGAAAATTTAGTTAGACATAGTTTTGAAATCACAACGAGCGAAGGGTTGATGGAGGGTTGATCAGAGGCTTAAAGCAGAGTTCGGAGGGTTGGAAAAGAGCTGATATTCAGATAAAAAACCGGGTGAAATTGACCTGTGGAAAGGTTGAAAATAAACAAAGAATGGGTAAAATTTACGCTGAATCAATATAAATTTCCTGACCTTTCGATTCAGCAGTCTAATTACTTGCTTATTTTCGAACAAATTATCGGAAGGTTCGAAGACGCTTTGCGATTCAACTTCGAGGAGAAGTGTTCACGAGTTTTAACAAAAAAAATCTACAGATATTACACAAAGTGCAATTATTTCATGGCATTGAAAATGTAATCAGACTTTTCAGGTAATAAAAAAACAGATACATGTAAATATAAGTTGGTTTTTATTATTAAAAAAAAAATATTGCTATGTTTAGGTAACGTAATTTAAAAATTAATAAAAATATTAAAATTGGGTGCGGAGAGAACGTCTTTCAACCGATCACAAGCATTCAGCATGTCGTAACTCCCCCCACTCTAATACAGCAGAGTGGGGGTAACGTTAGTTTCGTGTGCCATCCAGCTGACTCAGAGCCCTACACCCCGCCTACCTCAACAAACACATACAGTTTCGAAAGCATTTTCAATGCTAAAATGCCAAAGAGGATAAAAATTGCGTTTCCGTAATTCTCATTTACAAAGGAAAGTTCTCAAAGCGAAAACTCATTGCAGAATACAATTTGAAGCGTCTACCAATTGGATTAAAACTGGTCGAGCTCGGTGGTGGAGTTCCACACAATTTGATAAAACGGGCCTTGCGTAGTTTTAAACTTGTTTGTTGAATGAATTTCGTCGTTGTCCCGGACACGAGTCGGTTTAACGAAGTATCGGCACGGGTAGAGCCGCAAAGGTTGGTGAAATTAAGGTTGTTACGGGGCCAGGTTAAAATGTTACCTCCGAGCTGATTTTTTTTCTGGACGTACATAACGCCTCTGCTGACCATCCTTTCCAGTTTGGGTACGATCAACAGTAAGAGTTGTTAGGAAAAAAATGGACACTCGTGGGTCGTGGGCGAATCACAGTGCGCTTATGGAAACTTCCCGATCTTTTTTCAGTAGATTTTTTATATCTGGTAAAAAAATGCTACCACGGAGCTGAAAAAATAGGTACGGCTTAACTAATCATCGGATTAACCCTTGGCACCGTGGAATGACGATTCATATTATCGATATAAAATTGTTGATGTTTTTAATCGCGAATTTGTGCAACGTCGTAGACGGCACAAATGCTACCTACCTTATCCACGTTCGGTAATTATGCCCAGGGACCTCAAACTACTTAGTCAGGATGATTAAAGAGGAATATAATTTGTTCTTATTCTTTTAATTAGTAATAATTACTTAATATTCGTTTGAGATTTATGTTTATCAATGATCAGTTTCTACAAACTCCTAGGAAAAGACAAAACTCAGTTGCCTTTTTTTCGAACATATTTTTTAAAAATAATATCGGTAAATTATTGGTTTTTTATTTCTTTCAGATCGTAGACAACTTTAATACACACTTTTCCTTTCCAGCGAGAGAATTTTTGACTCGGACCGATATTTATTGTTGACGGCTCCTCCGGCCGATTTTGAGGATATAAACGGGGCGCGTATGTCTCGAATTTCGCGACACGTCTGCCAACCTGAGCAACCAATGCATTACGATTTACAACGTTGTCAATTCGTCTCGGGTTAATTCAGCGACAAAAAATTGTACAAAATAATTTTACAAAGCTATGAAAGCATTTAATGTAATCATCGAATGTTCAAAAAATGCGTATTTTTAAGAACAATTGTAAAAATTTGAAAATGTACGTTTCATATGAGAATTATTCATAACCAACAGTTGGTAACGGTCAATCGGCCTCATGCGTAAGCATGAGGCACTTCCCTCGTACTCCATCTCCGACGATCAAACCTCAAACAACTTTAAGATCTCTTTAGGCGAGAAAAAATTTGCTGATTTTCATTTTTTTTTTCAAAGGAAAGATTTCTTCACCATTTTTGAGACTTAGGGTATGATTTATTACTACTTTTGGCTCGATTAATTTATAAAACGATTAGATTAGGATTAATTTATAAAACGATCGTTTTATAAATGAATCCTTAAAAATGGCGAAGGCATGGCACAGGGTTAAACTGCATTTTCAAAACTGGCGTGACGTATAGCTAAAAAACTAGTCGACTGATTCTGACGGAATTTGGTATAAATCTTTCTGACCTTATTGTCTAAAACATGAACCTAGATATTTTTGAATATTTGAAAAAAGTCTTTTTTTATTGCGAAATATAGCCATTTTTTTTTAAATCAATCATTTTGTATCAAACCGCACCATTTTATTGATTTTCAACATTTCTAACTTTTTTGTTCATATTCTGCGTATGAGTTTCAATGAAAGAAATATCTCCTTTGGTTTTTGACAGATTAATTGCGTCGACGCCATGTGTCACGCCATTCGACAACATCCGCCGCAACTCGTTTAGAAGACTGTACCATACCGCTGCCATTTTTAAATATTTCTAAAAAAATAACTTGTAACAGCCAAAATTAGTAATAAAACATACCTTAAGCCTGAAAAATGCCGACGAAATCTTTCCTTTTAAAAAAATCATGAAAATCAGTAATTTCTCCTGGCTTGAAGGTATCTCCCCCCTCAAGTGCAGCACGCGTGTTGCAGCATTTGCCACATCGTTGCAATTTATTTGTCATTATTGCGAATATAGCGAAGCGCGTATAATTAAGGACAATTCATTATGAACGCATATATTTAGTTGAATGCGTAAAACTATATGTATACAAATTCATAAGCGGAAACATGAATCGATATCGGAATTCTCCTATGAAATAGTTTGCATATATTTTTTAAGTCCTCCAGGCAATTCTGGTCGCCAGAAAGACGTCATAGGTCCGATGACGTCTGAAACGACGAAAATACATCGCTGTGCCCGGTGGATGAAGCAAATCCTATTGCGAATGAAGCTTTCGAAAAAAAAAATTAGGAAACTTCATGCGCACGAAGTCCACTGGATTTCAGTAAGTCAAATTGATGTTTTTCCCAATATGACATTTCGCCGTTGTCTCTGACTGTCCTCTATAAGCTTGATTATTCGTCGTGGGACGAATTTAATACGCATGGAGGTTTCCTCCGATACAAACTCCCCACGCTCATACACACCATTTTATTGGCGCAGTATTTGAAAAATTGGATTGAAGAAATTACGCATAACTAATTAAATGAATGACTAATGACTAATTTCTGTACTCATTTATTTATTTATTTATTGACATTTATTTGAAATAATTTTAGAATTTATTTTTTTATTTGCTGATTTATTCGTTTATTTATTTACTTACCTATTGATTCAACGATACTGGGTGTTCTGTTATGAATTGACAATCCTGCAACTGTCGATACGTCAAATCATGTTCTACTGTATGCTGGAATTGGGTCCGAACAACCCATACCCCCGATTAATTTGGAATTCCGTGCACTCGTGTATTTTGACGTCCTGATCACGAATATGATAGTGAAAAAACCCGCAAATTTGATTTTCAAGGTCAAAACTCACAAAAATGGATTTTTCAAACACGTTTTTCTATTTTATTGTGATAAATAGTGATCTTGGCGAGAAATTTTTTCCACAAAAGTTATAGTCTATAAAAAGATTGATCTTTTATGTTTTATACAGGTTTTGTCCAAAACCATCCTCTTTTGAGAAATATGGGATAACGCTGCAGTAAGTATATTTTTCTAACCTTGATTAGTTTCGATATTATCTACTTACGCACTTTACCACAGGAAGGTTGGAGTTTTGAAGTCTTTGAAGTGCATGCTTATTTTCTGCTTTTTAGTATTTCATTTTTTGCTTTTTTGTTTGGGTTTAAAGACTAAACTGCTCTTTAGAGACTAAACTCCAGTCTTCCCGCGTTAAAGTGCGTAAGTATATAATATCAAAACTAATGGAGTTTAGCAAAATGTACTTATTGGAGCAATATCCCATTTTCGTCGAAACAGAATGGTTTTAGACAAAACCTATATGGAACATAAAAGATCCATCCTTTTATAGGCTACAACTTGTGTAAGAAACATTTTTCTCCAAGATCGACATTTATCAAAATAAAATAGAAAAACTTTTAAAATCAATTTTTGTGAGTTTTGACCTTGAAAATATTTTTCAAGGCCAAAACTCAGGGCTTTTCGGAACTTTATACCTGGAATTTCAGTTTAGTAAGGGTTCCACGGGTTTTCGAGATAAAATCGTCTGAATTTGATTTTTCGTATGTCGCTTTTACAAATGATAACTGTTTTACCTGGCTGGTCTTTAAATACTTTTGGCTATTTGTTTTATACAGGGTTTTTCTTCTTTACAACCTCAAATGTTACGGAAACTTTACGAAAAAAGATGTTATGCAGATCTTATGCAGATGAAAACTAGTTTAGTTATTGTCGAAAATAAAGCTCAGAATCGCGAAAACGGTGTGACGTTTACTAAACTGAAATTCCAGCACATAGCAGGACATGATCTGACCTATCGGTAGTTGCAGGATTATCCATTCATAACGGGACACCCTGTATATGTTGACAAATATATTTACACGTATTGAATGAAATAATTGTAGCTCACGAGCAGTCACCGGCAAAAATATTGCACTCGCTGTCGACCTTAAAGTGCATACAATATTGAAGAACATTTTTAACAGGCCCGTACAGAGGTTAGACTTTGATTTATACCGCACGGAATGGCCCATACACGCGAAGGGCGTACATACGCCTCTCGGTATTTTTATACGACGATACTCGTCAAGGGTATACCACTTCCCGGGGGGTGGGGGTGGGGGAGCTCTCCCTATCGCCCTTGTACGTCTTGGTCTTGTCCCGAATCGTTACGCCATCAGTTAGCATACTTTCAAGGCCCTTTATCACATTATAAAGTCCTGAAATTGACGAAGTTATATAGTTACGAGTTGCCTGGAAGAGATGTGGATAATCATATCCATGAGGGACATCGCAATAAATCGCTTATTACACATCGCTTTTTCGTTAAACGTGAAAATATCGAGGTCGAGAGCTCACTCGCCAAGTGGTTATAAATTCACGGAACTCTGATTTTTTATTAATTTTTTTCTCAATTTCCTTCCGATTGCCTCCGGCTATTTCGTGCCGGGGACGATTATCGATGTGATTTTTCACAAGGTAAACGGCCTCGGTTCGTAGTCACACGTCAAACGAACTTTCATAAACTTAACTCCCAATGAAAAGGTTTGTTTGACTTTTTTTGTAAAAGTTTTTTCGTCGCAGTAATTTTTTCAAAGCATTATTTCTCCAAATTCGACGTTCTCTTTTTGGAAATTTTCATCATTCGAAGGGCATAACGGTGCAAAAAGATTCGTCGGATATGAAGTAAAAAATGCGGGCTCTCCTTAGTGAGGCTACACTGTCCTTTTTTCGAACAAAGACAAATTGTGTCGATATTCCATTGTTTTTTGCAAATATTGAAATTAATGTTGAAAATTGGCTGCCGTGAAAGTGATTGCTCATTGCTCGGCATGCGCTGCCAGAAAGAGACAAAAAAGAGAGATAGAGAGAGAGAGGGAGAGAGAGAGAGAGAGGGAGAGAGAGAGAGAGAGAGAGAGAGAGAGAGAGAGAGAGAGAGAGAGAGAAAGCTCATATCCACCGACGAACGAGGCATTGACCCTCCCAGAGCTTGCGGAAAATACGGAAGCACGAGCACGTGGAAAGGAAATCAAATGGAAGGTAAACACTGAGGTACATTTGTACGTTGGACAGCGAGGAGCGAATTCTCTTCCGCGTTAATTACTTATTCGGCAAAGCTTCCCGCTCTCCCTGCAAATGACACACGGGACGTCAAAAGAATTGATGTCGGTCACTCGAGGACTGTTTGCCGAAGGTAATCCGGTTTGAATGAAACGCTCGCGGGCTTGTTGACAACGCGTTTGCCACTATATAACACTCGCCCCGGACCGTTTAATGGGCGATCTGTACCTGCACGTGTGACGTGTACATTCGGTATTATTGTTGAGTAATGCGCTCATAAATCTGCGGAGTTAATTATATATGGAATGAGGCGTAAAGAGCCGTAGGAGTACATCGTCCCCTCTGGCCTCCATTGAGAGGAGAGAAAAATGGCTGATTTTCATGATTTGTTTAAAGGAGATATTTATCCATTATGTTTTAGACTTAGGATAGGTTTTACTACTACTTTTAGCAATTACATGGTATTTTTTATTTATTTATTAGTCTCCAAAAATGGCGACGGTATGGCACGATCTTCAAAACAGGTTGCGGCTTATGTTGTCAGACGGCGTGACACGTAGCGTCGGCGGGATTGATCTGAAAAAAAATCAATGAAGATTTTTCCTTCATCAAGACTGATACGCAGAATATGAACCAAGGAAAAGTGAACAATGTTGAAAATCGATGAAATGGCACGCTTTGAAAGAAAAAGATCGAATTTTCCAAAAAAAACTGGCGACGTTTTGCAATAAGAAAGTACTTTTTTCAAAAACATTTAGGGTCATGTTTTAGACAATAAGGTTAGAAATATCAGTACCAAATTTTATCAGAATCGGTCGAATAGTTTTAGAGCTATACGTTACGCCAGTTTTGAAAAGCGCTGAGCTTTTCACGCTGCGCAGTTTGCTGGGCGCATCAGCTGATCTCGAGGCGCGCGGCGCTGCGATAGGCGCAGCGCTTCCCCTGCCAACGTCGCACCGAAAGGTACGCCCCGCCCACTTTCAGACTCTACGTCTGTACTGCTGCGCCCTTGCGTGATTGGACGCTCTTTTCGCTATTATCGTACCTGACGGTACTTAAAGTCCAACTAAAGTGTACTATGCGTTCACTGAGGCTAAGAAAGGTCTGAGTAAGAGCTACAGTCTTGTAAAGTAAACGATGTAACCTGAAAAGAAACACCGTTTAATTGTTTAAAACCACATGCATGAGGCTTGAAGCTTCATTAACTTTTAGCAACTCTAAAAATGTCTGGTGGATTTTTTCCCCCTCATCAAAAAAATATTCTTTCGTACAGTAAGCAAAGGTGGAAGTAATCCACTTTATAGACACTTTTGAGACAGGTGTCCCCAATCAATATTATAAAAGGTAATGAAATCTGCATCGTTGTAATGCAACGGAAATATTTTATTCCTCATTGCCCAATTTTTTTTGGCACATTGAGCCTGCAAAAATGACTAATATTTTTCAAGATCCTTACTAGGGATCCATAATCTACATCTGTAAAAAAGAGTTTAAGAAGTAATGAAAATAAAGGAATTAAAAATAAAGGAGAATTTAACATTTGTTGCAATTCAACACTGTAGACTTCAATATCTGTATTAGAATGATTACTGCTGGAGAAACATCAAACCGATTTCTTCCTAACCCTAATTAGTATTAAGCAGGTGCCAGGAAATGTAAAAAATCGAGGATCATACTCATTTATATTGAGCGATAAATTAACCCATAAAATGTGGCTGATTTGACTGCACCCTCACTCCAATTATATAGGTCATTTATAGGATGTACACAGATTAATAAAAATTGTATCGTGCCCTCTTTTTCTACACGCGCTCAAGCTATTGCAACCGTAAAACCTGTCATACACGTCGTCGAATCAAAGCAAGCCATTATACGGTACCGTGGCAAGCTCGCCCCGTGGCACAAGAGCGCTGTTGATATCGATCATATTCAAAGCATTTCCTCGAGAGACCAAAGAGAGTGAAAAGCGTTAAAAAAGCTTCATCGCTTCTACTCACGAACGGAGCACGAGGCATGCAGTTTTCTATTCTCGGACTCAGGTACGTACACAGGCTCTCCATGGAAAGACTATCAGTCTCACAGAGCCTCGCAATTTCTTATTCGGCTTTTATCCCGTCCGTTTGTAAAATGTACAAACAGTCGTGAGCTGTGAAACTCATATTTGTCATATGGCATTGGAAACTATTGGACATGTATTTTTTCTGCCGAAAAACGGGTTCAAGGGAAAAACACCCCTTTAAAAAGCGTGTCAAGGGGTGGTTTTGCAGTTTCACTCACAAGCAGTGGGTACCCCTCCTATTCTCATTTTTGGGTACAAAAAGAGGCATAAAAACTTGGACTGCACTTTCGTTGATCATACCCAAATGATTGCACGTCAGAGTATGAAAATCAATTACACACAAGTATTTCTAAAAAAACAAATCCTCGCAATCCCTCGCATAAAAAATGACATCGTAAACTTTGAACGATCGAATAACGTTTATCACTCGAGCAATAATGGTTTACGAAATTATGGAAGAAATAAATAATCACGAGCTTCGAAATTGATTTTGCTGGCAAAGAGTCGTATAATTTTGCAAAAGTAGCATGTAGAAAAGTCAGATAAAATGAGAATAAAAATTGATAAATCAACATCGAATAAATCGAGCTGCAGAGCTTCGCCAATTTTGATGGAATGACTTGCGTTGTTCAGGGGTTCGTAACGACTGGTCGCAAAACGGTAAAACAACACATATTCCTGAAAGTAAAAATTCGCGCACTGTCACGCTGGAAAATATGTTCCCGAGTCACGGGTGATTTGAATAATTATTTTCGGTGCTCCTTTCATCCACATTCCCGTGATCTTCGAGAAAAGAGGGTTACTCCGTTGCGTGATCCCTCACTAAACGTAATGTATACACTCGGGACACATTTAATCGTGGTGTGGCGTGACACTCTACGCGACGCTGTAGTATTGACGGCTGTTAACGCCCCACCGTTATCGTGATCGACACGCGATCAAATACATTGTTTCTTGTCTTTACATCAGACCTGCACGATTCAATCCTGCAGACTGAAATAAGGCCTCTTCTCACTTGGCCGGAACGATGGAATTTCGCAGAAAAAATAGTGCACACCATTTTCGAGTTCACTTGATACACTTACTGATTTTTATGATTTTTTTTTAGGGAAAGATTTTGTCACCATTTTTGAGACTTAAGGTAAGTTTTATTACGATTTTGGGCTGTTACATGGTATTTTTCAAAGTGGATCAATCTTCAAAAATGGCGGAGGTATGACATGGTCACGAAACGGCATTTTCAAAACTGGCGTGACGTATAGCTAAAAAACTAATCGACCAATTCTGATGAAATTTGGTATAAATCTTTCTAACTTTATGGTCTAAAACATGAACCTGAACTGGCCTGACAATTTTCATAATTTATTTAGTATCATTTTCATAATTTATTTAATAGCATTTTTTAAGCTGATATAAAAAATGTACTGTATAAATGATCAGGAGGTTTGCGTAAGCGTAATGTCGTTAGCCCACGAAATGGGTCGAGTTCCCGATTTTTTCTCTAAAAAACTGAGCTGCTGATGATACCCAAACTGCACAGGATGATCAGCAGGGGGTTCTATACTTCCAGAAGAAAATCCAGCTCGGGGGTAGGATTGATCCTAGCCTCATAACAACCTTAAAAAACACCAAGTTGTTGCGTGATCGGGAGTTGAAAAGGAATTTTTCACCGCAAGTATGACTTCAAGGGGATTGCCAGCGATAATGTCAGTCGCAGGCGCGCAGCTTATATTACGGAAACATTGATTGAGAGGCACATAAATCCTCGTATGGAAGCACATCATATTCCTATGCCTGCCTCAATACTCATGGATGGATGGAACACGTGTCCAACGCCTCGATACAGCCGAGGTTCCGATGTGGACGTTTTTTTCTCTCGAGAAAATATATTTTTCAGCTCGTGTTACGTAAGACGATAGAATCTACTTTTCGGTGTTGGCTCCAAGCTAGTTTGAAATATAAGCGGCTACTTCTAGAGGCCCGAAGAAAGTGGCCAAATTCCGATTTTTTCCTTCTGACCAACGGTGGGCGAAGAAGAAACGCATTTTTTTAAACACAAGGGTACATACATTGAGAAGCTTCAACAACAATCACAAAAAATACAGTAAAACAACAAAAACATGGCCGCCGGGAGATGATGAAAATTTTTTCGCGACGTGTGGTGGTGGACACTCTCCAGCTTAAACGGTGCATCCGAAATCGAAAACCAAATGGGTTATCCAAGTTAACAATAAGTACGAGTCGTTGACGATCTTCGTTTTTTTTAAATCATTTTTTCAAACAACGTGCCGACGAACTGAATCTCGGGCACACGAGATCTATAAAAAAAAGTTATCATTTTTACGTGACTATTAAAAAATGAAGTTCGATTTTGAAAAAGTGAGATCGTCAACGACCTTTGAATATGTCTCGTCGTATCTCCTGTGAATTTGGAAACATTTCATCACGCGGTTCTCGAGATATCATGTCCACCGACTTGAAAACAATGTTTCGAGAAAAACTAACTTTTATTCGATACTATCGAATAAAAATATTTTTGGAAAGTGCCATTTTTCGACTCACATAGATGTAGCTCGATAATGAACAACTCATACGTCGACTATTTTAGGCAATTTGGAGCCCCCTTAATGCGAGATTTCTTTGCGACGATAAGATTCGTGTCGGAAAGTGCTTTACGCTTTGTTACACGAATTAGTCACCATTCGAACGTAGCTGGTAGCATTAACACGAAAGAGCAAAGTTTTGGCTGGCCTTTTCTTTTCTCTCTATCCCTCCCCCTTTAGAGGTATGCGCACTCTGCGCAGCTTTCGTCCCATTGTTTACGTATGCAACAAGTTAAATCGATATTCCCGGCCACCCCGACCACACAGCCACCACCACTAACCGTCAAGACCACCAGACCTGTGATCTGCCAGTCCCCACGACCAAACGAGCCCTTCTTCGCGCAACCTTGAAACGAACCGCCGCGAGTGTGCCGAGCCCTCCGGATAAGGGTCAAAGGGGTAACGCAGAGCACCTATATTTATTTTAATCAGTCGCTACGAATCAACATCCGAATTTGAGATTTTTTTCATAGTCTCACGTTCAAAATTCCAAGAATATTTTTTTTCTAGCAAAAGAGAATATGTTGAAAACGATTTTATATTTCAATGGAGCGCGAATGATTAACCCTTCCTTGACACACTGGGTCATTTTGACCCGAACGAATTTCGAAATGGAATGCTCACTTTCTCAAAAATCAAAGTTTTCAATAATTTTTTACAATTCAATTTCATACATTCCGAATTTCAATTATGCAGACATAGTGAGAAATGTTTAAAGTGTGTTCCGGGTTTTTAATTTAAAAAAACCCACCGAAGGGTTGTTAAGGGCAGGTGAATGAAATACTATCCGGGTCAAATTGACCCAGTGTGTCAAAGTCGCGGCCAAGTATAAGCGTGTCAAGGAAGGATCGTTTAAAAGGGTTTAAGGGGCCGTTTAAGGGGTTTAAGGGGTTAAGGGTCGTTTAAGGGTTGATCTTAAAATCAAGATAAAGGTTGTTTATTTTTTTTGCCTTCGAAATTTGCGATTTTATTTGTCGACTTGATGATTAGATGACAGGGGTAATGAATTTATTTGCAAAGTCATAGTTGCCAAAAATCGTATTTGCAAATCGAATGAATGGTTTTTATTTAAATTTTACAAATCATGCATCTGGGAAAAATTCTTTCATAAATCAATAATTCAACTCTTTTAATTAATATGAAAAGTGTCGCGATAATTTATATGGGGCACTCTCGCTAATGGGGCAGTTATCTTTTTACCCTATCCAAACCGAAATTCGTCACTTGAAATTCCCTTTCATTTTGCACAAATAAATGATGAGAATAAACTTATCCTACATATTTCAGTAGCCTCCCGTCGCACGAAAATTCATTTTTTATTAATAACGCCAGTGCGATGTTAAGTGCACAGCTATTCAAATGTATTTACAAAAGGGCAGGTGAATGAAATACTATCCGGGTCAAATTGACCCAGTGTGTCAAAGTCGCGGCCAAGTATAAGCGTGTCAAGGAAGGATCGTTTAAAAGGGTTTAAGGGGCCGTTTAAGGGGTTTAAGGGGTTAAGGGTCGTTTAAGGGTTGATCTTAAAATCAAGATAAAGGTTGTTTATTTTTTTTTGCCTTCGAAATTTGCGATTTTATCTGTCGACTTGATGATTAGATGACAGGGGTAATGAATTTATTTGCAAAGTCATAGTTGCCAAAAATCGTATTTGCAGTTCGAATAAATGTTTTTTATTTAAATTTTACAAATCATGCATCTGGGAAAAATTCTTTCATAAATCAATAATTCAACTCTTTTAATTAATATGAAAAGTGTCGCGATAATTTATATGGGGCACTCTCGCTAATGGGGCAGTTTACTTTTTACCCTAACCAAACCGAAATTCGTCACTTGAAATTCCCTTTCATTTTGCACAAATAAATGATGAGAATAAACTTATCCTACATATTTCAGTAGCCTCCCGTCGCACGAAAATTCATTTTTTATTAATAACGCCAGTGCGATGTTAAGTGCACAGCTATTCAAATGTATTTACAGTTCATACTCGTGCGGTTTGCTTAGGCTTATTTTCCCGATTGGCCAAGTAGTTCAAGTGCTCTGGCGTGAATGTTGCGAAGAGTAAATATTTTTACAGCATGCAAAATTTCCACAACGTGGAAGTGAACGCTGTTATTCTTTTATTTGCACATCGAGTGAAAAAAAACTCATAAAATAGTCATCTTTACGCACGAAGGCATTTGATTATTCAAATTGAATGGAAACATTCCAATTTTGCTCTCATACGGTCGACATTTATTTCTGCCCAACTGCGCGAACATGCTTCTCCCTCAGCAAACATTCTTCAATTTTCACCCTCTGCCACAATGCTTCCATCGGTCTCGCATAACGAGAACCAAATGTGGGTCAAATGGGAGATGTAAAAGAAAGTGCGTAGGAAAAATGAAATACCCCGAAACATCCCCATCAAGGATCTCCATTTGCACTGGGTCTCGTCCCTGGGAATGCCAGTAATGCGAGCATTTCGTAGAGTCGAATATAGGACAAATTCTGGAGGATCGTTTCTCGACGACCCCAGATGACACCGCAGAAATGATACCCTGTCTCCGAAGTTTCCTATCCCTTATATCGAATAATACGATACGTGTGCCAAATTGTAGTCCGATTGTTATTTACTATGCGGCATAAATAAATTGCGTATTTGATACTGATAAAATCATCATGATTATAATTTCTGTTGACCCCAATTTGTAATTGGTCGATCGAAACTCGTTTTCGCCTTTATTTATGTTTTTTGTTAATTTATTAATTCGAATAGACATGAATTATTGAGGTCTTACATACCTTTGAATGGTCGAAGACAAGCCTTTTTGGGATGTTTTTTTCGTCAAATACTTATAAAGGAATCGAAATGAGGTTTGGAGGGTTTATTGTACATGTCTGTAGGTACTCAGATGAATTCTTAATTTTGCAAAAATATACGAAATGGTGGCCCAGTGGTCGGTAGAAAGAGAACACCTTTTTTATTGAGGTCCTCCACGGGCAGACTCGTTGAAGCACATGATCACCTAGGACAAAAAACATTTTTTTTCGTACTCTACATGAGTTTTGCTAGCGAAGTACACAAGATTATTACGGAATATGGATTTTTGCAAATGTTGGGTCGATTTTGAAACACGAGTTCCATTTTTTTTACCGAAAAACGGCCTTAATTTGTTTATTAATCCGTAATTGTTAATCAATCGTAAAAATCGCGTGTGCTTCTTTGGACCATATTTTTCTTGAGATGTTTGTCAACCATTTGAGCGAATAAACGAACATCGATACAATTTATCATAGACATATAAGGCCTTAAGGGGGAGATTCCGTTAGACGAGAAAAAAAATTGCTGATTTATATGACTTTTGTGAGGAAAGATTTCTTTGCCATTTTTCAGACTTAGGTCTGGATAGCACGAAGTTTTAAACGGGCGACGGCGGATGTTGTCAGACGGCGTGACACGTAGCGTTGGTGGAATTAATCTGAGGAAAAAAACCAACGGAAGTTTTTATTTCATTAACACTCATACGCAGAATATGAGCCAAGAAAATGTGAGGAATATTGAAAATCGATTAAATTGTACCCTTTGATACAAAAAGATTGTTTTTCGAAAAAAAACAGCTACATTTTGCAATAAAAAAGACTTTTTTATTTTCAAGAACATCGAGGGTCATGCTATAGACCATAAGGTTAGAAAGATATATACCAAATTTCATCAGAATCGGTCGATTACTTTTTTAGCTATACGTCACGCCAGTTTTGAAAATGCAATTTACAACAACGTGCCATTTTCAAAGATTAATAAAAAAAATACTATGTAACAGCGAAAAGTAGTAGCAAAACATACCCTAAGTCTCAAAAATAGTGAAGAAAACTTTCCATTCAAAAAAAAATCACAAATATTCAGGAAATTCTTTCCTGGCCTAAAAGTATCTTCCACCTTAAACCAATATTTATAACTTGGTTTAAGGCGATGAAGATACTTTATCTAAAAACGATAATTTATTGATTCACATACGAAGGTAAAAATGGAATTATAATTGACGAACAAGGTCATCGACATTTTCAAAATGGAAATTCGGAAAGATTCCCACGAGACAAACCAACGAAGATCTTCACCAATTTCATAAAAATGGTAGGCGTGCTGTCCAACTGTTTTTTCAACTGAAGAACCCGTAATTACTTGGCGAGGAAAAATGTTATCTATCCATTCGGACTGCGTCAAGATCTCGTGTATAGTAAGCATCGAAAAAAGAAAAAGGGGCTTCTCACGTGTTGATTACGTAGAAGGGTGCAAGATATTTTTCGTCCCGATGAAGTTCGTATATCGAAATTGCGTCTAGTCGAGCAACAAGTCACTCTCTCTCTCTCTCCCCCTCTCCCCCCAACTCTCTCTTATCGTCTGCCATCGTACCGGAAACGACCGCGCGAGACCGTCCGTCGTGCTACACACCCCTCACCCTGATCCCGCGTGTGTGTACGATATCGAACCGTGGCAGGGTTGTCCGATGACCTTGAGCGGCTGTGCTCTCCCCGGCCTCACCCTTAGCCCGATCCCATGTTATTCCGCCGCATGGCGAGGAGCCCTCGGAGTTAACCTGATCCCTGTCGCTGGATATCCTCGACGTTTCGCAAAAAACCTGCGCACTTTTTCCTGCGGCTACATTTTACGAGCCTATCCCTCGCAAGTCTACTCGCAGGATTTTCTTTTGATAAGCTCACGAAGTTCGCTATATTCATTAAGGGGCTGCGTCTACCTTGAGGCCCGAAAACATTTGCCCAATTTCGATCTTTTGTCTGAGAAATGGTTGGTGAAAAAGAAGCGCATTTTTTTTAACACAAAGGTACGTATATTGATAGCCTTGAAAAAAATCATCAAAAAATACAGAAAGGCGGTGGACACTCTCCAGCCTAAGCGGTCAATCCGAAGTTTTCAAACCGAACGGTTTATTCGAGTTAACAATAAATACGAGTCGTTGACGATTGGCGATTTATTTAATAATTTTTTTTAACAACGTGACGACGAATTGAAACTTGAGCATATATACAAAATCTATGTAAAAAGTCGTAATTTTTTCGTTACTATTAAAAAATGAAAATCGCTTTTGGAAAAGTGCGATCGTCAACGACCTTTAAATGTATCTCGTCGTATCTCCGGTAAATTTGGAAACGATCCATCAAGTAGTTTTCGAGATATCATGTCCACCGACTTTGAAAACAGTACTTCGAGAAACACTTAGAGAATATTTCAATGACATTTTCAGGGAATACAGCTTTAAGATCATACTATCGAAAAGAAATATTTTTGGAAAATGCAATTTTTTACCCACCTAGGTAGATTCAGCCCATTAACGGGTATAGTACATGGATTTTTCAGCAAAGTCAAATGTTGAAGAGAAATGTGCCAAGCAGCCACATCGGAAGATTAACGAGCCACTCTCGCCGTGGACGCGAACGCGCCGATAGCGAAGTTGAGCTGTAACTAGAAATGGAGAGGCTGCGCTCGAAGTTCCCTCTTGCGGCGAGCATTTGTACGATCGTCCGAGAACTTGCAGGGAACGATCGTTCTCTGCCGAACGAGCGCTAAACTTTTTCTCCTGCAATCAATAAAGCTCAGCTACGCGAGAAATTGAATTTCTATAGAAGCCGGGATCCAATTTCACCGCAGGAAAAATAAATCGTCATCTTTTGTAAGTTATTGAGACGAAGACAGGGGCTCGTTGAGTTTAATAATGTGTTCTAAATTGGGCACTGGGTCTCCGTTGGATGACAAGATCGTGAACACTTGCGAACTATATTTTTCCCACAGGAAATAAATCATTCCTTCATAAAGAGCCACCTTAAGAAAAACCTTTACAAAAAAATGAACCAAAGAAATGTGTAACTAAATTCGAGAAAAGAACACAAAGAATTGTGTCGAAGTGAAACCTGTATACTTTTTAAGGGGTTATGCCTAGTAATAAACGGCGAAAAATCATTTTTTTAACCAATAAACATGATAACAGTAAATCATATAAATGTTCCCTGAAAATTAAAAGGTGATCGGATCAACAATGACAAATTTGTAGGCTGTTATGTTGACGCTCGTCTAAACGCCTGAGCATCGGAGGTATAGCTCGGTCTTTTAAACGGGTTGCGGTAGATGTTGCCATACGACGTGACACGTAGCATCGGCAGGATTAATCTAACAAAACCCAACAAAGTTTTTTATTTTAACGGCACTCATATGCAGAATAAGAACCAAGAAAAAGTGAGAAATATTGAAAATCTATAAAATGGTACGCTTATTCAATAAAAAGATTGAATTTTCCAAAAAACTGGCTACATTTTACAGTCTTACAATACTTTTTGTTCATTTTCAAAGCCATTTAGGGTCATGTGCTAGATAACAAGGTTAAAAAGATTTGTACCAACTTTATTCAGAAGACCCTGCCATACGTCTGCCATTTTTTAAAGATTGACGGAAAAAATGCCAAGTAACACTCAAAAGGAGTAATAAAACATGCCTCAAGTCTCAAAAATGGTGAAGAAATCATTTCGTTAAAAAAAAATCATGAAAATGAGCCAACTTTTTCCTCGCTTAAAGGTATCTTCCCCTTAAGACGAGTCTAGGTTCTCACTTGAATGTTCCGTAGATGGTGATATTTTGTTCTTGGATGATTTAAGAGATTGAAAGGGATAGAGCGACCGAGAGAGCCGCGCATACAATGAACTTGCATCGATCGGTATTTCTGCGTGTCCTTGAAATGATGTGGTGCACACGTGCAGGGTGTGTTAGGCTAGATAGACGCGACCGAGGTCCACCTTTCCGACTACGTGACAACCCCCTGTGTATATATGCATATAAACAACACTGCAAACACACACACACACACACACACACACACACACACACACACACACATATATATATATATATAGCGTAGATGCATATTTATATATCCAGCATCGCTACAGGGTGACTGTTCCGCACCGCCTGTAGCGGTTGTTGCAGCTTGTCGCTGCCTGTGATGGTAGGGATGTCGCAGGTAATCCAGAACCATCGGTTGAGCGAGCGTCGTCGAAGAATAGAAAAATTCTGTCCTAGATCAACCTGAAAAATGGTTATTGCGTATACAGCTTTCAAATTGCTGATGTGAAAGGTAAGAGAAAACGTATTGAAGGTATCAGTGATTGACCATTGAAGGGGAGATCAACCTTTGACACAGCACAACTCCGGATTTCAGAAGGAGATTCCCGGATATAAAGCCTCGTCCAACGCGCGTGTAGGCAACTTATATTGAGCTGTTTGCTTTCGGAGGCCTGAATTCGTGATTTTGTACCAATAAAGGCACGTCGAGAATAACCCCTCATTGCTCCGGAAAAGGAAGAGCTCCCAAGGAATGAGAAATGACACGGGGAATAAAATACGATGTGTAGGGAGTCATAGGTCTTTCCGCAAAGCTCTGGGGATTGTTAAGGTCACGTTCAGAGGTTTCCCTTCAACTGGACATCAAGGGGAGGTGCACACTCGCCCGGTCCAGGGCTACCGTAGAAATAGCACTCTTTACAATCCTGGTGATTTCGTTACGATCGGTCGGAGCAGAAATTCCCCTCTCCCGGAAGTGCCGAAAGAGCATAATGACCCACAGAATCCGAAGACTGAGGGAGGCCTAGTGTGAGGATGAAGGAAGAAGAGCAGCGGTGGAGGGAGGGAGATGTTAGAAGTGATGGATCGATTGTTCCAGGAGGTAAAAGTAGGAGGACACTGCTTATGATTGCTGAAGGAAGCTCCTCCGTGTTACACAACACGATGTGTTGACTTCCTAGATAACAGGATTAGATCTGCTCAACGCTCGATCAACACGTTACGATAATATCGTCAGCCTGAATCCGCCACTCCAAACAATACCTCGAATGTAAACAATAAGCAGTGCCTCAAGCGTGAGATAAACTGCGACAACAACTTTGCAACGCTCGATGATGAAATCATTTCGAACGTGGTACGATGTATATCCTGCGCCGTTCATGACAAGCTACGTGTTATTTCTCAAGGCCGAAGTAGGGTCGCGCACTTTTTCACTGGACCATACAAGAGGGAGAACTGGCTTTCGGTCTTTAGCGAGGGGTAGCTGTGGTGGTTATAGCGGTAGGGGTGGCGTGAGCTCAGGGGTCACGTGCAACAAGTATGGCACTGGAGTTCATCCAGTGCATCCCTGCTCTCCACCCTCGTTCCGGCTCCCCTCCTTCTGTAATCCTGGGAATCGGTAGACGGGCGAGACATCGCACCCGATGTGTGATGGGAACAGGCGACCAACGCGCCACCCGTTAGGGAATACCGCCGGGGGTTGAAGCCCGCCTGCGACGCAGCCGAGCGGGGAATATGCGGGAGATCATCTGCACGGCTTTGCCAGGGTGATGCGGCAAATCAAGGACTGTAGCGACGGTACAGTAGGTAGGGAACGAGGGTTAGGGCAAAGGGGATGGCTTTGAGACGTAGCGTTAGGGATGGTGGTGGTATATGAGCGACGGAATGAAATGACCGTTTTGTCCAATCTCAGCCATACCAGTGCGAGATATCACGCAAGTCCGGAGAAAGACTAAACGATTCCTAGGAGACCATAAAAAGCTGTCGGCTAATGTATAAAGCTGAGAGCTTGATCCAAGATGGCAGAAACGAATAGGTAGAAAAATATGTGGCTCTGCGTACGGCAGTTGGCATTTTCGGGGGTTTGGCATTGAAAAAAATGCATACCAACCATTGCTAAGGGATACTGCTAATGGTGCTACTTGTTTGATTAACCCAGAGTATGATCACCGTTTGGAACATCAAACCGGTGGATTACTGGCAAGTTGAAAAAGACGACGTGAGCATCACGACATCCGGTGCTCCTGCCCACCAACATGTGCCTTGCTATCCATTTTGTATCTGTGCCCTTGACTTCGATACCAGATATTCCGATGTTGCAGCAAAGATGTGCAGGAATGATTGCATAGATCAAACGGATCGATGTCACTCCAACGAGCCAGTAAGGTGTACCGACATCGACTAGAGCTCGAGTAAGAACGGAGTAATTCTCGTGTAGGTGTGTGTGAGGATGGTGAGCAAGAAGGGAGGAACAATAAGCTGAAAAGATGCGGGAGACAGGATGCCGAATCATTATTCGGTGTTCAGTCATCCAAGAGCGGGAGTAGGTATGCTGGAGGGTGAAAACACGTGGAGAAAAGCAAGTGTATATCTACATAGAAGGGAGCTACAAGTGACTGCGATCTATAAGGCGAGGCGCGAACGGAGATGGATTTAAATGCGGAACAAAGGTAAGAGAAGCGATGAAGATGACGAGGGGAAGATCGACTGGGAGAGTGAAAGCGCGAGACGTACGTTTCCCTTGCTGAGAGGAGAAACGTTGGCTCGCGGCTCTGAAAAACACGGAGGGTGCGAGCGAGACAGGACCTAATGGTGGAGTAGCCAGAGAGAGAGAGAGGGTCTGTGCGATGGGGCAAAGAGAGGGTAAAAGCAATGGGGAGCGTAAGGGAGGTCCAGGGGGAGCTGGAACGAAGAGGCAGAGGAGAAAGGACATGCGGCTTTATCGAGAGCTCCCGAGACCTTCACCGAGACCTACTTGGTCGACATTGGCCCTGGCTGATGTGCCCGCGTTTCCCCAGAGCTCCCCACCAAGACTCGTCGCGCACGACATCATCCCCTGCAGAAGAATCCCGTGAGGGCTTCGAGTCTGCTCCGACGAGGATGGAGTTCCGACACGAGCGACATCGAAGGCTTCACGGAGGTCCAACACGCGTAAACCTCGTATCACCAGCTCCCTGCCTTCCTAGGGAATACATTGGCGACTCAGCTGCGTTCCTGACGCTACCATTCCTACCCCTGCCTATCTTTTTCTCTCCCTTTCCTCCTCGGCAAAACCGCCGGTGAACGAGGATCGCGCTCCTTCCCTCCTCAGCCAAAACTTGTACACCCGTACACCCGCACATGGACGCTGTGTTCGGAGGTACGAGGGAAAATGAGGAGAGGGTAGTTTTTGACGCAAGCGCGATTGCTGACGGGCGCGGGGTGTTTTGTCGCGAGCACGAAGAACCGTGCGTGAAAGCCTGCCCCGTTCAGACCGCCAGACGACGCGGCACGATCAAGTTGATAAGAGGACATCGTTCTCATCGCAACCACCCACACAATAATCCCGACGGCTATTCTTCTTCCTCGCCCTGCCGCGCTCCTTCTGTCTTGCGGTCTCATCTGCTCGCGGCTAATCGCTGTTTGAGATTCGACTCCTTGTCGGGAGAGTACGTTGGGTTGAGGGAGTTCTGGTGATAACTACCGGTTCCCCGGCGTGGCTTCGACAAGGGCAATCCAACCTGCAACCAAGTTGTCCGGTCGACGCGTCATGGGAGTGGTGAAGACTGTCTCCGACAGCATCATCGAGGAGACCGTCCTACCCAGCGAGGAAGCCAGTCATTCGCTGCAAGGTCATGCCGGTAAGCACTAGGCAGATTAGGCACGATTGGGCATATCGCCGAGCGCACCAGCGGCAATCAGTTGACGGCCACCCTTCGGTATCACTGTTTTCAAAGTCTCTTGTATATTTTTTTTGCCTCCTACTTGTTGCTGCCCTTGCTCATCCTCCTTTTCCGTTTACTCTTCGCGCAAGGGCGTCTTCTCGCGTGGCCCTTCGTACACCCTAGGGGCTACGGAACTCCTGCTTCCGCTTTGTTATCTTTGGATGTTCGCTGGTTCGTCGTCAAGGTCGTCACCGATTAAGTGCTTCGAGTCCCTTCGAGGAGAGTGCCGCGTGTCCAAGGGCCGATTGTTTTGGAACTCGATTCTATGGTACGAACGAACGCGTGCCTCGAGTGTCCTTGGCCTCTGATCATCGAGCGGGACACCTTGGTCAACCGCAGCGTAGCTTATGGTTGAAGGACTGACAGGGCTTTGGGGAACCGATCCTAGCGGCGCGGAACTCTCTCGCGTCAGCTCTCTGCGTTAACAGGTGTTTGAAGATAGAGCTATATAAAGTACATCTGGGTCGCGCAACGCTTCTCGTAAGTGAATGCCTATATGGCGTCGGAATCGCTCTTGAAGAATTCGGCGGATGAACCTACGTCCACATCCATTGAACAAACGTTAGGGCCCTTTTGAAATGCTCTGACGCTTGTGACTGGCGCGAGTCGATACTGAAATGCATCGATACTGATCGCGTGAAATACGGCGTGTACATTTTTTCAATTTGAGGCTGCTTTTTCGAATTTTGTCGTGAACGTCAGACGCAGCCAGAGTGTAGACCTCTATTCAGCAACCACTTTGGAGCAAAATTATTAGGCTTTCTGTAAAAGCTTTCGTCTTAATTCGACAAAATTCTACTGCATCTTCGACAATTTTAGAAAAAAATCAAAAACCAGATATTGATGATTGTCGCTGGTAGGAAAATAGCCTTGCCGAATAAACAACAGATTCATCGGCAAACTAGTTATGACTAATCAAGTTTTTCGTCATATCAACTGTGTACGAACCTGATAAGCTACGGAACCCTAATTTAAAACGTGGTCCGTCAAATACTTGTCTGATTTTTTGATCTCCTAATGGACCATCACTTGGATCAGCAGATTTGGATTGATTGGAACATTGATCGACGGCCCAAATTAATTGGCGCGGTGGTTTTTCGAAATCTTTTAGTTCTCGAAGTAGACGACAAAAAAATATCAATTGGAATCCGGCGGCGCAAAGTTCCATCGTAATTACACAGGCCATTGTGTATTGCACAATTATATTCATGAGTTTGCGGATTGTTAACGGGTCCGAATATTTTAATGAGACTTTCTTGCGCGGTAGGCGGTTTTGTGTGAAAAATGTAATGTGCCGATTATCAAGAATGTAGAACAATGTTGAAATGTTCTATTCCCCCCTCCCCCCCTCTCTCTCTCTCCTTTTTTTCCCCTCGATCCCTCGTTCGTCCTTGGCCGCTATATAAGACCGCCCACGGCTCGATACGAGGTTTCACGACGCTTTGGTGCTCTACAGGCTGCCTCAGCTCCTGTCTCTTTGCTCTCCTCTTATCGCGCTCTCTCCCCTGACACAAGGCCCCTTCGCGGCTGCTGCAAATTTCAAGTGTACGCACTACTATCGGGATTATTTCTATCAAGGAGGATGTGCGTTTCGTGCTCAATGGCTCGAGAGGGGATCGCATTAACGAGATCACATTGCAAATGAACATGCTCCATCCTCATTACAGTATTTGCTGACAAAATTCTCGCTTCTCCGAGAAATTTACGTTCGCTGACGAGCGAGGCAAACTCCACGTTCATCGATCGATTTACCGATATTGCATTCGTCGGGTTTCGATGTCTCGGCCTAGCGTCGATATTCCATAAAATTTTTATTCTCGCACCATTTTTCATTGCGTAAGCCTTTTTTTCGATTTGAAGCATGGGAGCGAAAAATCGAATAAAAAATATTTGAAAATGTGAGTCAGTTTAAAAGGAGTATTTTTGTTTATTGCAATACGCTTGATATTTGTCGCAAATCGGTTTTGAGATACATTTTCGAAATATGTTTAAGCAAGAGATACTAACGCGACGACCTAGAGGCCCGAAAAAAATGACGAAATTCCGATTTTTTTTCGCGGAAACGATTGGTGAGAAAGATACTCATTTTTTTCAACAAAAGTATATATATTGAGAGATTTTTAAAAAACCACCAAAAAATACAGAAAAACCAAGAAAAACATAGCCGTCGGTGGATGATGAATTTTTTTTCGCGACGTTCGGCGGTGGACACTCGCCAGCTCAAACGGTCCACCCGAAAGCTAAAAACCAAAGTGATTGTTGAAATTAACAATGAATACGAGTCGTTGACGATCGGCCATTTTCGAAATATTTTTTTTTTAACAACGTGGCGACGAATTGAAACGCGAGCATACAAAATCTATGAAAACAGTCATCATTTTTACGTAACTATAAAAAAATGTAGATCGAGTTTTGGAACGTGAAATCGTCAAATTCAAATGTTTTTCATCGTACTTCTTTTTCATCGACATTCAAATGTTTTTCATCGTATCTCCTGTAAGTTCGGAAATCCTTCGAGTGGTTCTCGAGATATCATGTCCACCGACTTTGAAAACAGTGTTTCTAGAAAACCGTTCACAGTTTGAAGTATGGTGCCGCTTCAACTCGCCCAACCGATTGTTAGAAGCTGTAGGTCATTTGATTTTAGGAATTTATCAATGAAATTTGCGGCGTATATAGCAGGTGATACGATCGAATAATACTGTTTTTGAAAAATGCAATTTTTTACTCACCTAGCTAAATGTAGCAGGTTGACATTATTATTCTACCATCAACAGGTATGATTTTTTTGTGATCGAATAATTATTATCATCTCCGAACATCACTGAAACTTCCGGAGTTGTCGCAAACGAAGTACCAGGTCTATTATTTATCGCAAGATGGATTTTTATACCACCCACTTTGCGGTCGATGTTTACGTCGAGGTTCCATATTTCAAGCCGAAGTATTGATTTGGAAGGCACTCTCGACAAGAGAGATCGATTATTCTTCATTGATTATCACATATACATACACAATACTCGTGTTCATCATTTTAACAAATATTTATACCCATCCCATTACTAACCTATTAATTGAAAAAAAAATTCCTCCGTCATCCTCCCTGCCATCCTTTTCCATTATATCCCCCAACCCGTCGCCGCCCTTCATATTCGTCACAATATCACGGTCCGCTATTCGCTGTGGAACAACGCGCCAATCATAACAATATTTCAACGTATCCCATCCTTCCTAATGAATGGTACTCGAAACGGACTTTCCCATGAGTGCGAACGTGCATGGCTGCGGAATTTCGTTAATTATACCGTGCACTTGTGCGGTCCCCCGCTGATTCCCCTCTGACGAAAATTTCTCTGTAATTCGGCGAGTTTCCGGATTCTCGAAGGCTTTCCAAGTTCTGGAATGGTCGGATTGACGCGAGCTCGCTTTGAACTACGTGAGCGCGGTATCGTGACGATCGGAAGAACGAAGACGGAGGGGAGGGGGAGAGAGAATGAGAGAGGGAGGGAAAAAGAGAGAAGTGGCGGGTGGTCTGGCAGTGAAGCAGGGGTCATGGTCATGTCCGGTTCGGTGCTGCCATTTCTCCTGATCTTCAATACCCGCTCCTCTCTTTGCGAATGTCCTATTGCATCGCTAACGTTGAAACAGTGCTGCTCAATGAGAATTTTCCGACTGTTCCTCTCTCTCTCTCTCTCTCTCTCTCTCTCTCTCTCTCTCTCTCTCTCTCTCTCTCTCTCTCTCTCTCTCTCTCTCTCTCCCTCTCTTTCTCTCTCTCTTTGTCACTACTACTCTCATTTTCCATTTCTTCTTTTCCATTCCTGTCTCTCTACTCTTGCCTTCACTAATTACGCGATCAAAGGGGCCCGAAAGCAAAAACTTTTGGTGATTATCCACTGCGAAGTTTTTATGCGTTCGCAGTCTTGGCAAGCTGAGATCTCTCATTCTCTCTCTCTCTCTCTCTTCCTCTCTTCCTCCCAGGTGCGGATGACGTGAATAAAAGCTGAGATGAAAAATGGTACCCTTTCATTCTCATCTTGGAGCACGAACAATAACAACCTTCCAACCTAACGACTCCTCACCGTTATTCTTCCTATTATTTTCACGATTGATATTATCACATAGATTATTGTTGTCATTATTATTATTCGTATTATTGTCACTGTCCCGATCACTTGTATACTCTTTATTGTCATAGTTCCCTCGTGTGGAAGGGTTCGTTACCGTGGAAATTTTTAATCGGAGGTTTTTAGATCAGAATTTATAGAGCTTCAAACTGTCAGCCAGGCTTCGAACAAAATTGCACGTCTGTGGAGATGCCCTTCGACGAGCTTTAATAATATGTTGAAAAAGATTAAACAAGTCGACTTTCAATTCTGCACATACGTTGAGGAGAACATACCTTGTTCGTGATTGATAAAGGAACTCATATTTTATCAGTTTTCGGTATTTGGTGGAAAATTTGACGTCTCAGTATAAAGTTATAAAAGAATACATTATAGTTGAAATCTAATAATCATATATATATGATATTGAGTAAATATTAAGCAAGTATATACATATACTTGCTTAATATTTCTTAAGCAAGTTTCTTAAGCATTTCTTAAGCAAGCTTAATATTTCTTCGAAAGTAAGTTTTTATTCTTGCACCTTATACAGGGTTACAATAATGAGCTGCATATTGAAACGAAACGGCGACAGACTAGAATAAATTCGAACATTTAAAAGAAAAGTTAATAATTTTTTGTCGAATCACTTACCACATCCAAATTTGGCTTATGGTAATTTTTTTCCCTGAGGCAACCCCTATAGGGCTAGTCCTCGGCCTTTGGCGTCTCCTCGTGCACCTCCAAACGCCCACCCAAGAAAATCAGGACTTTGCCCAAGTTTCATCATCGTGAATCTTGGAAGGAAAGATTTGTGGAATTTCCAAACGAATTCCGACTGCCGTCGGCAATTTGTTCGTAGGAAAAGCTTGACGCGATCCTGGGTTCGTTGTCCTCCGCATAAATTCTCGTAACACTGTCGTGGTTTGTCGCTTCATTGCCAGACAAGGATATCACGTCGATGCGTTCGGACGTCCCTTTTTCCTTCCCATCAGTCTCGGCGTCCTCGTCGTCTTCGGTTAACACAGCTCCCTCGTCGTTGCTCGAAGTCCTGCAGGCTTTTCCAGTCTGGGCGTCGCGTCGTTTTTCCTCCGTCTTCAGATATCTCTCGTTGCCATTTTCCAATTCGTCGAGAGGCAAAATTTTCTCCTGGAGCTTGTCGATGGCGTTCAGAAGCATGCTCATGGTTTCCGTGTAATCTGGCTCGAACATCTTCCCCTCGGGATTCTCACGGAACAAGTATTCAGCCTGGAAATGTGGAAGGAGAAGGTTTATATAACATATGTATATAACATATACGTTTATATATATTATATATATATATTAAATATATTTTATATATTATATTATATATATTATATATATATTATATATGTTATATAAACGTATATAACATATGTATATTTACATTTATACATATATACATTTTTCTTCATTTTCAAATTTTATTTTGAGGTTTTAAATTTTTTACGTTTTACATTTATATAAATATATTATTGATTTGATATATTCTTTATTCAGAAAATATACCACACCGATTAGTCAAATTATAATTAATATCTATTCACCCCACTATTTGTAAGTAACAGCCTTAAGGCCTTAGGCCACAGTAACAGGTATCAAGTCATGTGCGAATTTAACAATTTTTCTCGTATGAAACAGTGATTCACTCGTAAAATTAATTACACATCTATTTAGTATGAATATCAAGCTGTTAGAAATTTTTTTTTTTTGTTCGATGTGCAAAATGACCGACTACTAAAATTTTCTTTTGTTATCTTTTTTTAGGCGCTCCGCGGCGTGACCTTTAGCATTCGCAATTTGTTACCTACAACAAAAAACAAAAATTCTCGTTAATTTACATTAGAGTACGTAGAGAAGTGCGTACGGAATTTAAAAAATATTGTTTTATTCAAAAGTTGTAGGTATTTAAACTGAACAAATGAATTTTCAGTGAAAAATTTCGTTACAACTGCTCATAAACTGCTCATGGAATGAAAAGTTTTCGATTAATCAGAAATTCCGTACGTACTTCTCTGCGAGATGCAATCAGGAACATAACTTTTAAATTTGAAGCAAATCGAGTGAAAATTGTTGAAGTTATTTGTCACGCCAATTGGAAAAAATCTGTTGCGAGAATTTTCGAGTAGTCGGCCATTTTGTACATCGAAAAAAAAAAAATTCTAACAGCTTGATATTCATACTAAATAGATGTGCAATTAATTTTATGAGTGAATCCCTTTTTCATACAAAAAAAATTGTTAAATTCGCACACGATGTTATACCCGTTACTGTGGCCTAAGGCCTTAATTGAATGGAAAGAACAGTCATTTGACTTTGGAGGTGTTGAAGCTTCGTGATTTTGGAAGTGTTGACGCTGCTGTAGTTTCGGCGACGGGACAGCAGCCAATATGTCAAAATGTCAGGGGTTAGTCGCGGCTAGGGAGGTTTGGGACTTGAAGGGTTATTTGTACTTCATTGGCTAGACTAGTGAAGGCTTCGTCCGCAAGGATCTTTGTCCAGCAGTGGTCGCTGAAGTTTGGGATGGTAGCTTGTTCAATCCCGGGGTGGTTAGAGTCCCGGAGGTTTGAAACGCTAGCTTGACTGAAGTTGTCAAAGTCACGGGAGCTTCGTCCCATCGCGAGTGGCGGAATTTGTAAGCTGATCACGGTCTCATTCAATTCTCAACTGCACTGTGAGAAAGCCCGACCACTCGGGTTCGAATCTACCTGTTAATTGACTCGTGTCAACTGCAGTATCAAAACAAAAGAAATGGAGCTCCCGAATGAGTCGTGCTATAAAATTCGTACAATGCTAATATATTTACCTGTGCAAAATATATTAGAAAGTTACTTCCGAATTAAATGCGAAAGAAAACGATCCGAAAAAAGTGACAGATCGATGCGCGGACTCGGGTATGTCATCAACAAGTTTCGAGTAGTCAAAAACGACCAGATGAGCCCGTAACGATTGGTGGCAGGAAATTTAGCGTCCTTATCGCCGATCGAGGGGTGTGGACGATGTACGGCAAAAAAAAAATTCCGGAAATTAATGTTGACCTAATGCCGTCCATGTATCAAGGGGTACATGCAATGAGGGAAGTACGTCATCGCGGTAAAGCACAATAAACGCGGACAAGCACAGGGAGCGCACACAAGGCTTTATCCACGACCGTGAAGATGAACAGAGAGAGAGAGAGAGCGGACGTCCCACTTTGCGTACCGGACTTCGTCCTTGTTCGTCGCAAACTTTTCTCCGGGCCGCGATCCTCCCGTTTCACCTGAATATCAGTGGCTTCCCAACCTTCCACGTAAGCCACCCATCACTCGCAATGCCTTATGCATTCTATCCCTACCCGCTTTATTCTCCTCGGCGAGTCTTTTGTGCGGCATAAAAAAAAACTGTACCGCAATAAAACGATATTGCGACGAGTTAGTGGGTTTGTTAAAGGGCTACATCTACCCTGAGGCCCGAAAAAACATGACCGAATTCCGATTTTTTTCCCTAGAAAACGGTTAGCGAAAAAGAAACGCATTGATTTTAACACAGAGGTACATATATTGAGAACCTTTAACAAAAAATCACCAAAAAATACAGAAAAACAACAAAAACGCGGCCACCGGCAGATGATGAAATTTGTTATCGCGACGTTTGGCGGTGGACACTCTACAGCTTAAACCGTCCATCCGAAATCTGAAACCCAAACGGGTTATTCAAGTTAACAATAAATATGAGTCGTTGACGATCGTCGATTTCTTGAATCGTTTTTTTTAACAACGTGACGACGAGTTGAAACTCGAGCATGCAAAATCTATTAGGAAAATCGTCATTTTTACGTAACTATTAAAAAATGACGATATATTTTTGAAAAGTGAGATCGTCAACGACCTCTAAATGTTTCTTGTCGTATCTCCTGTAAATTTGGAAACAATCCATCGAGTGGTTCTCGAGGTATCGTGTCCACCAACTTTGTCTCCAAACACTGTTTTCAAAGTTTACAGTTTGACGTATGGTGCTGCTCGGCCGACTGCTAGAAGCTTTGGCTCATTCAATTTTAGGAATATCTCTATGCAATTTTCCGGGAATATAGCTAAAAGATGATACTGTCGAATGAAAATGTTTTGAAAAAAAGCAATTTTTTACCCACCTAGGTAGATGTAGCCCGTTAAATCGTAAAAGAAGAATAACTTTCAAGTAACTTCGCAACATTATCCGATAGTGCAGTGAGCATGTGCCTGGTGTAGTTTTGCGGTAGAAAATTCGTATCAGGGAGTAGCAAAATTTCCTGGATCCCAGAAGGTGCTTCACGTGCGAGGAAACGTGAGAATCATAATTATATGCAAGATGGAATTTACGTCCGTGACCCTAGGAAGGGCCCACCTTTATTATTTTCCACTCTGAAGCCCTGCCGAGGATGCAACGAGATGATGCTTTCTCATTATCCCGCAGTTTGTCTATGGGAAATCCACTGAAAGTGCCTCGACTAATGCGCCTGAGCCGTATTTTAAAAAAGTCGCCTCGTGCAGGCTCTTGGAACGCTGCTTGCTCGTCCTGGTTGGTGCTGCTCACATATAATGCGTTATCGGGAGTACGTGTAATGGCATATAAATTGCATACACATGTAAACGTACGTATACACTTTGCTCGCCGCGCTAAAAGTTCCTGCGTCGGGATGTTTATGAAAATTAAAAAATGTAAAAAGTTCCAAGCGTCGTTTCGAGCGTTGGAAAGTAGTCAGTCAAACAGTAGTCATTTTCGGTTCACGATCGCATTTTTTAAATTGGATGAATTATTTGTTAATAACAATGACTTCAGCATGCTGTTTTTCGAGGAAAAATGTGGTTTTCTTTGGAGAGCTATCATTTTTCGTATTACTTAAATTTTTTAAATAACGTTTCAAAAAATGTTTGTTTTCGTTTCCAATTAAACTTGAGCCTGGTAGAGATACCGCCGTTTCGGGCCTCACCGCTGGAGGACTGCAACGCCAACTGCATCACCACGAACACTTTGAAAGATGTTGTTCCGAAAAACTTACATTGTAACCGCAAACATGTGTACAGCATGCTGGGAAAAAACAAATGTTTTCCAACCAATGTGTTACTAGAAAAAAAATCGTCATTCTGATCCTTCAAATTGGGCTTCGGAGAGGGATAACCCGTTAATACAAGGTTCGGAAGCCGATGCTTCCTCGCTTCGTTGCTCTGTGGCGGAACTAGCGAGGCACACCGTAAACATCGAGAGTAGATTTTTTTCGTCGATTAAATATTGACGCGTCTGTAATGTTTATGGCTCGTGGTTGAGGCACTGCACGGAAAAGGTTGGTCAAGGCTGCGGTACATCGATGTTCCATATTTTATAGGACGTACATACGAGTGACGTTTCCTGGCATTTTTATTCGACCCATTAATCCTGTTCTCGAATAATAGTGAAAAAGTGCTCGCTTACATTTTGTCTGGGAAATCGGGATGCGTTTTTCAATTCTTGCATAATTAAAGTGCTTGGTGACGTGCAGAAATTTGTTGCAGTCCCTGGATCCTCTGGAGTTTCAGTATGTGACAAAGAATTAACTGCATAAATTGCAATCGAATGGTAACATTTCACCACTTGTCCGGAAACTCCTTAAGCGATCTGTGCTTTTTTAAGCTGAGATTTATACTATTTCAAGATCCATTCATCTTGAACATCTGTATATTTTGTTTCGAAAATTTAATTTGCAGATGCGATGGAATTCGTCAGGAATCATATCGGGATTGATCAATAGTGTGGAAATCCTTTAGGATTCAAATTGGATTCGTACTTTCGATTCCAATGTGGAATCTTGGTTAGGATCCAATGTACGAACGTAACGTTTACGTACAGGCATCCAATGCGATGTACCATTGAATGCCTGTCAGGTTGAGGGGTCAAGTATAGAAATCCAATTGGATCCTTACGAAAATGTTTGTGGGGGGCTTTTTGGGCGTTTTTGGGTGACCTTGATGCCTCCCGTGCTCCCGTTTTTTCAACAGACGAGAGGGCGTTTCACGCGTCTATATAATACATACATATGTTCGTACACCCTTATATGGACATCCGTATAAATGGGGTAATAATTGGCCGAGGGATACGGCTCTTTGTAAATTGATATTAGTGGGCATATGCGTCGCAATTAAGTGCGAGCCTCTGTGGTCCTCGGCACTCCGACACATGACAAAACCAACTGGTGCGGAAAGGTTGTCAAGTTCGGATGACAAATAGTCCAAGCGAACGTAGTTCGCAGTAAATGTGGAACAGCCTAGGCCGCAATTCAATCAACGTTTCGTTCGTGCATTTTCCACGTTTCGAATGTGCAGCGTTAAACTTGTCTTCGTGGTTTACCGGAGCGTGGAAAGATCAAAGATAGTCTGACCGGAGGGCATCGATGGTGAGGGAAAGTTAGGCGGCGAGCTGAATTAGGCTAACTTGGAGTAGTTGGAGCCGCAGACCCAAGGGCTAAAATCACGGCGTTTCAGATTGTTTGGTTACGTACTCGATGTGGTTGAAGTCACGGAGTTGCGACACATGAGGTTTGTGCCTTGAGTAATTAAAGTCACGGATGTACAGTTTATTTGGGTTTGCATACTGATCGGCCTGATTGACTAAAGTGCCGGAGGATCCGGTATTCGGCTTTTTACGTTCCGTGGCTGGAGTCACGGCGGTTTGGGGCTTTTGGGTTTGCGTTCTGCTCGGTTAGGCTCACGGAGAATCAACTACTCGGGACAGTATCCTGATTGGCTAGGGTCACGGAAGTTCGGTACATCGAAGTCCGAGAAAGGCTAGAGTCACGTCCGTCACCGTCATTATTGGGTATGGTTTTTTATGCTTTGCGGATGAAGTCGTAGGTTCGTTGAAAAGTGACAAAGCATAGCGCACGTGTCGTGGAATAGCTTAGTACCCACACGCGCGTTCTGAGTTGTCACGGGAACCTGATGTCGAAGCCAGAGTCATTACCATGCATTGCGTATGTGCGAGATGGGCGCGTGATCGAAATACCCCGATCGACATTATTTCTCGATGCACCGCTTGGCCAAAGTACATGACTCGTTGTTATGGCTTCGCAGACCATTACAGCGAGTGGCCATAAATGTCGACGTAGGCCACTGCCTGCGTACAATAGGCCTTGCGTCCTTTATGCAACTGACCCACAACGGGTGTAATGGGACGATATACTTGTTCCCGCCAAGGGCCATTATCGTGGACATCAATTTATACTCGTAACTGGACCGCAAGACCCATCCTCCGGATCCGTTGACGCAACAGAGAAGACATTGCAGAAAATTTGCGTCGAATTGAAGGCTAACGAATGATTTTTCTATTGCTACTAATTTTGATCAATCTCTGTTGTATCGAAAAGCTTCGAAATAAAAATGTATATACATTTTTCCACTGCAATGCCGGAAGGGACGGAAAAGGTGCAACTCCTACGACATTACAGACGCGCCTTGATCGATTCGTAGTCTTGCGAAGAAATCTGCAATTTCCATCGTGACATTGTCATTTTGAAAATAGAGTAAACGAACAAGCTCGCGAATGTTGTCTTTTCATCTATCGCTGACTCGCCCAGGGCGGAGTGCACCCTTAAGAAGAAAACTTTATTTGCTTAACCCTGTCATTCTGATAATCGAGAGAAGAGTAAATTGCGGAAAAGCCTCGGGCGCCGTAGGCAGCCAGCGTTTGTTCGGGCGACCCTGGCTCTCGTCTGGCGCGCAGTAGAAAGGGTCAACGTTGGTCAGACACTCGGACACGCGATACACGTTTGTGGATGTAACTTTGTGGGAGAATGGAGCGGGGTGCCAGTAAAAGTTATTGTTATTGTCCTGCCTCTATCTCTCTCTCTCTCTCTCTCTCTCTCTCTCTCTCTCTCTCCCTCTCTCTTTTGCTCCTCCGTTCGAGAGATCGGCAGAGATCAAGCCAATGTCAGACGGGTGTACAACCATCGTGACTTTTTTGGTCGAAGTGTGTACCACCCTCATTTTCCACATTGTCCGATAGGGGCGCAGCAGTAATGGAGAGTAAAGATGCGAAGGAGAGGAGAGAGAGAGAGAGAGAGAGAGAGAGAGAGAGAGAGAGAGAGAGAGAGAGAGTGAGGCAGAAGAGGGAAGAAAAGCGATGGAGAGGAAGTGAGAAAGAGAAAGAATCAACGCAGCTCTCCCGTCCGGCTGACATTTTCGTGGCTATTTCACTGTCCGGTCAAAGCCAATGTTCGGGATTACCCTTTTCACTGCGAGCCCGCCGACCCTCGATGGAATCAACAATACGGCCTCCGGCGAATCGTCGTTTTTCCTCATCCTCCATACATTACTACGGACGGTGAAAAATCCACATTCGCAAGAGGGGACAGGGCCGAGGGAGATATCGCAAGGGTAAAATAGGAAATGGCTATCCGATGAAATACAACGCTCCCCCCTTCCGGGTACACTCGTACCTTCCAATATAAAGTCGGATTGGGTGTCCGTGGAAACCCAATTATCGATTATATACGATGAAAACGCGGACCCGTTGACTCTCGCCACTTGTTATCTCGTAGGCTCAACTCTGCGAGCCTACCAGCGAACTTTTGCACCAGCACTGATAAAAACAAACATAAATTCGAATTTATCGGCATTCTTTTTCGTTTTCGTGAAGCTTCGGCACAATCGTAGGATCCTTGCTGTTCTCTTGTTCGTAGAGAGGCAAAAATAAAATCCATACGTCCTATGACGTTGAAGCTTCCATCGTTGGAATACAAGGATTTTTTGTTCTTCGTTTCTTATTATCTATTTTTATCATTATCCAAGACTGTGCCATACCATTTTTCAAGATATACAATGCGCCATTTTTCAAGATAAATAAATTCAAAAATACCATGTAACCATGCTGAAAATAGTTATAGAACATAGTCTGAGCCCCGAAAAAGGTAAAGATATCTTTCCTTCGAAAAATATGAAAATCAGCAATTTTTTCCTCGCCTAAAGGTATCAACCCCCTTAAGTTTCGTTGCATTTCAACAATGCAAAATTCATTACATTCTTGTAAAATGAAACGCCAGGCATTTTTTCTTTCGTTCCGTTCAAATCGATCGTTCGATGCGTTATACTTCACAAAATTCGGTTCATTCGGCTGTGCTTGAAGAATCGATGGACCGAAAACTTCGTTCAGTTGTAGCGGAGAGTACATTTGATACACCGTTGCATTGTGGAATTGTGCAAAGGACTAATTAATTCGAATCAAACATTAACACGCCTATTGCCAGTGGCTCCATCAATTATTTCGGAACCGAGTGATTGATCCGGATGAAACATGCTTTTAAATTATATTAAATGCATAATCAATAATTGCTAATGGAGCACGATATCGTAAGAATCTCATACAATTAAGTAGTAACGTTGATTATAATTACTATATGTTTTTGAAAATTGTGAGGCAAAAACAAATTATTGGAAAGTACATAAAAATCGCGAATAAATTGTGAGACGAGTTTTATCGACTAGTCCTGCCCAACATGAACTGCAGAAACAATACATTGTTTTTTACTCAGAAATTAAAGTGGAGTAGTTAACATAATCTCGTTGACATTTGGAATAATTGAACAAATCAATTATACGATGGACGATTTTATAGCCATCGACGTGCCATCGTAAAAATGCCATATTTTTTAAGTGGAACTTTTTCAGCTCCGTTTTTTATTCGGCTACGCATGCCGAATTTTTCACTTTCGCGACAAAAATTTTTTTTTATTACTGTCCGACTTCGGCTAGGCACAACTTCGTTCGATTGATACCAGAGGTCGAATAATGTGATAGCAAAAAATATCCGAAACGTTATCACTCTCGGCTGATCGAATCTCTCTATCCCGAAAGGTTGAGCTCAGACAGCGATCGTGCGATAAAGAAGACTTTGATAGACGTCTGATTGAATTATCCACGAGCGACCGAGGTTAAATTACGAAGGGTAATGACGAAAAAACTTTTACCAGCGATTAAATCCTCCTTGTCCTTGTTTCTCGCGAGAACGAAAATCGCCGAGCCCGTGAAAGCAAAAAAAAACGGCGCTGACGGGTGATAAATTGAGTTTTCGAAGCATTGATTTTTGCCCGCGCTCTTTTTTATCTTCGTTTCGTCCAACGCGAGACTTACCATTGAAAATGTCATTAGCACTAATGTTTACGGCGAATATTCAACGGGATAGAGACAATGACACTGACGAAAATGAAATCGAGCATGCGGTAAATGTCAAAATATTGTACCTGTCAACGACCAAAGCAAAGTGCAACGAGAACGAGCAGGATGTCAAGGATACCGAAAGGGCTGTGCGTAAAAAATGAACGATTAGTTTCGGAAATAGAAATGGACGAAAAAAACTCCTTGTTTTATTTATGGTATTTTATTGCATCGTTTGGATGCAACGAAAATATTATTTTCGGATTCCCCAATTTCTCAGGCCAATTTAGGCTACAAGAATGACCGAAACATTTTTCAAGATCCTCATTAGGGTTCCATAACCTAAACTTGGAAATATGGGTTTAGATGTTAATTTTAAAAAAGTAATAAAATATAAAAAAGAATTTCCGTTCCATTCTGACGATGCAAACATCAACACCATGTTCTTTAAAATTCTTCGACGAAAAACCTAGTACTCCAATATTATATTAATGCCATAATAGCATACTAATTTACATACACCACCCGATCAAAGTTTTTCGACCACTTCCAATACTAGCAAAATTTTCGATCACTCTGGATAATTGCAAATATATATTGAAATAATAAATTTCATTTTATTTCTCATTTTACCAAGATGTTATATAGCTCTATAAAGTGAATTATATGATTCTAATATAATTTGGCATCTTTCCAAAGCGATCGTGAATGTTTCTATTATCCAAAGTGATCGAAAACTTTTAATAGGAAGCATATATATTATTATTATTATTATTTTATATTATACTCTTTTTCACATTATTTTTTGTATTATATTCAATTTATAATTTTATAATTATTTACTTTTGCTATTACCCAAAATGATCGAAAACTTTTGATAGGAATTGTATACATATATATGTATATTTGTTAATAATATAATATACTAGCGTAATCTATATATTCATAAATGCATCATTACCGCGACGATATTATAATAATACATGTACTTACGAGAAAATCTATGGGATCTTCCGGTCTCAGTTTCGCAACTTCGATAAGTCCTTTCGTCAGCGTTGGAAATATATATCTAACAAGATAATGTCGCAGTGGTTCCACCATAGTAGATAGCTGCTCCTCTTCTTCTTTTTTTAGTTTGTCCATCAAGTCTTCCTGTTTATTTTCAAAAAGTATGCATACAGCTGTCAAATATAGTGATTTCCCTCCTTTTTCCAATTCTTCAAAATTCTTCGATAAAATATACACAATTTATCATTATACTCGATTACGCTTTATCAAATGGGTATTCAATTGTTCATCGCTCGATATTTCTACCACGTGTTCTACGCTTTTTCAAAAAAATTTCCAAAGCAAAGTACGACGAGAAATTAAATAATTCAAGAGGTCTCGGTGCTTCCCGGATAAACGAGTTATCATTCCGCGGTCTGTGATGCGCGAGATGTAGGGAGGAAGAACAAATTAACGTGAAGGGAGCCAACTGAAATATTTAAATTGTGCTAGGGGGAGCAAAAAAACTTTTCTCCCAAGATGCATCTCGGGTGAAAACTTTGGGACCCCTCGCAAGGAAAAAGATCTAAAAATCTCGTCACGCAAAATTTTCTTTCTCGAGATTCCAGACGATCTGACTCTCTGTTTTTTTTTTTATTGTGGCCCAATTCGCTCGGCGAGTTACGGCTAAGACGTTCCCGACAACGCCGAATGGCCATACTTCGGTCGAAAGCTTTTTTTCCTCCTCGAAAGTTTCACCGCGCCAAAAGAACGAGGAATAAAGTTTCTCCCCTTTTTGTCGCAATACTACGAGCCTTAAGATTCGAGTTTTTGTTCGAACGTTCGAGCTATTCGGCATCTTGAATACTGAATTCGTGTCAATCTTGGATTTACTCAATACGGTTCGCCCTCTCGTTACCGAGCCTCGAGAAGCATGGAACAATGGACACACTTCGAGGCACAATTTATTTGGTCCAAACGAAATCGTTCTATTTACATGAAAACGGGCTTAGGAATGTTCCCCGGGAGGCTAATATTAAAATTAGTTAGAATAAAATTAAAAACTTTTCGAGCTTCACGCGAGACTTCTCTACGGGGAGTAACATTTTCACGAATCTCTCCTCAGTTCCATTCCATCCAAGCTTAAGTTTAAACCATTTGCGCTAAGTTTCTGTTAATTTATAGAGTAGACGATAATTTTTCGTTGAGCGCAGACAGAATGAAATTCTACAAAAAAATCGGCAGAATGGAGTCGACAAAAAACGTTGAAAATGTTTATTCGTTAATTAGGATAATTTGTTGGCCAATTGTTGGTTTCAGTTGATCCCCTCGATTACATTTTTCGAAATGGAAATCATTGTTCTTTGATGTCATATAAACAATTGGGAGACTATGTTTTTTTAACAATAAAAATATACGAGAACGATTCGAAAGGTAATCGTTTTGCTTATTACCTGCAGAGCTGGTCGAATAAATAACAAATACTACCGTTTACTTTTCAAAAATAATTTACCATATACAAACGACTTGAAAAACCATTTTAAAAATAATAATTTGAAAAAAATTAAACTTCCTCATGCATTGCGGAGTTTAGTCTTCGAAATGCATGTTTTCTTTTTTGCTTTTTTATTTTTTATTTTATTGTTTTGCTTTTTAGTTTCTTTTTGTATTGTATACTATTTATGCATGTTTTGTTTGGGTTTGTTTCGGTTGTTTGGGTTTGGTTTTTTGTTGAGCTTGCTTGAGCTTTTCATTTAATTTTGTTTTCTTTTTACTTTGGGTTGTTTGGGCTTTTTTGTTTAGATTTGCGTTTGGTATTTCTTGTTGGTTTTGTTTCAGTTTGAATTTGGTATTTTTCTTTGGGTTTGTGTGGGCTAATTAACATTATCTATATTCTTGCTGTTACCGATCCGTTACTATAGATAAGTAGATAATATCTAACCTAATAAAGCTAAGCAATTTTCACTTATTGGACCATTACCCCATTTTTCTCGAAATGGATTGGTTTTAGACAAAAATCGTGAAGACCATAAAAGATCAATATTTTTATAGGCTACAACTTTTGTGGAATACATTTTTCTCTAAAATGAATATTTACTAAAACAAAACAGAAAACCTGTAAAAAAAAATCAGTTTTCGTGAGTGTTGACCTTGAAAATGAAATTTGCGGGTATTTCCAATATGATATTCGTGATCAACGAGTCAAAATCCATAGGTACACGAAATTTCAAATTAATGAGAGGTATGGGCTTTTCGCAACTTTATCCGCATTTTCAATGTTAAAAGAATATTCGTTGCATTTCAACGATGCAAGCTTCGACAACATTCTGCTAAGGAATTCTCACTTTCTTGCAATTCGTCGTGCACGTAGTGTTTCGAAGAAAAAAATCGTACTTTATAGTTGACTGAATTTTCCTGAGCGGAGCATCGACTTTAAGAAAGGATCACTCTAAATGGCAAAAAGAATATGAAAGCGAGCTTTATGGGTGCACGTATCAAACGTTAAGCCTCTTTGCAACTCACCCATTCCATAATTTTCCTCTCACGGGCCCTTTTTCTCTCGGAATCCTCGCGTTTCTTTCGAGCAGCCTCGATCTTCGAAAGGGCGAGGGCTTCCGCCTCGACACGTTTCTTAACCTCCTCTCGTTCCAAATCCGACGGACCTGTTCGCGACGCAAAAACGCTCTCGTTATTTCTCTCCATCCCTCTCTTTTTTTTCTCGCACTACGTACACCCCCTGTGGCACGTGGCACGACGAACAAACCCACCCTTCCACCAGCCTCGTTTATGAGATCTTGTCGATCTATCTCGGATTTTTTTCTCCGCCTTTTCTTCGCCAGCAGGCGCGTTGGAATATTTTAATTGCTACGGATGGAATTTCAAAGCTTTTTTATCCATCGATTCGGATGTAAATATGCGGCGACGTGTGGAGAGGCCGCGTTGGGGGCGAATTTACGATCGAGCCACCCCTCTCATACTGTAAGGACGATGTTATCGTCGCCATTTTTTTTTACAAGATGCTTTCATGATTGTCAATTTTCGTGCAAGGTTTGATAAATTTAACGTTCTTTTTTACAACATGCTTCGATGAATGTTCAAATCAGGGTCCAAAAATTCGGTCGACTTTGGTCGTGATAATAGCTCGGTGAAAAAATGTTTCTTATGTACGAAATTTTCATGATTTTTCGTTCATTGGGGAAATTCGGGGGCGTGACATTGAAAAAATTAGAATAGTGATGACAGTTGAATAATTGAGTAAATAAATTTATAGAAGTATTTGGAAAATCAATTTTCGATGTATCTTGAGATAATTTTACCGTAATTTCTCGGTTCCCCGAGCCTCTCAATGCATCGGACAAACGTCGAAAACATTTCGGGACACGTGTCATCTTCGATATTTAGAAAGAGTGGATGAATTTCGCGTTCATCGAAAAATTGTAGAGGCGTCTCTTCTTCGGTATTTCTTTCTCTGTCAATGAGTGTAATCGTATATATACATATACATACATATATATATATGTATATATATATATATAATTTCCGTATAAACGAGAATAACAATTATGAAGAAAAATCAAGTGACTGCGACAAACCTTCGATTCTTTCGAAATATACAGGGCATCCTGTTATGAATGGATAATGCTGCATCAATAGGTCAGCATATTCTACTATATGCTGGAATTTCAGTTTAGTAAAAGTCCCCCGCATTTCGAGATTTTGAGCTTTATGTTATTTTTTGAAAAAATGATCTGTTTTTGGTTTTTCGGATGCCATTTCAGAAATAGTATTTACATTGTAATATTTGATTGATGATTGATTCCCATGTAATCTTTCGTATTTAGAAAGTAATATCTAAAACTCACAACTATTTTTGCAAAAATTTCTTTGCCTCGACGCAACGTTTTCTCCCAAAATACGTAAGAACTCACTTTTGGTGTAAATTTTAATCTAATCATTGTGAATTTGATTTTAATTTGTCTTAAATACGAAAAAATTCACAACTTATTTTGTGAATTATTTTGTATTTACAGTTTTTTGTGAATACATTTACATTCCCAGATTTTTATGTGAATTTTTTTTAATTCACAGGATTTTTTGTAAATATACATATTTTTTGTGAATATTTACAAGTTTTGCTGTGAATTTATTTGTATGTTCAGAATATTTGTAAATACAATTATATTTGTATTCGTATTTACAATAAGTGAAGTATGAATGAATTTCTATTTATATTCACATAAAAATTATGATGTGAATAAATTCGTATACGAATTTATAAATAGAATTACGCCCAATTCTGCCATCTCTACAAATGATACGAATCGACAATAACTAACAAGGAACATTCCTCAGGTGACACCCTTCGATTTTGTTGAAATTTGGATATGTTCTAAAGCACCGAAAAGTAAACGATACGTATTTTTTTTTATCGGCGGAAAAACGGCACTAAGGGGTGAAACCACCCCTCGAAAAAAGGCATCTCTAGGGGTAATATAGCAGTTTCCCAGACAAGGAGTCCACCAATTTTAATTAAACAAAAACGACAATTCTTCTAATCCGAAGTAATGAAAAATCCACTATAGTGACATGGCAAAAAAAACATTAAGGGGTGAACCACCCTAGAGATGCCTTTTTCGAGGGGTGGTTTCACCCCTTAAAACCGTTTTTCCGCCGTTAAAAAAAATACGTATTGCTCACTTTTCGGTGCTTTATAACATATCCAAATTTCAACGAAATCGAAGGGTGTCACCTGAGGCATGTTCCCCCTAAGCAACTTTTTAAAGTAATTGGCACAATATGCCTACTACATTTTTATTGTACCGCAGGCTATCAAAGTCAGGTGTTCGAATTGGTTTGTATGAAAGGTCTGAATGAGATCTTCTTTGATAAAGTTTCTTTAACCTTTAAGGTTGAAAAGAAGACTTTTCCAGATAAAACAAATAACTATGAGTATGTTTTTTTTTAAACCGGGTCAAAAAACGTTGTCAGTTGTAGAAACAGCATGCGAAAAACCAAACGCAGGTGATTTTTATCTCGAAAACCGTGGGACTTTTACTAAACTTAAATTCCAGGACATGATCTGAGCTATCGACAGTTGAAGGATTATCCATTCGTAACACGACACCTTGTGTATATCGATTTTTCTCTATAATTTTGACATTTTTGTTTATCCGGAAATTAGAAAATAACATTACCATTTCATAACAATTTACTTCCATAAAATAGCTCGATAAATATTATGATTTACAATATGTCGATCTGAAAGGAAAAAATGAGCTAATAATTTGAATGACCTGTATTCTTTCAGGCGTCGCAACATGCCCTCCTCGTCGTAGTGAGTATGTTGAATGTCCTTCTCAGGCAGATGAATCACGCGTTCAATGAGAAATTCGTCACTGGCCTCGAGAACAATTATAAGTTCGGGCATGATTTTTCGGTTCGTGCCGATCATTGAATCGTCACTCTCGGCTTCCTCGACGTTCTCGTCATCGTCGCCAGTTTCAAAAAGATTTTTAGCCTGCGAAAACGTCTTTGGGTGTCCGTCTATCACGTATCCTTGATTCTGACAATCCTTCAACAGAAGACGTTTCACGAAAAGCCTACAACGACGAACGTTCGTTCGATTTTTTTTTCCAATGAAGAAAAAGTCCTTTCAAAGTAAATTTTCGTCATGGGCAATAATAACTTGTTGAGAATATCTTCGTTGAGACGGCCATTATTCTCGGCTAGGTTACCACGGATTTCGTTCAGTTCTTCCTGCATATTATCCACCCCTGGCACGTCCTCTTCTTCGTCCTCGTCATCCATATCTTCAAACTCGACCTTGGCAGAACTTCTTTTGCCAATATCCGCAGTATTGGCAGCCTCGATCTCTCTGGACTTTGATATTTGCAAAATTGTTCGCATTAGAAATCAATCAAATTGTCGAACTATGCTTAAGGCGTTAGGCCACAGTAACCGGGTATAAAATCATGTGCGAATTTAACAATTTCTTTTATGTACAAAATGGGCGACTACTAGTATTTTCTTTTGCTATCTTTTTTTTAGACGCTCCGCGGCGTGACATTTAGCATCCACAATTTTTTACCTAGAACAAAAAACAAAAATTCTCGTCAATCTACATCAGAATACCTAGAGAAGTACGTATGGAATTTAAAAAATCTGGTTTTATTCGAAAGTTGCAGGTATTTGAATAAAAGAAATGAATTTTCAGTGAACAATTTCGTATAAAACTGCGTATAAAGTGAAAAGTTTTCGATTAATCAGAAATTCCGTACGTACTTCTCTGCGAAATGCAATTAGGAACATAACTTTTAAATTTCAAGTAAATCGAGTGAAAATTGTTTAAATTATTTGTCACGCCAATTGAAAAAAAAGATAAGAAAAGAAAATATTAGTAGTCATTTTGTATATCGAAAAAAAAAATGTCTAACAGCTTGATATTCATACTAAATAGATATGTAATTAATTTTATGTATTTACTTTTTCATACGAAAAAAAAATTGTTAAATTCGCACATGATTTTATACCCGTTACTGTGGCCGAACGCCTTAATACATTCATCAACTTGTGAAGTTACTCGAAATAATTACAACAAAAATTTAAAAATATACATTCTCCCTCTCCTGGTGAAGCAATGAATATTATTATAAAAAACACGATTTGTAAAAGATTTTATTTAAAAATATATAGCATCAAATCTCTTTTAGCCGATAGGCAAGTCCCATCCTTTCACCATTGAACAATGCAATATTTTTGAATAATTATGAAATTATCGTGATCTACACAATGGCTAACTTCTAGATTTTTCAAGATGTTGAAATTCGCATCATACGGATGCAACGAAAATTCCCCTTGTTTAAAAACAAAATTATTCGTATTATTATCTAAAATAATTTTTTCAACATGTAAATATAATATAATTCAAAACACGTTTCTGCGATTTTAGTTTGAACTTGAACATTATTATAAAAAATACAATTTGTAAAAGATTTTATTCAAAAATATATATAATCAAATCTCTAATTTAAAAAACGTTTCAGTGGTTTTCGTATCCTGAATGTGGAAAAAAAATTAGGCATCACGAAAAAAAAAATTTCGTTGCATTTCAACTTTGACAGCGTTATTTTTCATCGTTTAATAATTCGGTAATTTAATTTTTCTGACTGTAGCTTTGAATCCTAGGGGAAGGAAACGTTTTTCGTTCAGCTGAGCAAGAATATGTCACGAGCGTATAAAAAATGTAAAGTGTATGTACTATTTTTAGAATGGTGTCCTGGATGAGACTCTTGACGTGTATGTAATGGATTCCATAATGTTGGGCCAATTTCCGAGCGAGTACAGTTTTGCCCGAGGCGGGTGGTCCAAGAACGATAACTTTCACGGGCGACAAATTTCGTGATTTTTCATATTCGTCGACGAGGTTATCGACGTTATCGCGGAAAAACATGTTCGAATGCCAATCGAATTCATTATCGACCATATAACCGGGTGCAATATTTATATCGGCGCTCATCATGTCGTAACTTCGCTGGGAAAGTTCGCCGAATAAAAAAGCTTCCTCGGCCGTAATAAGTTGAACTTTTCCGGTCGCGAGGGCCGTGCTGATTTTCTGGGAAGAAATGGTACATATGTGGATCCAAATGTTGAAAAAGTTCCCGGTCAACACAAACAGAAGGGGGAAAAAAACGAGGCGGACTGCTCCGAGGAAAGATTCCTCGAGGGATGAAACTTAGCGATGATCTAATTTGGTGCAGGGAGAAAGAACCGTACTGGGGCATTTATTGATCGATCTTTTCTTCTTTGCCCACGAGAACGGGACGAACGTGATTGCATCATTTTTGGCCCCTTACGGTGGGATATACATTTATAGGGGGAAAAATTAAGCAATTTTTCGGGATTTTTATAAAATAAGAAATAGTTATTCTACTTTTAGAAAACTATAGGTATACTTTAACAGTATATTTAAGTATGCAAAACAATTTTTTGAAATTCATTTATCATGAATTTCATGAATATCACGATAATTTTATTTTCTTCAATGACAACCATCAGTAGACTTTCATTTGCAAAAAGATCCGATTTTTTTTCAGTCAGAAGAGGTATAATTTCTATTTGTCATTAATTAAAATGAAGAAAATAAAGAAAATGACCCGCTTTTACAAAGAAAATCAATATTTCACGCAAAATTGATGTCAACATTTGGATTAAAAACGTAATTTTGGTTTCCAATCTTTCAAAAACAATTCTCGTCAAGTGGAAGGCAGAAATATTGTCCGTATTTCTATCAACTTTAAACCCAATCGGCCTAATAGTTTTTAAGTAATCCTGCACGCCGATTTCGAAAATGCAGTTTTGAGAAAAACGCGTTTGGATTTCATATAGAGTCTGAATTAAATTGCACTAGATACTTGTGGTAACTAATTACTTGAGTGCAATCTGTTACAAAGTAATTAAATGATCTATTACAGTACTAATCGTAATTGTTAGTTGTTAATTTAATTACTCTTTGCTCATCTCTGCTTCTGTATCGTCGGAAGTTTTTCGAATTTCGCTTTAAAACTTTGGGAGAATATTCTACATATATAGTTCTATCGTTGAAAGGAAAATAAAAGTAAAAGATTTTTTTATCGTTGTAAATGTATATACCGCCTTAAGGGCTCGAAGATGAAGGTTGTGTCAGTATACATAGAAAAAAGTCTGCAATTCTTAAACTGTTCGGTGTTTGGATAGATAATATGTATACGCCTGTTGAATTTTATCATGACGTTCAAGTTTGCATCGTTGGAATGCAATGAAATTTTTTTTTTTCGCTTCTCAAATTTTCCGTTGTAGATTTTAGCTTCGAAAATCATGCAAACAATTTTTAGGATGTTTATTTAGCGATCTACAACGAATATGCAAAATTTTGGATAACTTTGGATGAAATTTTGAATAATAATGAAAGTAAGGAATTGAAAAGAATTTTCGTTGCATTCCAACGATTGAAACTTCAACCCTATAGTTTATCCAAGATACATGAATTGATAAGTAATTGTATCACTATAAAATGTAAAATAGTTTCTTCTATATTTGATTCATAATTAAATTAAATATATAATATACTCGTACAATATACTTCGATAATATTGATATTGTATTTTATAATATTTGTAAATGCGTTGCTGGGAAGATTTAATTAATATTTGAATTTAATTTATAATATATTTAACGACACATTTTTATTTTTATTCCTCAAAATATTCACCTTTGCGATAGTCGCCTGAGAGATGAGTTCCGGCTCAACAGCTACAATGTACCTCGATTTCGGCCATTTCGTGATTAGCATGTAGATAATCCTGAGGAAGAATGAGTCTCATTTATCCGTCATCGAAGGTACCAGTCAAATGGTACATATCGTTGAGTACATTGGATAATACATAAGTCAAATCTTTTATAATTATTTCAATCTTATTGTCGAAGATTAAATACAAATGAGTAATTCCATTAGTTGATTACAACACTAAACCTGAATTAACAGGTTATGCCTCGTTGTAACAGTCGAAAAAACTCACTTTTGGGATTTGAAAGAAATCGTTATGACACATTTGTAAAAAAAATTGAATACTTGAAAAAGTATCATCTGAAAACGTCCAGAAAGGACCTCTCGAAAACGTCTATTGCGGTGAGCAATGCCCTTCTGAGCCAAAAAATCAAACACATTTCGTTAGCATAATAGTTCATTCTATGACTAGCTTTCCGCCCGTGGCTTCGCTCGCGTAGACTTGTGTCGAATGCTCCTGAAGGTAGTCCTATCGACAGGCTTCAATTCATAGGATTTTTATAATTTTTTTTTCAACTTCACTAAATATATTAATAATCGTCTCTGTAAAGTTTCAGGGTCGATTATCGACCTTATTACAGAGAAAAAAAATAAAAATTGCGTACTTTTGTGGAGGAATCCCGAGACGACATACAAAAACCCAATTTCCGGTCGCTACAAAAGCGTATACAATAGTGAGAATCCGTCAGATTCTTAAAAATAATCAGATTTACATACTTAACACTTGTAGTAATCCAATGCTCTCAGAAAAAAATACGCTTATCGACCTAATTTTCATGTAATATCAAGTTTAATTTGAACTTCCGGTATTAGATTTATTACCACTTGCTACGATGAAGAGACGTGATAACAAGGCAACAGCTGACTGTAGTCGTAACCTCATCTCACTCATTCGAATTTCCACACATATTTTTAATTATTCCAAATTATTTTTTTTTGCATATGTTATAAGCATAAATTGTACAGGTCTCAAATACGATGAGTGGTATGACCAGTGCGAAGCGATAGGACTACCTTAATGAAATGTGCTCCTGAAATGTTTCGTTAAGAAACACGTAGAATTATGTTGAAGAGCTTCAAGTAAATCTTAACAGATATTTCTTTTACCATACAAATTTTGCTACCCCCTTTCCCCTCCCCCCCCCCCCCCCCCCAAGGATTGAATTTCCAAAAACGCTGAAATTTCATTGATTGTGTCTAGGACCAGTAATGCAAAATTTCAAGTAAATTTTATCCGATTTTTTTACCTTTTTCCGCACAAACTTTGCCACCCCCTTTCGTTGAGAGGTTGAATTTCGAAAAACGCTAAAATACGTGTTTTATTAATTGGATTGAAGAGCTTTAATTCTCAGTTTCAAATAAATCTTCCGGCAAGATTTTTTTTATTTTACATGCAAACTTTGCCACCCTCTTTCTCAATTTGGGGGTTGAATTTCTAAAAACGCTGAAATACGTGTTTCATTAATCGTATCAAAAAGCACGAATACCAAATTTCTAGTAAATCCGAGCAGATTTTTTAAAATTTCCATACAAACTTTGCCATCCCTTTTCTCCCTTTAAGGGTTGAATTTCGAAAAAAATCCCTTCTAGCGGGTGCTTACGTCGCCACCTACTGTCCAAATGTCATATAATTAGCTTCAACGGTTTTGGCTCAACGTTGACGAATCAGTCAGGACATGTTCTGTCATAAATATAGATTAATCGAAAGAACTTCCGAAATGGCAAATTAAAAACAAACGTCGCGCGAAAAAAATGGATATTTTTCGTTCATCAAAGCGAAAGTACACATCAGAAACAAAAATTCTTCGATCACTATATTTTTACATCTAAAGAAAGCCCTAAAAATGTCTGAAAAATCGATGCAGTAGTTTTTGAGATGTTTTGCTTACCGACCTGAATACGTACTTTCGAGGAAGAAAAGCCTTTAACACGATAACTTATAAATTTGTCAATTTTCATTCGAACTTGAAATTTTCAGGGAACATTCATGCGGTATATTGTCAAATTTTTTTTTCGAAAAAAAGTGATTTTTTCACCTCACAACTAAGCATAACACCTTAAACCAAAAATCGACGATTTCTATGGATTTTAATCCAAATACATAAAAATGATAAAAATAACCGCAATGAACAAATCATCGCGTTAATAATCAAGTGTTGATTTTCGTCGGTAATTTAATAACTTTGTCGCTTATTGCGATGGATCTCAAAAAAGAAAGATAAGCTTAAGCTCACTCGACGAGATCGCGCACATGCAGGAGAGGAATTCTGTTGGCGCCAGTGCCGAAGATCGGCAAATAATCGGCGTTATGCCAGGCCATCTTGAAGAGATAATGAAGAGGACCCTCCTCTTCGCCATAAGTTATACCCGCGCCGAGAACGATGCATTTCAATTTATCACCGAGATCGTTGCGTTTCGCGATAGTCGCGGCATTTTTTTCGCACTTTATGTGCTCCTTGAAGTTCGGATGGGCTTTTCGCTTTCTGTAATCCGCCTCGGTAAATGGCAAGTCCGGATTTTCGGGATCGAGCGGTTTTGTCAGGGCCCAAGTCATTATCGTGGAGATTAGGATGAAAAAACGAGTGTCGGTGTTACGTTCGAAACCTTTCGGAGCCTCGCGACGGGATCTCAATAATTCTTCGACGATGGCTGGAGAAGAAGTCGAGCAAGATAACGTCACCGTACTTAGCCTTACTAACGTCGTCAGGACTTTCCGATTTTTTTCCCCAATGTTCCCTCGTATGCTCTGCGGGCTTTTACGATCACATCCCTTTCGCTTTTGCTCCTCATTTGTCACTCTACTTTCCAATTTGTTTGAGAAACCCCAAAGGGGTCACGGGGGCCTTCCAACCTCTCATTTTTCAGATTGAAAAAAAATCTTGATGATACATTTCTCTAACCTCTGAACTTTATATTCGAATAGTAAGCTCTAACTATATTGATAGAGTTAAACTATACCTAACAAAAGTTGGGTGTTTAAAAAGGTAACATCTGAAAAATACTATTTCATTTTTTTGTGTAAAAATATTTAATTATAATCTATTCACTTATCGATTATATTTGATATGTAATGAACGAATTGATACTAGATAAATATACATAGTATATTTCATACTATATATGTTTATCTTAGTTATTTCATTATTATCAAATTAAAAATTTAATAGTAATATTAAATTTATGTTTACTATTATAATATTATATTAGTATTAAATGTAAATTTAATATTATGATTTAATTATAAATGAGTCACTTGGAAGATCGAATTAATATTTGATTTTAATATATATGTTCGACGCCTCATATTTATTTTCATTCTTTAAAATATTACGCATTTGTGCGAAGCCTTAGGGTAAGTGTGAAAAACCTGTGCCGATGCAGGCCTTTGTATTTAAGGCCTTAGGCCACAGTAACGGGTATACAGTCATGTGCGTATTTAACCATTTTTTTTCAATAAAAAGTGACTCACTCATAAAATGAATTACGAATCTGTTTAGTGTGAATATCAAGCTGTTAGAAAAAATATATATTTTTTTTCGATGTACAAAATTACCGACTACTCATATTTTCTTATGTTATCTTTTTTTAGGCGCTCCGGGGCATGTCATTTATCATCCTCAATTTTTTATCTGGAGCAAAAAACAAAAATTTTCGTCAATCTACATTAGAATACCTAGAGAAGGACGTAAGGAATTTAAAAAATATTGTTTTATTTAAAAGTTGTAGGTATTTGAACTTAAGAAATGAATTTTCAGTGAAAAATTTCGTTATAACTGTTCGTAAAGTGCTCGTAAAATGAAAAGTTTTCGATTGATCAGAAATTCCGTACGTACTTCTCTGCGAAATGCACTTAGGAACATAACTTTTAATGTTAAAGTACATCGAGTGAAAATTGTTGAAGTTATTTGTCGCGCGAAGTGGAAAAAAGCTGTTTCGAGAAGTTTCGAGTAGGCGGCCATTTTGTACATCGAGGAAGAAAATATATTTTTTCTAACAGCCTGATATTCATACTAGATAGATGTGTAATTAATTTTATGAGTGAATCACTTTCTCTTACGAAAAAAAAATTGTTAAATTCGCACATGATTTTATACCCGTTACTGTGGCCTAAGGCCTTAACCGAGTTCGGTTGTGTTATCATCGGAAACTCCGCAAAAGCGTGCCACTTGGCGGTCACCCATCCAAGTATTGATCGCACCTTCGCTACTCTCAGATCGTTCCTTTTCTATTGATATCTATGATTTTTTTTTCGCCGAAAAAATTACGAAGCTCGTCACAAGTCGTACGGACACAATGAACCGCAATTACCAGCTTTTCAAATGAGACCGAATTCACCGCGTGAATGTTCAGGGTTTGCCGTCGCGGAATTCTTCGCTCGAGTGAACGAGGAAACGACGCGAATTCCACTAATTAGATTCATTTTCGCGTGGCAAACAGGCCGACTCGGTTAATCCAGCGAAGTAACGGAATTAACGTGTCAGCTGGGGAATTTCGAAAGAGCTGTGCAGGAGCCAATGAGGTACGAAGGAAGGCCCTACGAAGGGGCACAGAAGGGAGGGGGAAAACGAACGAGGGTAAATTAAAGGGAGGATACCTTTGGGCGAAAAAAATATTTCCGATTTTCATGACTTTTTTTAAAGGAAATATTTTTTCACCATTTTTGAGACTCACGGTATGTTTTATTACTACTTTTGGCTGCGACATGGTATGTTTTTTTCAAATTGATTTTTGAAAATAAGGACCCCATGGTACGGTCTTCTAAACGGGTTGGGGCGAATGCAGTCAGACGGCGTGACACGCCGTGTCAGCGGGATTAATGAGAAAATAAACCAACGACGATTTTTCTTTCATTAACACTCATCTGGAGAATATGAACCAAGAAAAATTGAGAAATGTTAAAAATATATGAAATGGTACGATTTGAAACGAAAAAATTGAGTTTTCCAAAAAAAGGCTATGGCCTTTTTTCGGAAAACTCAATTTGGAAAAAGTATTTTTTACTTTCAAAAACATTTAGGGTTATGTTTTAGACAATAAGGTTATAAAGATTTACATCAATTATCATCAGAATTGGTAGGTGAGTTTTTTAGCTGTACGTCACGCCAGTTTTGAAAATGCAGTTTAGAAGATCGTGCCATACCTCCGCCATTTTGAAAAACGAATAAAAAAAATATTATGTAACAGCCAAAAGTAGTATTAAAACACACCCTAAGTCTCAAAAGTGATGAATAAATCTTTCGTTTGAAGAAAAAAGTCATAAGAATCGGCAGATTTTGTTCCCGCCTGAAGCTATCTCTCCCCTTAACGATTCGCTTTGTTCGACTTTGTTTTTCTCCTCTCCCAGCTCTGTTGATCTCGTTCCCTCTCCATTTTGGCCACTTTCTCTCGTCGACCCTTTTTTCGCTTTCTCCTCTACCTTCGTCCCTTTTTTGTTTACATTTCCCTTTTTCCCCGTCTTTTTTACTTCCCTGCACCCTCCCTCCTCCCTTTTCGCCCTTCCTTCGTCTCTCTTTCACGAGCAGCGCTCGAATGCGCAATGCTTTCTACGCATATCACATTTACAACCTTCGAGGGCCCAGTTCGTCTCCTCTATTTCATCGTCGTCTTGAGTGATATCGTAGATCACCACGCCACATTTCATTAGCTCGCGTAACAGAAGCTCTTTGTTCGTAGTCCCTCGTATTACCATAGTCACGTCTTCCGGGCGTTTGTACTAGGAAAACGAACGCACGATGAAACACCACGATCCATGGACACGAGGACAGAAATAAAGCGTGTCTCAAAATTACCTGATATTTTAGTTCATTAATGACACGTATTTAATTGAAAACTACGAATATTTTCATTTTTTTACATGTTAATATATGTATTATATATAAATATATAATATTATATATTATATGTATAAATATTATATATATATTTTTTTTATATATTTAATATATTTATTATTATTTATGTTTATTTTTACAAACATGGAAGTTGTGTATGGAACACAATAATCCGATAAATGGCTGCCTCGTCCCTGTTTGCAAACGTTCACTCCTTTGGCGAAATTTTCAAAAAAAATTTGGCATAATTGCGGACTAATTTCATTAATGGTGCGTCCAATTGCTTCCTTGAGCTCCGGAATGGTCTGTGGATCATTGGCATATACTTTTTTTTTCAGAAAAACCCAAAGAAAGAAGTCCAAAAGATAACATGACAGTGAAACTTCGTCTGCAACAACTGCAGTGTGGCAGGTTGCGCCATCTGGTTGAAAGAATATGTCTTCCAAGTCCATGCCGTTTATGCGATTTATCGGATATTGTGTTCCACACATAAGCTCCATGTTTGTACCTTATATTGAAATAAAAACATTCGCACTTTTCAAATGAACAATACCTTTTTATTGGTAAATAAAAATGTCAGATCATTTTGAGACACCCTTTATGAGGCTTAAAAAGATTCGTCTGGTTGTGTGAAGTTAGTACTCTTTGAAGATTAGGTATTGCATTGAAGAAGGGATGTTCTGAGCTCGTCGTTGTCGTACCTCTTCGTCCTTCGCAGTGCCAATAACCTCGAGCTTTCGCGTCGTTGTTCGAACTTTATTTTCCGGTAAATTTGGCTTCTCCTCGCCGTTATCTTCCCACTCGTCGGCGTCATCGTCCGCGTCAATGTCCTTTTGAACATTCCGATCCTGGATAGGCCATTCTCGTCCGGGCAGAGACTGCGAAAATGCCAATAAACCAACGGTTCACTGCGATCCCAACTATATATTTCTTCATGGCTATCTATAGAGGAATATATATAAGGCGTCCTGTTAGGAATGGATAATCCTGCAACTGTCCATAGGTCAGATCATGACCTACTATATGCTAAAATTTCAGTTCAGTAAAAATCCCACGGTTTTCGAGATTTCGAGCTTTGTATGAAAATTCTGAATAACATGTTTTTTCATAAAGTTTCCTTAACATTCAAGGTTAAAAAGAAGACGTTTACAGATAAAACCACCTTGTGTGAACTTTAATTATTAGCCTTATATTACCGTATATTGAAATAAAAATATTCGCACTTTTCAAATGAATAATACGTTTTATTGATTAATCAAAACGTCAGGTCATTTTGAGACACCCTATATAAGGCTTAAGTTATATAAGTTTCCTTAACATTCAAGGTTAAAAAGAAGACGTTTATAGACAAAACAAATAACCAAGAGTATTTAAAAAAAAGAATCGAAAAATTGAATTGATCATCATCAACCAAAAGTAGATAATTTTTATCTCGAAAACCGTGGGACTTTCACTAAACTTAAATTCCAGCATGTAGTACAACATGATCTAACCTATCGACAGTTGCTGGATTATCCATTCATAATAGGGCACCCTGTACATATACCACATATATATATGCTCCGGTATATAAGTATAGTGATATTCCCCATTTTCTCACTATACTTATGTACCGGAGCATTTCCTCAAAACGAAGAGTATAAAAACTCATCAATAACTACCTAGATACGAATTAGAAACTTTTTTCAAGGGGCTACATCTATTCAGAGACCCGAAAAAAGGCCAAATTCCGGATCATTTATCTGAAAAATGCTTGATGGGAAAAAAGCATTTTTGTACCACAAAGGTACATATATTGAGAGCTTTGAAAAATCACAAAAAAAAACAGAAAAACAAGAAAATCATGGCCGCCGGCAGATGATGCATTTTTTCGCGATATTTTGCGGTGGACACTCCCCAGCTAGAACAATTCATCTGAAATCCAAAAACCAAACAGGCTATACACGTTAACGATGAATACGAGTCGTTGACGATCGTCGATGTTTAGAATAATTTTTTTAAACGACGTGGCGACGAATTGATACTCGAGCATACAAAATATTTGACAAAAGTCATCATTTTTACGTAACTATTAAAAAATGAAAATCGATTTAAAAAAAGTGAGATTGTCAACGACCCTTAAATATTTCTCGTCATATCTCCTGTGAATTTGGAAACAATCCATCGAGTGGTTCTCGAAACATCATGTCCACCGACTTTGAAGACAGTGTTTCGAGAAAAACGCGTTTAAAGTTTGAAGTATAGTGCTGCTCCGGCTCGCCCGGCCGACTGTTAGAAGCTGTCCCGCATTCAATTCTGGGAATCGTTTAATGAAATTTTCAGAGAATATATCTAAAAGGCGATACTATGGAATGAAAATCATTTTGGAAAACGCAATTTTTTCCCCTAGGCAGCCCGTTAAACTCGCTGTGTGCAATTTTTTTTACTTTCTATGATGCCTGTGTGGATTACGATGCTCATATCCGAACATAGATGGCTGTGTTATGATGCGTTCAGGCAAGGGGATCAGCTCACTCTCTTCCGCGTACAGGATTTAGGAAGAAGCAATTTTCTCGAGCAAAAGCACATACACGGTACAGATATACCGCACGACGATAAACTCGTTGGAAAAGCAGTGAGTGAGATACACGGAATAGATAGGAAGATCGATCTACGTGGGTGTGTATCAAAAGCCACGGGGACATGAACGCCATTTTGGAAAGTTAAGGGTCTACCCTTTTGCCTATCCCATCCCCCGATTGACGTGAAACCTTTGTCACGATGTTTGCTTGAAGCGTACGTCAGATTGTGTCCGCATTCTTACCCAGGACCCCATCGATACTTTCAGACTGCTCTATTTATTGACCTCGTCGTGAAACCCCTCCAACATTGTTTCTTATTTATTATTAATTATTTTTAGCCATTTTTGGTTAAGAATAGGACTCTTTTTATTTAGAAGAAATTTTATCCCCATTTCAGCAGGAACTATTTCACCCCTGTTAGAGAAACTTGTTTTTTATACTGCTGAGGGCCGCATGTAAACGTTATCAAACTATTAAAAAATTCGAGATCGAAAAATATACGGAAACCAAACTTTTTCGAAAAAAATATTGGTAGCAGGTTCGAGTTTTTGGCACAAAAATGGGTTTAATAATTTCCTTGCCCGTTTGGTGGCACGTTTCAAAGCCTTACTGCGGCCAGTTTTTTCCCATGGTAGCTGTCAATACGATTGACGAAAATGCGCGATGACAGGAAGCTCGGTTCGACGGGTGTATCCTTCGTCGCTTCCCGACCATGTTCCTCGTTGTTGATGGTCAGCTCGTTCGATTTTGCCCGCTGTCGGGTTCGCTCGGATTCCGAAGGACTCGCGGGAAAATAATCAAGCCCGCTGGCCGAGCTTTGTACGCTTCCGACTGACGTCCTTGATCTTGCGCCAGGCTTGGAAAGAGACATATCTTCTTGGTCTATGAACACACGTGTATAAACGATGTGACGGAAAGTCTATCCGAAGCAGCGAAAATCCCTGGCAATGCAGCTTCTCATCATACCCATTCGCAATTAATCCGTGTGGAATCCTTTGATCGTCCAATCTCGTAATTACTATCTCGATACGGACGATGAACGAAAAGTACGCTGCCAAAGGCTCGCACGTGATTAACGGCAGTAAACTTTGAATTCCGCGTCGCAATTTATCCTTGATACCGAAGATGCATCGTTTCAGCCTAGCCTGAAGGTATCGCTCTATTGAAGCAGCGAGAACAAAGGAATTTTTGGAAACTCGGTGAAGTTCTCGTTATGTAGAGCTTGCTGAAGGCAGTTGTTGATCAATGATTCCTCCTATTCTGTGATTAAGGAGGTACGATCACTTCCACGGGGTCAAAAAAGAGTCTAACTTTATTTTACCCACAGCTGCTCTGATTGATTTTTACTTATGTTGATTATTCGTATTATCGATTATAGTGTGCCAAATATTGTGGTAAATGATGAATTTATGCCACGTGAACAAATAAAAACTGGCAAATTATATTATCAATGACTCGGTAGTAATCTTCGTAATAATAATATTAACATATCCAGCATAAAAACGGACTAAAAAGACAACAAAAAATCAGCCGGAAACCTATTAAAATGGGTTTGAATTACCTCAGCGGAATTAACACGATAGGCAGAATATAATAATACATATTATTGATACGTGATAAATGACAAAACTCCATAAATTGTTGTTTGCATATTTTGTGGCGGCTTCTATTCTTCTGTGGGTACTATTTCGTCGTTCTGACCATCTTCAACCGGATATTGAAACTTTCTTGTAATGTAGTGCTTTAACTACACGGTGAAGATTGATTTTCTTATTTTTTACAATATCTATTATATCTAATTTGTCGAATTTCAGTCTTCCAACTGGTTCAGTTGGACACGTGAGCAGAAAAACCACGATCACCGCACTTCCGGTTGACCGTCTCCATAATACGACGTGCTTCGGTAGCTCGAAGTGATCGACTTTGCAGTTTTATTGCGAAAAAACTGAACGGTCAAAATAGCTCAAATTTTGGCGACAGGCGCATAAAGTATTCGTCAAAATCATATAAAAATTTCAAATCCGAGTTGGATTCGTAGTGACGATCGTACCTCCTTAATTCGTAGCCGTTTGCTTCTATGATGCCAAGTGCAGCGATTCGCTAGGCCAGCGGACCATCATCCCCACTTTCAAAGATCTCAAACTGCCCGAGTGCGTTGTCCAAAAGCAAGTTAGCACGGATGTAGTCGCAAGTTTCTCAACAGGATCCAAAGTTGGCAGTGAAACAAGTACCCTTGCCTAGGGACCTTGAAGACGGTTGAGTTTCCGGTCTACCGAAAGACAACCAGGGGTGGAACGTTGAAGTATGAGAATCGTGGAGGCTAGCGTATAAAGGCGAATACTACATAGGGTTGTCGATGGTGCTCGATAGGTAACCTTGTCTCGGGAATCTTTATCGGATTTAGCACTCTCGCCAAATTATTTACGTCGTCGTCGATTTCGCTTTGTTTCGAGATAAAGGATTTTGGGGTGACCTCATTTCCAACAACCACAAATACCGGCGACCTTCACCTTGCCCATAACCCAGAAAGTCTTTCGCAAGGAGGCTTTCCGCTACCAAACGCTGCTGTCATCGCGCGTCAACATCGATACAAATCATCGTCAATGCCGAATGTCTCTTCGTCTCCATTCGCTTTCGTTCTCATGCCCGAACGACGCGGAATTCCTCACCTAACTCGATCTTCAACCTATTTGCCCATCGCTCCGCTGAAACAAAGGGAAATTGTCCCTCGGAAATGGAACGACGATCTTGGCGGATTGGTGGTTGACGCAAACAAGGCAAAGGCGATGGGCTCTCGGCCGAAGTCACACTCCAACTCGCAAGCTCGAGTGTCGCAGAAGAACAGTCTCACCTTCGCTCTACAGATTGAGGCCTCTCACCTGACATCAGCTAAGCAGCCTGCCGCTGCCGTATGTAAGCGATGACACTCGAAACGAATTTACGAAAGTTTAAGGCGGAAAGCTTGCCGGGTACTTTGGAGTGAAGTGGTAGGACGTAAATTCCGGAATTCATTTTTTGCCCAACAAGCATAGCCGCGCTTCTGCATCACGGGAAGATTGCTACCGCAGGCATCCAAAAAAAACTTCATCAGTGCTGACGTTGCTTCTACTGAGTCCATCATTTTTTTTTCAGTTTATTTCTTACACCATATTGTTTTGAATTGCGGTTATATGCTGTTCTTGTGGAAGACTTTGATCTTCGATCCAAGATGGTTCATTGGAAATTGCGTTGTTTAACTTTAAGGCCTTAGGCCACAGTAACGGGTATACAATCATGTGCGAATTTAACAATTTTTTTCGTATGAAAAAATGATTCACTCATAATATTAGTTACACATCTATTTAGTATGAATATCAAGCTGTTAGAAATTTTTTTTTTTTTTCGATGTACAAAATTGCCGACTACTATCTTCTATCTTTTTTTTAGGCGCTCCGAGGCGCGACATTTAGCATCCACAATTTTTAACCTGGGACAAAACAGAAAATTCTCGTCAATCTACATTATAATACCTAGAGAAGTATGTACGGAATTTAAAAAATATTGTTTTATTTAAAAGTTGTAGGTATTTGAACTTAAGAAATGAATTTTCAGTAAAAAATTTCGTTATAACTGCTCATAAAATGAAAAGTTTTCGATTAATCAGAAATTCCGTACGTACTTCTCTACGAAATGCAATTAGGAACATAACTTTCAAATTTGAAGTAAATCGAGTGAAAATTGTTGAAGTTATTCGTCACGCCAATTGGAAAAAAGCTGTTTCGAGAAGTTTCGAGTAGTCGGCAATTTTGTACATCGAAAAAAAAATGTATATTTTCTGACAGCTTGATATTCATACTAAATAGATGTGTAGTTAATTTTATCAGTGAATCACTTTTTCATACGGAAAAAAATTGTTAAATTCGCACATGATCTTATACCCGTTACTGTGGCCTAATGCCTTAACTCGCAGAAATTGCCACTCGTAGTTGCTTAGATACATGTTTATTTCTTCGCATCAGGAAAGTTCCAACGGTTCCTCCAGCATCCCACTTGACTAGGTTCAAATATGCCTTTGAGCTCGTGAATTCGTCGTATCTTCTGTGCACAATATTGCTGATGTAGGAAAATAGAGAAACGTGGTAATTCCGTTGCGCGGAAATTTGCGTACGAATGCTGTGGGAGCAAGGTCAAGGTCACTAAGAGCTTGAATGATCATGTGGTAGATTCCCAGGCACCGGGAGGCTGAATATCTTGGTATCGCGGAGATGACCTTCGCAGAGGCTTAAAAACAAATGCGGCGCGTAATACTCGCAACCGTTCTGCGGTCAATGTCACACGTGTAGACAAATATAACCTTGATGGCCAGGCACGTACATATTATTGACAGTGAAAGTGATATTCTGTACTAGGAATGATTTTTGAATAACTACACTTTTTTTGTAAATCATCAATTATTCATAAAAATAGCTCAAAATCTTTTGTTGCAATACATTTGCCCAAATAGATAAGATAAATTGAAAATTATCGTGAGAGTCCAAGAGACTGAAGGAACAAGCTCAGGGCGTGAAAAAAAATTGTGTTGCGGCAGAAAAATTACCATATACTTTCTGGTAATCATTAGCTACTCTCGTTACTAGCGGTAAGTTCTTCGATAATCCAGGAATTATAAATATAGACAGCTATTTATAAATATTATATATTTATTATTATATATAAATGACTTATGGATGAAGTATTGAGATATTATAACTAACCTAGCTCTTTTATATAGACCTACATGACCTTGTGGAAAAAAAATTAAGCAAAAATGTACGTAGTGTTCTTTTGAGTTCGCCATGAGGTCCCACAAAAGATAACGGTTATTTCATAAACATTGTTTATTCACTTGGAATAAACATCTTGGAAACATCAGGAGTGTATATATATATATATATGTGTGTATATATATATATATATCAGGGTGATTTTAAAAAATTAATTTTTTTTTCGCCGTACTCAACGGGAAATGTTATGAAAAAGTAATTCATACAAAATTCGAGAGGCCTAAACGTTATTTTAGGTAGTGCTCAAACGACTTTTAATTCTTTTTTCTTCGATTTTTCGTTAATTTCTTTCTTAATTTGTTTTCTTAAACCAAAACAACATAGTACTCCAAAAAAACACGCATACTTGCTACACGTTCAGTGATGTAAAGACCGTATTCTTGCTCATCAAGTGGTTGATATAATTTTCACAACCGAACCACATATATGGATTCTTAATCTGCAAATAGAAATTGTTTATGGTAAATAAAAATAAATTTGTAAATAAATTTGTTAAAAATAAATTTGTAAATAAATTTGTTAAAAATAAATTTGTAAATAAATTTGTTAATAAAAATTGTGTATTGTTACAGAAAAAATTTAATCAAGACTTACATTGGATCACGCACTAACATTATCTGCGGCGAAATAAAAAAAATGATACTCGATAATCATGAGAAAAAAACATGAAAAAGGCGTTTGAGAAGTAGCTAAAAAATAGTTTAGAACCCTCAAATTTTGCCAAACTTTCTTTTTCTTAACATACTTCAATTTTCCGTTGAGAAAATAAAATCGATTTATTAACCACCCTTATATATATATATATAGTTATATAGTATATATAGTTTTTCACAAATCTTTGCAATTCTGACTGATTGTGAATTAGAAAAAATCAGATATTGTTCGGGTGTACCGGACTCGTGAGCAGGAACTTTTATCAATCAGGCACGTGTCCATGGCTCGCAATTCATCCTCCCCGTGTCCCGATGGAATTTTCGAGAACACGGTCAAGGACTATGATTCCGAGATGCGGAAGCCGAAAAAACACTCGGCCAGGGGCAATCGCAAATCGATACTCGAACGCTTCGATAAAATGGCAACGACGCATATCGAGGAACACAAGTGAATGGATCCGTTACTCGTTATGAATTTCGTGTTGGATCATGTTGGATAATATTGTACTGCAAAAGCTGCTTCGTACATTTTAATGAGCTACCGTTGAACGTTGGAATTTCATTCTCGATGCACAAGAGATTAGTTTGGGACGGGCAACGTCAATTTTTAACGAATAAATGGCTGAAGTTCAGGGATTTTCACAGAAATGACTGGCCGGCGGAGAAATAATTTTCGACGACACTAGCTGCATTGGTATTGATAGAAGTTTAAATACTAACTGCGGGGCTGAACGATATTAAACGAAATTTACCAAATTTCTTGGCTGAATAGACATGAACCAGCTTGTCGAGAAATTACTAACAGTAGAAAAATTCATTAACCTTTTTATAAAACAAATAAATTTGTTAAGAACAGACTGAAAAATGAAGAACTTTTTACACAAATATTAATTGGATGAAAATTAATTATATTTTAAACAAATAATCTGCTGAATGAGAAATTATTTTGTGGGGGCATAAAGAGGGCCCTTACGTATCATTGGTAAACTACAGTGGCGCTTAACAAAAAATAAGTCACTGTCAATCATTATACCCAACGATAAACAGGAATAAATTTTTTTTCGCAAAAATGGTATACTTAATGATGTTGAAGTTTGCATTGTTGGAATGCAAAAAAAATTAATTGTTTTTAATGAACCCAATGTTTTTGGGCAATTGAGACGGTTAGAATTGCTCAAACGTTTTTGCGTATACTTATTAGAAACTTGAGGCCTTAATTTGCAAAAATACGTTTCGGATAATGAAAAAATAAAGTAAACAAAAATAAAAATAAAATAATCGTTGTATTCCGACGATGGAATCTTCAACATTATTTGATTTACACATTTATACATTTTCTCTGAAAAGTCGCGGCTACGAAAATTCTTCGGCCAGCCACATTTCTCCAAGTTTTATCGTTAATGTTTTCTTTAAGGAGGGAAATACCTTTAGGCGAGGAAAAAAATGCTCATTTCCATACTTTTTTTTTAGAGGAAAGATTTCATCCCTATTTTTGAGACTTAGGGTAGGTTTTATTACTACTTTTGGCTGTTTATGGTATTTTTTTTATTAATCTTAAAAAATGTGGGCCCGATGGCACAGTCTTCTAAACGGGTTGCGACGGATGTTGTCAGACGGCCTGACACGTGGCATCATCGCGATTAATCGAAAAAAAACGAAGATTTTTCTTCACTTGACACTTATACACAGAATATAAACCAAGAAAAAGCGAGCAATATTGAAAATCAATAAAGTGGTATGTCTTGAAACAAAAAGATTTAATTTTCCGAAAAAAAATAGCTACATTTTCCAATAATCCCATTTTTATTTTTAAAACATTTAGGTTCATATTTTGGACGCTAAGGTTGGAAGGATTTATACCAAGTTTTCTCAGGATCGGTCGATTAATTTTTCCAAATCATTCAAAATCTTCAAAACTGTCATTTTAAATATTTTTTGAAAATTTTGAAGAGTCAAAAAAATGTTGGCAATTTAAAAAATCATTTTCAAAACGTCACGCTAATTTTGAAAATGCAGTTTGGCCATGCCATATCTGCGCCATTTTGGGAGATTTTTAAAAAATACCATGCAACAACCAAAAGTCGTAATAAAACATACACTGAGTTTCAAAAATGCTAAAGAAATCTTTCCTTTAAAAAAAAATCATGAAAATCCGCAGATTTTTTCCTCGCCCAACGGTATCTACTCCCTTAAGGATTGGGATTACCCGACGCGAATGAGATTTGCTGTAAATAAGCATGCGAAGTTATAATAAACGAATAAATTTGAACTTGGATGCATCACGCATAGAAGAGTCGGCGGACCACTGGAGAGTTTGAGCTCCGAGGAGGAATCGCAAATGCCCGAGATAACGGCCACTTCCGGTGGTCGACGTCCGCTGAAATCGCTCTCGAGAACTTTGGCCAGTAGCGTTAGCAACATTGACATTCTGGGCGAGCTGAACGACCAATACGATCACGAATTGGCCGAGGCGGTTGACAAGCTGATCCGTGCCGAAGAGGCGGCGAGATTCACGGAAATGATGATAGCAGCCGAGGCTGCGGTTGCAGCCGCACCACCGGAATTAGCCGAGGAGGCTGCCCTCGCTGTCACGCGTGAATATCGCACGGAGAAGATCGTACCTATCAAAGAGGAAATTCAGGGCGATACGATTATCGAGGTGGTCGGTTACGTCGGTGTTAGAAAGCCAAAATCAAGTAGCAGAAAATCGTTCTGCGCTTGTTGACAACGTCGGCAACGTTTCTACGATTACAAAACGAGCCAACGCAATAAAATTTTCGAACGTTACGTGTATACGAAATTAAATAAATTACGAAATAAATTTAAAAAACGAATTTAATTAATTAAATTAATAAAAATTACTTCACTGGATATGATTTGCTTTCGATTGAACGTCGCGTCAACGATTAGGGTGCATTGAGAGAAACGACAAAAAAATGTCAGTTCTTACCGTAAAATGGGGTTACGTTGAACATGTTTTGAAAGTTTTTTGGAGCCAACTTTTTTAGCATCCTAAATTCCGACATTTTTTATTGGAAACATTGTCAATGGACCAACGTGTTCTTTGGCTAGCAAAGGTAAAAGAAAATCAAGTCCCACCACGCGCTTACAATCTTATATTTTTCTAAGTGTCGAAGTAACCTCGAGAGCAGGGTTTTTTTTGGCAAGGTATCGAAACGCAACTCTTGTGAAAGATTAAGGGTTACTTGGACATCATTTGGATTTGAAAAAATAATATTTCATGCATTATGCATGGAATTAAGTGACAAACAACGATTTTCATTTGATTCGATACGAATTTAATTCAATTGATTCATTTCGAATCAAATTGTCATCTTTATTGAGGAAACATTTTACATAAAAATATCAAGTATCTAGGGTACTATTGTAGGCACTTAATCAGTCTTATAATTATCAGTGAGATCAAAATCAACTTGAGCAACATTACTATAAACTCGAATAACAAATTTAATCACATTTAAATGCGCACAAATTATACTGTATTTTGGCGCTATGTTAGAGCAGCCCCAAAAACTGTTGGAGTTACCCTTAATGTCAGTTTAACACCGTTTCACGGTACCCCTTCGATAAATAGTATTGGGTATACGAAAAAGCATGCCAAAATTGAGCTCTGTAACTTAAGTTTCCAACTTGGACGAAAACTTCGCTCCTGATGCTGAAACTTGTACATCTCAAGAACGAGTGAATGTTTTTCGAAACTGGTTAAAGATTCTGGACGCAAATCTCCACAGCTTTGAAAAACTTTATTTTGAATATTATTATTTTTGGGCGAACTACAGTACCCTTCGACAGCACCCTTCCGCCGCGGATCTTTGACTGCATATGGGGTCGATCAGACCCCAGACGTTTTTCAAATCGTTGTATTTCGGTAAATATGCATTTTTTTCTAGAGACGTTTTTTGTAGTCAACGATTCTTATTTTGTGTTTCAAAGCTTATTTTTTTAAGAAAAACAAAAACTAAGTGCCCAAACATTCGTTCAAAATAGGAGTCAGTCAGTTGAAAAAAATAGGTTCAAAACGACTCAGCGTGCAGTCGATGGGTTAAAAAGATTGCAGTCGAAAATGATGAAAATACATTTTCTCGACAGCTGTAATTTGTGTGATCAGAAGCATATCGAAAATTTAAAAAAAAAGCTTTTAACTCTGCTGAGCTCAGCTGTGAGAATGTTTAACTGGGTTGGGCAAATATTAATTAGTTTTTAAGTGAAAAGAGAATTTTTCGCATAAATAAAATATGGGCACACCCGATTCCACGAAACTTACATTAAAATTGAAAAAAAACACTTCTTCAATTAACTTGGATTAAAAACCGTAATTTAAAAGGTCACGTAGAAATTTTCCAAGGCTGCGTTAAATATGCTTGCATTTAGGAAGAGAAGCGAGACGCAAAGAGTACTAAATATTCTGAGACTTATTTTTCTCTGTGGACGCGCGTGAAAATCGAAAGCTTTGTACTTTCGTATAAAGTTTTTTTCTCGAATTCCCCCGGTACTATCTACTCCTAAGGGAGGACGAACATATTGTTCTGTTACTTCGAGAATAACAATGGAATATGTGAGTTGATAAATCGCTTCAATATTTATACGAGACTGCAAATTCATGGCTTTCGAGCTACGTCTTTTATTTTTCAAATGTCAGAAACTATGTGTACACGCAGCAAAGTTTTCTCAAATGAATATTTAACGAGCGTCGCGTAAGCTCGCCTTACTCAAATTTATCATGAGTGGCTCTCGTTCAACTTTCCCTCCTTCTTTTTGACATCTTTACGAAGCACATGCCCGTGTAGATATAAAAGTTGAAGTTCGTCGAGAGCAGTGGACTATATTAAAGCTTCCCTTGTTTTATACGAAAAGTTCAACGCTCCCGCCCCCTCCCCTGTCGATAAAGACAACGTGCTGCTTCACCCTACAAAAATAGCTCAATTTTTTTGCGCTTAATTTACCCTCGCGACACACCCTGCAACTTTCGGGCTCCCTAAAGGCAGCGAGAAATTACGTTAAACATTTTTTTCTCGCGTTTTTCTTTGTTTTGATATTTATTTCATTGGGAAACGTGTATTTGCTCATTATTTAGTCCATTCCGAACACACGCTCACGTGAATTTTAGCTTAAATTAACTAAACGTTTATTTTGGGAAAAGCGATATGAAAATTTAATCGAATTTGTCAATTATTTTCGAAGTGCACAGATTTGACAATTCTTGCGTAGGAAGTCTATCTTTATGGGCAATTGATAGCGAGCGGAGAAGTCCGACCGGATATCGATTTGAACTACTGCGAGCAACCTACTATTCCATGTGTTGGTATTTTTCATTGATCGCGGGTAGTTTGCGCGAATTGCTTTTTCCCCTAGAGGGAGAGATCTGTCTGCAATCTGTCAAAGTTTTATACTGATGACGGAAAGTTTTCCCGCACGATGCGATGGCAATTAATGTCACGTTGGCCGACTGGAAGGATAATTCTCTTCTCATTCAAAATCAACTCTGCACGCAATACGACCTGTCCTCGGGCCACTATTTTATCCGGATGTTAATCAAGCTGAGTCATACGTGTCGCTGAAGACTTCGAGCGTCGATTTTTCCACGAGAAAATTCATTGCACCGTCTTTCGATGGAACGTTATTTAAACGAAGCCAGCACTTTGTGAAAACGTTTATTTAAAAAAAAAAAAACAGAGTTTGCTCACTCTGCTATTTTGTAACTGTCCTTCTTTCCCAGCAGACTCTCAATTTAAATATTAATTTTCAATACACTTTTTTCGAATTAATCCGCTGATGCAAATTTTACCCTGATTGGGAAAAATATACTTGCAACGGGGAGGAAATATAACAAGCCAATCAGAAAATAAAAAATATGAATATCCTATCGATAATTAGGGGTTTTTAAATTCAAAGTAGTGGAAGGGAAGGCCTTTCGGTTGAACTTTTTAAGGGTGTATGAGCGTCGTGCAGCAATAATGTACCGGCGATAAAAATTGGATGCATTATTGCTTCGTATGTAGAGACATGGACGTATATTTTTTTTGCAGAAGATTGGAGCGAGAGCTTTGCCTATCAATTTTTAATTGGAACTGGTGTCGCACTCATGGCTCTCGTGCTGCTGGCTGCGGTGAGCTTTCAATGTTCAGCAACATGTAAATGGCTCTTGGGAGTGGCTCGCCACAAGAACGACAATGAAGGTGACGGAGAGCTCTCGCAGCAAAATGCGATACGGATCAGTCATTCACTGCCTGATCTTCAGTCCGAGCCCATCACTCACGAATACGTGCAGGAACAGAAGGACAACAAGAAGGTCAATTTTATCATATTTGCAGGATACTTAAGGGGCTACATCTACCTAAAAGCCCAAATAAATATATTGAGCCTTAAAAAAATTACCAAAAAATACATAAAATATGCCACCGGTAGACGATGCATTTTTTTTCGTGTTCCGCGGTGGACACTCTCCAGTTTAAACAGTCCATCCGAAATTTAAAAACTAAACGGATTATTTGATCATATAATAAATACGAGTCATTGACGATCGTCGATTTTTTAAATAATTTTTTGTAACAACGTGGCGACGAATCGAAACTCGAGCATACAAATTCTACGAAAAAATCTGTTAGAAGATGTTACTCATTCAATTTTAGGAATATTTCAATGAAATTTTCAGGGAATTTAGAGAAAAGGTGATTCTATCGAATAAAAATATTTTTGGAAAATGCCATTTTTTTTGCCGACCTAAGTAGATGTAGCCCATTAATTTCTTTTTCTTTTACTGAATATCCTCCATGAGGGAGGATTTAAAAAAAAGCGTCCCGAAAATAGCACACTCTGTTTCTGTTATTCTATTTTTTGCCATGGAAAACAATGTTTAATTTACGAAAAAAAATAATCTAACCTTATAGATAAGTGATTATACATCTTCTCCTGTTATGTTGAATCAAATGATGTGCAATGATTCGTAAAAAGTGTAGGAACGATTTTTTTTCTTCAATTATCTGTGACAACGTTATTTTTTTGTTATACCTTACATCGATCTTCAGGTATTGCGACAAACGACGCTGCCCATAGTGCCTATGAGGCACCAAACATTCCAGCGTCAACTGTCTCATCGTTTGGATCTGCCAAATATTAAATTCAGCATCTGCAGCCTCGAAAACCGCAGTGACTCGAGTCTTGGACTCATCAAGGTAAACGTTCCTCTGATACAAAATCAAATTGAGTTTTATCTGACAAATTTTTCAAAATCACACATATTAGAAAAATAAAGATTGCCTTTTACATTCGATCTTCTTGCGTGACGCTACACATTGATTGAACAATCACTCCATAAATTCTAACACTTATACTTGACTTGCAGTTCCTGTTTTCAGGAACTGCACGTCAAGTATAAGTGTTAGAATTTATGGAGTGAGCTTTAATAAATCCTTCAAATCAAACACTTACTCCCGGAACTTTTTGAAAATAATTTGAAATTTTATTTCTTCATCTTAAAATCCGTATCGTAACTTATGTTTAATGAGTATTTGCATTTCGATCGAATATTGAATTGCAATTAAATAATGCAATCGAATATTTGCAATTGAATAATTTCAATTGAATCATTGCAATTGAATAATTGCAAATAAAGAATTGCCATTGCAATTGAATACTGGCAATGAAATGTTTGCCATTGCAATTGAATAATTGCAATTAAATGTTTGCCATTGCAATTGAATAATTGCAATTAAATGTTTGCCATTGCAATTGAATAACCGCAATTAAACGTTTGCCATTTCAATTGAATAATTGCAATAAAATGTTTGCCATTGCAATTGAATAATTGCAATAAAATGTTTGCCATTGCATTTGAATAATGGCAATTAAATGTTTGCCATTGCAATTGAAAAACTGCAATTAAATGTTTGCCATTGCAATTGAATAATTGCAATTAAATGTTTGCCATTGCAATTGAATAATCGCAATTTCAATTCAATTATTGCAATTGAAAAGTTACGATTGACTTATTGCAATTGAATAATTGTAATTGAATAATTGCAATTCAATCATTTCAATTGGATAATTGCAATTGAAGAAATGCAATTGAATAATTGCAATTTAATAATTGCAATTTAATAACTGCAATTGAATAATTGCAATTGAATAATTGCAATTGAATAATTACAATTGAGTAATTGCAATTGAATAAATGCAATTGAAAAATTGCAATTAAATAATGGCAATTGTATAACTGCAATTGAACAATTGCGATGGAATAATGACGTCTAAGACCTTTTTTTTATCATTTTTTATTTTATGACTTTTTATTGATTTCCCGAACGAACGTCGGAACTTCCGGCATTGTTCTTTTCATTTCAGCCCGAATTGTACAAGAAGGATCTTACTAGACAAGAAAGTACGGAGAGCTCGAGCACTGCGGAAATGGAGTGTGCAGGCAAACTTCACTTCGCGCTACGCTACGACAAGGAGATCGAAGGTCTGGTCGTTAAGGTGAGAACTTTCTTGGAGAATTTCACCAAAATAGTTTCGAAATTCATGTCACGAGGTGCAAGGGCGGGGGGTCGTTGCGATACCACAGCACTTATGGGTCGAAAATGTGCAGTGTATCGCCCAGGGCGTTCTTGGTAACGTGTGACTTTTCTCTGGGGAACGTTCTGTGGAATTAGCAACATGATACTTCCCAAGCAGAAAGGGGTACAAACAATTAAATTGATTTCGTGCTACAGTAGCAGCGCAATTTGGGCAACGGAGACGCAAAGGGCTACAACGGCATCCAAAGAAACTTCGGCGACAAAACAATGTTGGAAAAAAACTATGAAATTAATAATCCCGCATAATGTATTGGAGAGGAATTATTTTTCAATTATTCTTGTACTAATGAGCGGGAAAAATAAATTGTTAACCCGGTGGCCTAAATATTCGTTTAAGGTACTCCTTTCGCGAATGGGCCGTATTTTGTGGGGGCATTAGGGTGGTGCTCAATGAAAAATAAGTTACCATCAATTATTATACCCAACGATGAGTTGGAATAAAAAATTTCACGCTAATTCAGTACATTTAGACATTTTCACTTTTTGTTCTCAAAAGTCCCAGCTACGAAAATTCTTCCGATAGTCACATTTTTCCAAGTTTTATCGTTAATATTTTCTTTAAGGGAGAAGCTACCTTTCGGCGATGAAAACGTTGGTGATTTTCATGATTTTTCTTAGGGAAATATTTCTTCACCATTTTTTTGACATAGGGTATGTTTTTCATTACGACTTTCGGCTGTTACATGGCATTTTCATTATTATTTTTTTTTATGGCGGAGTGTGGTAGCTCTTTCTTTTTATAGATTTATATTGTAGATTGCCAAACAAATATTTTGAAAAATAGTTGAAGGATTTCCGTAGGTAAAATTAACTGAAAGGTAGAAAAGAAATTCAGAAAGATTAACTTTCGTTACGTCCCAACGATGCAAACTTCAATCCTATAAAATGCACGTTTGATTAATTGTGTTAAAATCATTTTAAACTGGGGTACATTTCAAACCTTTTTTAATATGTCCGCATAATTGAAATACGGAAAGTATAAAATTGAATTGTAACAAACGAGTGAAACTCACTTTTGGGAAAGTGAGCATTTTATTTCAAATTCGTCAGGGTCAAAATGGTAATGGACGAAGATATGGTTAATTGTCAAATATTCGGGTTAGTGAAAGGAATACCTTAAATGTCAGGAAGCGAGTGAACACACCCTCGTTAATGGCTGAATGTTGGCGATGAGAAAATTCATATCAAACAACCACAGTTGCGCCGCACTGATAACCGTAACGAGCTGCTCACCCAGAATCGAAGGGTGTCTTCTACGTCAGCCCGACCGCGACGATCGACGTGTTCCCGTTCTAGTTGAACGCATACACAATGTGTATACATTACGCTCCGTCCTACATTTATCACAAATTCGATAGACGTCCCTGTGGCTCCTATTGTTCGTGAAACGCGAAAATACGTTCCGTATATATTATGCATTGTTGCCTGAATTGCGAGAGGGCCAAACTCGGGCGCACTCGACAATGCGATGCTCTCATTCATTATTTACGTTCAGATGATTGGAACCTCCCCGGTCGCGAAGAAATGTATTGTTAATACCATTAGTGTTTTTTTGCACCCGTAGGACAAAAAAAATGGTCACATTCTTCACGGTGCTTTTTTGTCGCAGGTCCAAAGCGTTTATAATTTTTGGAATTTTTTATTTTATCGTTTTATTATTTTTATATTTATTAAATTATACATTTTATATTTTAGATTTACTTTCGATTTTAGATTACGTTTTTTTATTTTATTTTAGATTTTAGATTATATAGTTTTTATTTTATTTTACTTTTCAATTTCGAAGTTACTTTAGGAAGAATCAACGATAGTTATTCATTTGCACAACTGAGATAAATTCAAATGGCAATCGTCTGATAATTATATTTTTTTTCAGATTAAGCATAAAATAGTTAATAGAAAAAAGATCACCATTTTATAATTGTATGATATCAAATGGTGCTCAACATTTTGATGTCTCTTATTTTATTATTGTTTCTTATTTTACATCATAAGTATCATCATTTGATGAATAACTGCCCGAGTGATGAGTAATATTGATATCCTGTCCAATTTCTCAAATATGAAAATCGGTAATGAATCCCTTTGGTATAAGTCTACGAAATAATTTGCATGTGCTTCAGTGTTGCAATATGAGCCACTGAAATCCTGTTTCATCGTGTAAAATAAATATCCCAATACGTTATAAAAAATTAATATTCACGTGTCGAGATTCAATTTGATTTAATGTACTTAATTTTTCATTTCCTTATGCTCTCAAATATGGAATACGTTGTTCGTTTTTTAAATTACTTTTGGCAATGCAGACATATCGTATGAAGATTAATTGTTTAATTATACGAGTGCATTGTTATGATGAAACAAATAAACCTTTGTAACTTTTATTTGCCACCTACCTACAATTCAATCGACGAATTTTCGTCAACGATCTATAATATACGAAGCAATTTAATCAAGGAAAATATTGAAAATGATGGACAGGTATTGGAGGCACGTGGCTTGCCTGTCAAGGACGTAACCGGAAGCAGCGATCCTTACGTCAAGATTTACCTCCTACCCGACAGGAAGAAAAAGTTCCAGACAAAAGTTCACAGAAAAAATTTGGCCCCGATATTCAACGAGACATTTATCTTCAGGTGAAACAAGTTTTTCTACAGGCAACCCTTTTTGTGGGCTCAAAAAAATCGAAAGCCTTGAAAAAATAATGAAATAAAGCAACGTCCTGTACTTCCTGACACTTTCGTCCAATGACAAAAATGACGTTTACAAATCGTCTATAATTCCAGCGTACCTTACGAAGACCTGCGAGAACGTTACGTGCAATTTTCCGTTTACGATTTCGATCGATTCTCCAGACACGATTTGATTGGTCAGGTGGTCCTCAGAGGACTGCTGGATTGCACTGATTTGGAACAGGAGATCGAGTACACGATGGACATTCTTTGCCCCCAACAAGTATGCTCACATTTTTATTTCATTTCTACACCGTTAAGGAGTTTCGCGAAAATTAAAGACATATTGCCATTTGCTTCAAATTTATACAAATTCTTATTATGTTTATAGATTAGAAGAATTAAGTACAATTTTTTGTGATAACTTCTTTGAATTAATTTTTTGTAACAAATTATTTAAATTAATTTTTTGTAATAAATTCTTTGAATTAATTTTCTATAACAAACTCTTTGTCATATACTGAATGCACCCTCAAAATTTTATATCGATCGTCTACACTGTTTTTATAAAATTCGCCATTGAAAAAACTCTTTCCAACATAGGGAGATGTCTACGCTCATTGCTGAATGGCATTTTTAGGCACGAAATGATATGAAAAAAATGTTAAAAATATTATTTAAAAAAAAACTACAGATATTGCACAAAGTGCAACTATTCCATGGCATTGAAGATGTAATCAGACTTTTCGCGTAATAAAAAACAGGTACATGTGAACGATATGAGTTGGTTTTTATTTAAAAAAAAAAAATATTGATCCATTGAGATAAAATAATTATCAAATTAACAACAAGATACGAATTCAGTGGAGAAAGGACACTTTTCAATCGATCACAGGCATTCAGCATGTTGCCCCCCCCCCCCCCACTCTACTATAACCATTTGGCAGTGGAGTGGGCAATGCTATCAAATCACTCAGTACAATATGACAATTTCATCATCAGTGTCATAATGTACTAAGTGATTTGACAATTTTTCATAACATTTTTATCATTTTTTCACACTGTTTCGTAGGGGAAACTGGCGTAGGTATCTCCCTATGTCAAAAAGTGTTTTCTCGATTGTACATTTTATAGAAACGGTGTGGCCGATCGATTAAAAATTTGGAGGGTACATTCAGTATGGCAAAGAATTTACTGTATAAATATAAATCAAATGGTAACATTTCGCCCATTGTCTCGAAACTCCTCAACCTTTTGTTGACACACTTATATTTAGCCGCGATTTGGACACACTGGGTCAATTTGACCCGCATAGTACTTAATCCACCTGCCATTAACAACCCTTCGATCGGTTTTTATTGAAAAAAATCAGGGATAGGCTTTCAAAATTTCTTAATATGTCTGCGTTATTAAAATTCAGAAAAAATGTTATTAAAGCGTTTAAAAAAATTATTGAAAATGTTGACTATGGAAAAACGAGAATTTGACTAAAAATTCATCAGGGACAAAGTGACCCAGTGTGTTAAGGTAAGGTTAATAAAAATGAAGCACCGATGTTCGGTTGCCTTCGAACGTTTGGGAAATTTCGCTGACGTCGTGATAACTAACTCGTGTGTCGATTTAGGAAAAGGTCGACCTCGGAGAATTGATGCTGACACTTTGCTATTTACCAACCGCGGGACGATTGACCGTGACCATAATCAAAGCGCGTAATCTCAAGGCGATGGACATCACTGGATCATCAGGTGGGTGTTTTTACAGTATTTCACGATCAAAGCTTAGTCGACTGCATCAATGCAGGTTTTTAGCAATTTCCCTGTGCCCTCCTACAAATGCGATGAAATGGAAAGAATGCGGTCATGAAAGCACGGAATCGCATATCTAAGAACATTAAGGGGGCTGATATCTTTAGGCGGGAAAAAATGGCTGATTTTTATGATTTTTTTTAGAAGGAAAGATGTTTTGACCATTTTTGAGACTTTGGGTATGTTTTATTATTGCTTTTGGCTGCTAGATGGTTATTTTTTTCAAATAATAAAACGGCGGAGGTACATCACGATCTTCTAAACGGGTTCAGGCGGATATTGTCAGACGGCGTGGCACGTAGCATCGGCGGGATTAATCTGAAAAAAAATCAACGAATATTTTTCTTTCATAAACATTTATAGGCAGAATATGAACCAAGAAAAAGTAAGAGATGTCGAAAATTTATTAAATGGTACGCTTCGAAACAAAAAGATTGAGTTTTCCGAAAATAATGGAGACATTTTGCAGTAAAAAGATACTTTATTTTCCATTTTCAAAAACTTTTAGGGTGATGTTTCAGACAATAAGGTCAGAAAGATTTATATCAAATTTCATCAAAATCGATCGATTCGTTTATTAGCTATATGCCACGCCAGTTTTGAATAAAGATTTATAGAGTTTGAGAGTTAGTTAGAGATGGAAAGAAAAATAAAACAAAATATCACGTAACAGCTAAAACAAAACTTTCTTGGAAATCGGTAAATTTTTCCTCGCCCAAAGGTATCACCCATTGAAACGAAGAATAAAATCGTCATTAATGCAATCATGGGATGAATTTAAATATTTTGTTTTTTTTTATCGCACGATTCGACGCGATTTTCAGATCCATACGTCAAAGTGTATCTGCTGTGTCAGGGCAAGAGAATAAAGAAAAAGAAGACGACCGTTAAGAAAAATACATTGTGCCCTGTTTACAATGAATCCTTGGTTTTTGACGTACCGTCTGACAACGTTGAAGAAGTCAGTCTAATCGTAAAAGTAATCGACTACGACAGGTGAGCTGGCGGAAAAACTCTACAGCGTTTTTTAATTTGTAATTGTCAATTAAGCGATTTTTATTCCTAATTTTAGGCATTCCAGTGGAATTTTTATTTTTTTCATACGTCAATTAAAGTTTCATTAAACTGTGCGGCTTGCCACTGTAAATTTTGAACTTTCAGTCGTAAAATGTGACGTACAATAGGGTAACTGCCAAATAATTATCACAGTGTCAACATTTTCAATTGTCAATAGTACATTTTTAAGCCCTTCCGAATCATCGGTAAATTACAGTGGGGCTTGATAAAAAATAAGTTACGATCAGTTGCCATACCTAACGATATATGAGAATGAAAAATTTCGTGAAAATTTAATGGATTTAGACATTTTCTCTGAAAAGTCGCGGCTAAGAAAATTCTTCTGCTAGTAAAATTTTTCGAAGTCTTATAATTAATATTCATCAATTGCTGTATAAATTAGACGATTTTTAGGGTCGTCATTTTTTGTTAAAAATTTGGTAACTTGGCTTGATATTTTACCAGGATACTGGTATGTATTGTTATTTCATTGTAGACGAAAATCAGTTAATTGTTAAATATTCGGGTTCGTAAAAGGAATACTTTACCTGCAGTTTTACAATTGCTGTTTATAAATGTCATGCCATCGACGTGAAATTTTCGACTGGTAATGAAAAACGTTTATCGAAAATAGTCCATTTTCAACAATTGATGGTACATTTCCGAAGAAAGATAAGGACTTTCATATGTTTTTCAATTATTAATTATAAATGGCCAATTCTGAAATATAAAAAGCAGGATACTTACTTTCCTGCAATTTTTTGGTTTTGTACATTCTAGGTATTGATTTTACGTCTTAAATAATTAACGACATGCTTTGAACGATTAATTTCACTTTCGAATATCCTGCAACGTTTGAGCTTCATGAAGGATTTATTGCAGAATCGGGTCTAACGAGCTGATGGGATGCACGGCAATAGGCTCGAGTTTCATAGGGATAGGGAGAGATCACTGGCTCGAGATGTTGGACAATCCGCGAAAACCGGTGGCACAATGGTATCCACTACTCGAGACTGTGGCCGGTCATATTCCCGCAGTGAGTTCCGAGCCGCTGCCAGTGAGCCTGAGCTGCTTGAATAGCAGGTCAGTATAAAAACAATTTGTAAATTTCACTCGTCAGAATAAATATGATCGAAAGAAAAATTTGAGGAATAACAATTAGACTGTGTCGAAAAAAGTAGAAAAAAATTGATTGACATCCTTATCAAAATTATAATCAAGTATAACGAAACTTGTGTCAAATTTAAGTTCTTGTATATGGTTCACGAAAAATGAGTACGAAAAAGCGATTTTTCGTAATTTACTTCTACAAAATTGGGCATGAAAAAAATTCAAGGAATAACAATTAGATTGTGTCAAAAAAGGTATAAACAAACCAATTCTTACCTCCTGCCAAAACTATAATCGGGTATAAAAAAAAACTTATGCCCAATTTAAATTCTCAAGCTCAAATATAAGTGTTTCGACATATATTTTTTTCTAAACCGCGACTTTTACGCTCTGCACTATGGCTCGTATATGATTGACGAAAAATACGTACGAAAAAGCGGTTTTTCGTAATTTTCTCTACGAAATTGGCCATGAAAGAAAAATCCAAGGAATAACAATTAGATTGTATAAAATAAAGGTATAAAAAGATAATTTCTCACCCCTGTCAAAGTTATAATCAAGTATAAAAAATCGTATGCCAAATTAAAATTCTCTAACTTAAATCTAAGTGTTTCGACAAATATTTTTCGAAAAACCGCAACTTTTACGCCTCACACCATCGCTCGTATATGGTTCCCGAAAAATAATAACGAATAAGCGATTTTTCGTAATTTTTTCTACAAAATCGGACACGAATAGATTTTGCAAATATTGGTAGCAACGATTTTACAAAAAAAAAAAAAAACTGTGCCTCGTGTCAAATCCCTGACCCATTTCTTCGCAAGATAAACGAGCCAATAAAGCTCAAAGATCCTTGAACTGCCATCGAACGCGACACTTGCAAAAAAAAATTAATCATCTCCTCGAATTGTTTTCGTTTATTCCAAAAATGCATTTAAGCGATCAAAACCAGAAAAAAAAACTTCCAGATGAAGAAAACGCGCTCGAAGCGGGTGAAGCTGAACAAAAATCTACTCCTGTCGGACGTCTTTCAAAGAGACGATCCCCTTGCGTCACTTTATGCACATCGATTGACTGAACCGTTGAATAAGAGAACAGGGATGAGAGAGAGAGAGAAGGAGGAAGAAAAAGCGAGGGAGGCTATCCCTCGGGCTTTTTGTCGTCGATGAAGATCGAAAAGTACGATTGATCAGAACATAAAAATCGCGAACGACAGATATTAGGGCACGGGGTCGGGCGCGAGTCGCCCAATGAGAATCCATTGACAAAAAAAACGAACAGAAAAAAAGTTATCTCGACCCGCCTGGTCTCCCAAAATATTCGCTTCTGCCCGTGAAAGAGTGGAACTTCAACGAAAGATAATAAAAGAGAACGAGGAGATGGGGGAAACAAATGCCGAGGACAAAATTCAAAGCCGAAGAAAATTCGAAAATATTTCAAATTTACTCGTGACGAAAATCGTGATTGAGGTTAATCTAGCTGTATTCGTAAAATTACCGATCCTAAATAAGAATAATAGTAATAAAAATAGTAATAACGACAACAATAATGATACTGATAATAACAATATCAATAATGGCGACAAGAAAAAACAGAGCCACGATAAATGATAAGAGGAAATGGCAGCGAAAATTACTGCTCCCTTTATTATATCGCAGTCGATATATTTGCAATTGCGAAAGATCATTTCGATGTACATGATTACAAAAGCTATGTTTCCGTAAAGCAAACGCCCCGGTGGTCATCTTTGTGATAAATTACAACAAAAAAAAGTTAAAGCATAGAGAGAGCGGGAGAGAGAGAGATGCAAAATAAGTGAACAGGCAAATGGTAAGCTGATAGGGAAGGCTCCTAGCGAATACGTAACTACTTCTTGTAAGCATGACGGAAAAAAATTAACAATCAATATAAATTCGTGCGAGCTCCGATTCTATCGTTTTAATGGGCGCCAGTTTTGCGGAACTTTGACAAAATCTGCAATGAAAACCGCTGCTTTCAAAAACCAATGTACGCGGTATAAACTCAACAATTCGATCGTGAACTTGATAATAATTTACGATATACATACACACACATACATACATACATACATACATATATACATACACATATATATATATATATATATATATATATATATATATATATATATTGAAAAAGGAAAAAATACATGTACAGAATGTAATTACGATATACGCGGCGTATATGAGTCCGCGTAATTTTAAAATTCATCCTGATCTGGCGATCCGATGAAAGTCGGCGTAAGCGCGCATATTTTGACTCCCGGTATACCACGAGGATTAATTTAGTTTTTTTTCTTCGCCGTTTGCTTCCAGCCTTTCGTATTAATCGTTGATAAAAATTTGAGTTGAAAAAAATTAACTTTCATCAATACAGCGATTTGTATTTGATAGATTAATATTCAACGGAAGTATCGATTATTGATTTCGAGAATCAGCGCTTGATAGATCGATATTTATCGCTCGATCGCATTTTACCAACGTTTATCGTCATATCGACACTTATCGATATCGGTGAATTTATCGATGTTTTTTTCGAACCGTGGCTTATCGATCGTTTGTTCCATCCAGTTCCAATTACAATCGGATCGATCTAGTTCCATCAGATCGACCAAAAAGTTCGATAGAATGCACGTTTTTTGTACTCCTTTTCCTTATTTCAAACATTTTTATACGATTATAATCAAAGTGTTGGAAGGTAATGATTTGTGCGATTCGAATATTTTTATTTCATTCGTACGCCGACGTATAGTCCGGCTGGTCGTGGGTCGCGAGCGCTATCAAGCGCGCGGAGGAATTTTGTACGGTTCGATATATAATAGTTGAAGTCTGAGTAGCGATGCTGTTTAATCAAAGTACTCGCGATTCGATGCTGCGGCGTAGATATGAAAGAGTAAAAACAAACGAAAAATAGTGCTAGAAATTAAAAGAAGAAGAAATAAGGACGATTAAGCATTATTCGTGCGGGTGGAATGGTCCTGCGAGTCGGTAATTCGGGATTCTTAAATGTTTGCATAAGAAAGAAAATCCTCGAGTCGTATTCGGAGTAGGCTTTGAATGAGCAAGGCACATATGAAAGGTTCAATTTATATAATCCGTTGATGAGCGAGCACAATATTTATCGACGCTTCGCCGACGGTCAATGTAACGGACGACTATAAGTCCACCGTGATGTTCGATGTTAACGATTTAAGAAACAAAAAAAAACACTGGAAAATTTAGTCAGTCGATCGTAGTGGCCGACGGTATATCGGCCGATAGGGAAAAAAATCGGGTACGTTAGACGGATCGGTAAGTCACCGGAAAAAATTAACTGAAATGAAGAATAACACATTTTATCGGAGAGAAAACTTTTTGTTTTTTCATTGTTATCAATTATCACATTTCACTGTCCGTCTTCGATGGGCCGCATGATTTCCGGTAAAAGAGACGAAAATCCAGTTCTTTTAGCGTAGAATTAGAACTTTTAACTGAAGCTATATGGTTCCAAACCGAAAAAAAAACGACAATGAAATTTTGTCACTCAACTCACCCCAACCCTAAGAAATAGGGGTTGAAAACTTAAAAATCGCCGTATCTCGATAATTAATAGTCCGATCAAAAAATGTTTAAAACAAAAGTTGTTTGGAATAATAAAATACGTGAAAAGTTATCTAACGTCCTATACCCTAGTTTACTCCTCTCGCACACGCATCAACTACGAATTTTCTAATCGTTTTTGTGCCGCTATTTTCAAAGATAGGGGTTGGATGTTGAATAACTTTATACGCATTTGATTATTTCGAATAACTTTTGTTTGAAACATTTTTTGATCGGGCTATTAATTATCGGGATACATTGATTTTTAAGTTTTCAACCCCCATTTCTTATGGTTGGGGCGAGTTGAGAGGCATCATTTTTTTGGGGTTACTTTCAGCCTGCAGCCTTCTAGCTTCAGTCATAAATTTTAATTCTACGCTAAAAGTGCTGGGTTTTCGTCTCTTTTACTGGACTATAAACGCTGTGGACGTAAACGATTACATATCAATCGCATATATCGTTTATATGAATTACAAACACACTCGCATATACGAACAAATGTATATATGTATATAGGATGTTTGGCTTACAAGAGCGGTGTCGCTGATACTCTGGAACATTTTCGAACGGAAGAGACTTGAATAATGACGGTTTGGTTTTCCCAAATGTGACAGTCCTAGTATGTTCTAAAAGTGACTTTTTAATCAAAAAATCCAGAATTATATTTTTCTAACATTTTTCGAATCAGAAAAATAAATCATGGAAACTTCGATGATTTATCAACGCGACCTTTAAGGGGTCAGGCTACTGTGACGACCCGAAAGTCAGGGTTATTTGAAAAAATGTATTTTGAAGGAATAAGTGAGATGATTGAAAAATCGTTTGAACATTTATTTGTATGTACATTGACAAAGTTGTGTACCAGTTTTCATGAAAAAATATGAATAATTAAAGAAGTTATAAGCAATATCGTGAAGAACTTCTGAATCTAAGAGGCTCAACGGTGTACTTGATTTTGGTGATGTAAATTGAAAAAAAAACGAGTTTTTTTCTCAAAATAGATCATACTGACTAAGACTTGACCGAGTTTTTTTTGTTATCGCGTTTCCATGATAAAATAACAAAAATTCGAATTTTATTTTCGATTTTCGAGGAAAATGGCAATATTATTGTTGATGCCTCATGAAAAAAATTTTAAGAAAAACATCGGTCGAGAATAAACTACTATCACACTGAATAAGTGTACCAAATTTCAAGGCAATCCGTTCATCAGATGAACGAATCGTGTACACCGTTTAAAAAAATACAGTTCGCAAAAAACGGGTTTAGTCCTACGTTGACACACTGGGTCATTTTGACTCGGACGAATTTGAAATAAAAATTTCACTTTCCCAAAATTGAAAATTTCCACTACTTTTGCATCAATTCAATTTTATACTTTCCAAACGTCAATTATGCATTTTGAGAAATCTTCAAAGTGTATCTCCGATTTTTTCAATAAAAACCGATCGAAGTTGATGGCAGGTGGATGAAGTACTATCCAGGTCAAATTGACCCAGTGTCTGAAAATCGTGGCCAAATGTACGTGTGTCAACGAAGGGTTAACTTTTTTCTACTACTTCTATCGTTGTAAGCATACGTTTGCCTTCAACCTGTGACTTCTGCACCATACGTTCGACCTTCCTCTTCAATTTGACTTGCCTCGAAGTCATATTCACAGTAGCCTGGCTCCTTAAAAATTCAACAATAAGCTCAAGGAAGAGAACAATTCAAAAAACGATGAAACATGACCGCACTTGCAATCCGGAGAACCTGTATATGTAAAATCGAATAAACAATTACTTAATGAAGCGTAGTTGAAAGAAAAAAACGTATGTATAAACATATTCAACCCGTAGTATTGCTCATCTCATCTAAAGCCTACTCCAATCGTGAGAGGGACGTCGTAACGATGGATTAGTTAAGAGTGTAAGAAAGATAATTGTGATCGGAGATGCGTATGAGATCCTCGATATTCGTAGTCAACAATACTTTTCTAATGCGTACATATCCACACTGTATTTTAGGCATAAAATGCCCCGTTGTGATTGTGAAGAACAAATAAAGAGTGAAATCGAAGCATAAACGTATTGTTCATTTATTTCACGCACCGTTAATCCTACCTTTTTGTGCAAATCGTCATTGAGCATGCAAGTGGAAATAAAAATAGCACGGAACAGCTTCCTCGTAATTTTCCTCTCCGGCAAAAAACTTAAATAAACAATTCTCGAAGTGTCAGTTCATGTAAATCTTGGAAAATTAATTATTATAATCAATACTCAGTCGCTGAGTAATTTTGCACTTTCATTTTACGCAATTTAACGGAAATTCAACGTCGGACTGGTGTCGTTTTTAAGTGATTTTCGAGTGGATAAATATCCGGAAGTGGGACTCCTGCTAGAATCAGGCTAATTTTCTTTCAGGGTTCAAACAAACCCATACAACCCTAAACAACCTCAAACAACCCAAAACAACCCTAAACAACCTCAAAAACCCCCAACTAACCCCAAACAAAAATTAGCCTAATCCTAGCAGGAGCCCCACTTCCGAATATTTACCATCGAGTGCATCACACAACAGTTTCGAATCGTTCGAAAGCTTTAGGAATGATTTTTTTAAATAAAACATCAATTTTTACGGAAAAACAGCGAGAATTTATTCACCATCCAAACAGTACGAAGAACCGCCGCTAGATGGCGAACGAAGAGCGTCGATCTCGAGCTAGCGTCAACGAGTCCGAGTGGTGATTTCGATGTTTTCCGATATTCATGACAAACGTTAATTAAAAACGTTAAAAGTTTGAAAGTGAAGATGGAAGTTGTAGGAATAATAGTGTACAGCTAAATGAATCCACTGTATTTATTAATGTTAGAGCAGGCAGATATGTACGACGGAGAAAAACGAGTTGAACTTTTAACAGCCGTTTATTTTGAGGGGTTAGCCCCACTTGCGATTTTGAAAAAATCGGTTTTTTTATTGCATTTTTTTGAAGTATAAGTATCTGAGAATATGTCCTGAAAATTTCAAGTCGATCCGAACCAAATTGACTGAGATATGAGCGGTGAAAGAGAAGAATCCGTGAATTGAAGAACTGAAATTGAAACTTTAAACGCGTTTTTCTCAAAATGGCATTTCTGAAGTCGGTGACCAAGATTACTCGAACACTAATGAACCGATCTTCTTGAAATTTTGCAGGCTTATTTAATACATAAAAATGTAGTCTTTAATCGTTCGATTTTTTTTTTCGAAAAAAAATGGCCGTTTTATAGCCAAAAAACGGCCGTTTTTTTCGTTAAAATCGAACCATTAACTTTGACTGTCCGCCATTTTGTGAAAAATGAATATTTTTTAAAATCCTTCGATTAAAGACTAGTTTATACTTATATTTGACTAAATCCATCCGCATTTTTTTTTCAGATGATCCACTTCGCCGCAATGTTGGTCACCGCAAACCGTGTATACAAAAACATTATTTCATTGACGGCCATTTGCCACTAAACAATGTAATATTTTTTAATAAAAAAATTACTGAAAGTTCTTCAAGATGTGTTCTTTAAGATGGTATATTGATCGATTAAAAAAGCTTTGTAGTTTTCTTTGAAAAAATTCATGAAAAAGGCCTTTTTTGCGCTACAAGTGGGGGTAATGCCTTAACATCTTATTGAACAGAACGATTGGGAACGAATGAATGTTTTGGTCGTTGCCAGGAACATATCAAGATTCTCTATGACAACTGATGAGGATACAAAATAATAGAATTCGCACAGAGTGCAATAGTAAAATATCCAACAATAAAAAATCACAGTATTTCACTGAGATCTTCATTTATTATACGTTTCTAAACATACTCCGCTATGTTCTTAAATATTGAACCCAACGTAAAACAAATAAGCTGCTAGCTGAACTTGCAGAATCATTAGGAGTCGATCACCCAACAGTTACGAAACGTTTCAAAGCTTTGGGAATGATTTTTAAAAATAAAGAATTAATATTTACGAAAAACAGCGAGAACTTACTCAACATCCCAATAATATAATATAATATTGCAAATAATGATGTTGTATCACATTATTAAAAATAATATATTACACACATAATATTATTACGTTTTGCATCCACTTTTATATGATTCTCCGAGATCCCCCTCTCTCTCTGTGGGTGAAGGGTGAAAAAACAATGTCCGAAACGTCAAATGTACTTTGCATTTATTTCGCTACTTTATTTTTTTTTACATATTAGTCTACCTTATTCTAGGATACAACTTGCCCATTAAGTGTTACTTCTAGTCGAAACCTCACTGTATTTTACTTTTAACGATAACTCTAAGTATAAAATAAGCAATAGAGCTTGTCTTAAGTAGCAACGATTTCGAGTAACCCACACGCGTCCAACACCGTGAAATTTTCGGAACAAGCTTTCGACGTCATTGGCTTTCATCATCATTCGCCTCGTTATTTATTTGCGGCTTTTTTCTGTGTATTATTTTTATCGTCTTTATATTACCATCGGCAAACAACAGGAGCCGCTTATGCTCATCTGCCAATGGCAAACCGACATAAAAAAAAAACAAAGAACCGACTTCTACAATTCGGTCGATCGAATTTATCGCCGAGCGAATAATCGATTCTTCATTTATTCGCACGATGCTCGTCAGTTCTAGCAACGGACGATTAGGCAATTCCAATTCGACGCAAAAAAAAAAACATCCGTGTTCTCCAATTTCCGACTCCGAACACTCCTTTCGCCTTATCTTCAATTTTTTTTCGTTTTTCGTCTCTTTCCATTCCATTCGAAGCATTCACGATTGAACTCAAGGTAGCTCGTTAATGTTTTTTTTTTCTTTCATTTTTCCCATTTTCTACTCAATTCTGCTACGACTCTTCCTTTCTTCCTCCGCCCGCCATTTATCATATAAACGTCAATGCAATCCATGACGAAAGAAAACACTTCGAACGAAAAAGAAGAAAAATAAATCGAGTGATTCAACGAGCAGGTTTATAATCATATACAGAGTCAACGAAGCCGGATTAAACTTTACACAGCTTTTACACCTTGAATTTTATTGCATATAATAATAATCGTGGGCTTAGGAAAAGTTAATTCACACGTAAACATTAAATGTGCTTACCTTCGTCGAATATACAAATCTATGCTATCGTTACAGTATGCCGCGTAGTTATTAGTTATTATTAATTTTTCCTCGATTTCCTTTGCTTGGTAAATATATATGCGTATACACAAACCTGTATACACACATATATATACGTATATATACATATATATATATATGTATATATGTATATATCGTAATGAATCGCAAAGTATTTTTTCTCGTAATTAATAAGTGATCATAATAATATAGGCAAACTCTCGTAGCGTTGTACTTAGCGTTATTTAAAATAGCATTATTTATACTGAAGTTTGTTTCCATTGTTTTTTAATGTTCTTTTATCGCTCTCGTGTTTCTTTTTTTCCTTTTTCTTCGAAGTTTCTTTATCTCTCTTTCGGACAGAAATTGATTTGAGTTAACATTTTCTTCAGCAGTATGGAGGGAATTCACTAACAATCGCTTAGCTCGACAAATTTTCAACATTCTCGCACACACCTATAAACAAATATAAAAATTCTTGCTCGCGAGACACATTCACGTCGACCGAGACGCACTGTTATTATTTTTTTCTTGGTTTTCTTTTTTGAGCTCGTACATCCCGTTTGCATTCGTCAGCTTTTTTTTTCTATTACACGCACCGTCGCGATTGTGCGTCGCGTCAGCGACGATTCGTTCGTATTCGAGATCGCGATTTCCGTCTGATCGGTTTTCCCACTTTGTAGAGGAGCGACGAATTATCGTCGGCAGCGCACATGGTTCGGAAAAAAAAGAAACTCCACTCGTCGTGAATGGTTTTGCTTTTTTTTTTGTTCTTCAGCTTCGCGGAGCTTGACGAGGCTTTATTTCGATACGCTCGCAAGAAAATATCGATGTAAAAGCACCAGGCGTGATTTTTTTTCTCCTCTTTTACGCACGAAAAAAAAACACACGGACATTTACAGTCGCGGGCGCTTTCGATGAATTTCCACAATATCCTCGAATGCAAAGACCGTTCAACGAGTCCAATGGCGATGCACGGCGATATCGTTAATCATTAATACACATCGTGTTTTTTTTCCCCTTTTTGTATTATTTTTTCGCTTTTTTTTCTTCGTCTTATCATTATTGTTTTTAGCATTATTAATAATGTTTTTATCACTATTGTTACTGTTATTATTATTATGAAGCTTTAATCGGTTGATCGCTGAGACAACGGCTCCATGCACTTACACTTAGATCGTAGAATTCATTCGTAGGTAATAAGTCGAGTGTACAATATATTATTGTTATTTGAGTGAGAGTTAAACCTGACAGGTAAAATGCTTGGGATTTGCGAAGGTTGGCTTCCTCGTTATAATCTTTCTCTGATCTTTTTTTTTCCACTTCGTCGCTGACTAGCTGGGTCTCAGTGCGCGTGGGAACGCCAACATCATTCAATTATGACACGAGGGATATATTCGCAAAACTTAATTCACAAGTAAATCCATCGATGGAATTGAAGAAAGAAAAAGGCGAAGTTTATTATGTTTTTTTTTAAATTATAATTTGTCGTATGAAATTAAATATTTATCAGCAAATTACGATCGATAACGTAATCGTCGTGAAGATTTTTCAACCTCCGATTTCGTCGTCTGGCACGATTTGTCGTAAATTGAATCAACGTGCTTTTTTTCGTCTATCGGATGAAAGTTTAAAAAATTGGCATTGATGCCAAGGGTTTTTAGATGGGGAAATGCATTTTTTAAATTAGTAGATTGTCGTTGAGGCAGATAAGTACTTGACAATGTCGACATTGTAGACAATATTCGAGTGATTAATACTGTGAGAATAAAAAAAAGGAGGAACGAAATCAATTAATTCATCTCGGTGCAGCCGCGGATTTTGTATATTATGCACAAACATTCGTTTATCGTTAATTCATTCATTTTCTCTCTCTCTCTCTTTCTCTCGTCCTATCCGACTTTCGCGCCCTGCCAATAGTCGAAACTTAAATGACGGTAATTTAATTTAACACAATCAATTGTAATAATGTATATCGCGAGAGCCAGTGCTTTAAAAGTGGAGAGAAATTAACGATCCAACAAGCGTGAGCAGTATCGTTCTTACAGGATTGAGCGAATTAAATTTCTCTTTCAAAATGATGACAAGATAGTGTAGTCATTGCAAAAGCTTGTGCTCGCTCGTTTATTGGGATATAAATATTATTTCCTCATTCGTTTTCTTCGTGTTTCGGGCTAATCGATTGCACGTGTAGAAATGTATTTTTACATGTGCGTATATATATATATTAGGGGTCGTCATTTTTTGATTATTTTTTGAGTTTTCTGTTTTCTTGTTTGAAAGAATGTTTATTTTAAAATAGTGCATTTTTGTGTAGAAAAAGCAATCGACGAACCGACAACTTTTAGCATTCACTTTTTCACGAGAAGAAATGGCTCTAATTATCAAACGTTAAATTTAACAAAATGTCCGTTAAAAATCGTATTTAGAAATAAAAAATAATCAAATGAAAATAAGAATTTGTGGCTTTCGTCAAGGATTTTATTTTGAAAAATTTCAATTCGGAAATAATTATTTTGACCAATGCAACATTATTTTCTTTCTTTCTCTCCAATCGATGTATTTTTTAAATTGGTCACGTCGAGTCGATCAAATAATAAACAAAACCCCAATATATGTATATATAATTATATAATACATATCCATGACGTGTATCAACAATTCGAAATAGACCTTCAAAAATCCCCGCGTTAATAACGTAACCTTTTTCTCTCCCTTCAATATTTTCTCAAAGCAAATAATCAAATAGAAATGTCCAAACAAACTCTCATCGTATCCGGAAAATTGTTCTTAAGAACGTTTTTCTTTATACGTAAATTTTGTACCCGTGACTGTTTTTTTTTGTTCGTTTCTAAATGTTTTTGTATTGAATTGTAGGTTATGATAAGGTCCGAAATTCCAATAGAGTTGTGAAATATTTTTTCAAAATTTCCACGGCGTGAATCGAAAAAAATATTGAAAAGGTTTTTTTGACGAAGCTTTTTATTTTAAAACTAGACGAATTTGGCGCACTTGGACAGTTTATTTTAAAGTTGAGTGTTTCTGCAATGTTAATAAAATTTGAGAAAACATCGTAGTTGAACAAATTTAATATACGAAGTGACAAAATTATTCGAATTCTATGTAAAATTAATAATCCACGTAACTCTTGTCGTTTTGAGCAATGCAAAAAAAACAATAAAAGAAAATCGACCAAACCGTCGCGATTTTTTGCCTTCAGTTTTCATCCCTTATCTTCCACTCTGATTCTCCGTTACCGTTCCATCCCCTCAATTCTTCTCTCATCCTTCTTTCTCAAGCCTTCGTTCTTAGTGATCAAATTGCCGCTTAATCGTATTCGAACTGATAATCGTTTTCCCCAGTACCCAGTTAGCCTATATTTAACGTTTTTTTTAAATACCATTTCTCCCATATTAATTCTCCTCCTCTGTTTTTCTTCATTTTTTAAATGATTTTCGATTTTTCCCTCACTCGTCTCGTTTTAAGTACATACAATCCGCGTGCGAAAATATTGAGAAGTATTTCTGCGGAGTCAAGCTGGACGGCTTTGATAAAATTAGGACTTTTCTTATTCTTTTCATTTTTTTTGTTGCAAAGTACGCGTGGCTAATCGAGCGGTCGGTAAAGAGTAGCACATGACTCTATTATCTGCACCACTCGTCCCACGAAGACAAAAAAATTATTAAATCATTCCACAGGTTCAAAATTTCAAACTTCGGTCGATGATATATGCCAAATATATTCCGGATGTGTTCACAAGTACACGCCGACTCGACCAACCTTCCCATTCATTCATTCTTCCAAATACCGAACCTAAAAACGTACTTTCTTAACGACAACGCAGATTTTCATACTGCAAAGCGATGCAAATTCTCGTTCGTACTCAGCAGCGCCGGAAGTCTGCAGTGGCGCCACCAGACGGTCAACCGTAGCGCTACTAGCGGCAGAAATCGGCAGCAGCGCCACCAGCACGCGAAAGCTCCACCAGCGCCACCGGCACCAAAAGTCTACGCCACCTAACCTTACTCTAATGAGTGAAGTTAGGTGGCGTAGTCTAACCTCACTTTTCACCTTCGACTTCCTTCACAAAAATCATTAAAAATCACATGCGCTAGAAACGAACTGGTTGGACTCGTCGTCGCATCTCTTATATATGTGTGTAGATATATATATATACACACACCCCGGAAAATATATTCCATTTCAACTTCACCCTCGATTATCGGTTTTTGTCGAAAGTGTTGCGCGTTATATCACCTTTCTCATCACCGCTCCGTGCATTTCATTCGGAACAGTGTCCACTATCGTCATAGTAGCTTAGGAGCAAAGATTGATTGGATAACAGTAGCGAGAATGGCAATGCCAGCGTGCATTTGCATACACACAGATCCTCATATATATATATATATATATATATATATATATATATATATATAGGTATGTGTGGGTGTGTATTTATGTGCACCTAATAGCACACAATTTTTAATACAAACAGCAACGATTCTTTCTTTTTCTTTTCTGATCGTCTGATAACACACCGACAGCGTATTTACAACACGAAACGAGTATAGTATAAGCAACGGCCATACTGCCGCACGTTGGTGCATCACCGAGAAACATATAATAAAAAAAAACAACAACAAGAAAACCACCGAACGTAAAAGTATTACTCATCGTTTGGCATATATATATATATATATATATATATATATATATATATATATCGTGCTCCTGGAAAAGAATAATGGTTCGCACAGCTCTATAGGATTATTCTAAAATTCGACGCTCATAGTATCCTGCAAGATCGTAATACGACGATACGACTGGTAACGAGGGTCGAAGCGCTCGCTTCTGATCCTGAATGCGGATCGATTTTGTAATTGACTAGCGTTATGCGCGCTACCTCCGTTCTTTCCATCATATCCTGCTTCTACTTTTAAGTTTTGTTGTTGTTGTTGTTTGCGTTACTTTGCTTCGTTTCACTTAACTCGCTGTACATCGAGTCTCATCGATCAACGGGATGATCGCGTGTATTGGATGAGCGAGATGATTCGTCACTCGCCACGTGCCTTTCCACGTGGAGACGCACGAATTTTGAGGTTATGCGAGTCGGCGCTGCGATCTTTTCGGGCGTAAGAAAACGTTCGGTCCGACGACGGCGCACCATTTTTTCACCTCCACATGCTTCGACGATCGACCGCGAAGATCGGTTGAGTCCCGTTGTTCGCTTTGGATTAAGTACTGCGCGTGTGTGTGCCACTTTTCGTCGCCCTCTGGCGTTAACGACTATGCAGCGTTTATCGTTAATAGTACAAAATCGCCTCTAAGTACAATTTTCATGAGATAGTTTGCGTAATTAATGTTTTTGTCACGTGCTAGGTTTTGCGTTTTGCGAATCGATTCGAAAAAACGATTCTTTCGGCGAGTCTAGTCTTTGCGTTTGAATTTCCCGCCATTTTCGCGACTCGATCGACCAGACGTTTTCTCAGTAGCTTCGGAATGTTTCGTATTCGGAATGCTCGATCGTGTTCGTTGGCACTCTCAATTTTTTTTTCACCCGTACGCGACCGGACGTTCACGCGAGGACTCGCTTTTCCATTTTGGTTGGTTGATTTTTGTTTTTGTTTCTTTTCTCGCTTTGCTTTCCTCGCCCGTTGTGTGTCCTCCGTGTCGTTAGTAGCGCACGTACAGGAATCCGTAATTTCAGTAGCGCTGCTGAAACTCGTGGTGCCATCTGTTGAAGTCGATGTGGAATATGACGATTGAACCGTTCGCTAGACCGGCCAGGAGGAATCTGTAACGGGAGTCGATAATGAAGAAAATTCTACGCAAACGGCGGTGTCGTCGAGCGAACAGCTATTGGATAATTGGAGGTAATATTTAGGGGCAAAGTATCACGCGACAGTTGACGGAAAGCGTGTGATAATTGCAAAAATAATAGTACCGCGTGAAACATATAAGTACATATGATAACATCTCGTACATAAATGATGAACATTCAGAAAACTGTGAAGAAAAAACAACAGTCTCGTCGACGTATCAAATCTTTGAAAAATCGAAATCTTTACTCCGTCGGTAAGATCATTAACTTACCGACTGTAGGTAAGATCGTTAACTTACCGACTGTAGGTAAGATCGATAACTTACCGACTGTCGGCAAGATTGTTCTTTAGTACTCACTTCTGATCGTGAGAGAGCGCTAGAGATCGAACGCTGCTCTCGCACGTGGGAAAAGCGTAGAGCAATGCTAGGTTGAAGGTTCTCCAGACCTCGACGATACCCTTATCCCCACCGGTCATCAAGTACTCGCCATCTCTGCTGAGCAGAAGGCACTGAAAATGCAAAACAATTGGAATTAAGATTTCCTCCAATTGTAACGAGAATTGGATAACCTAAAAATTTCAAAACGCAACTTTTTAACACTTAGCCCAATTATCCAAATGACTATTTCACCATTCGTGTTTTTTCGATTTTTCAATGATAAAAATACGTCGGGACACTCACTTGCAGATTGTCATTGTGAGCCTCGTGACGTAGCCTCTTTCCGTTAATGGTGAACGCGGCGATGTGCCCCCGTTCGTAATTGACGACTATCACGCCCTCCCGGGACATGGCGATGTTCTCCGGCGAGTTGAAACCGCTCGGAGCTTCCAGCGACCGCAAGAGGTCACCGAAGGTCGTGTGTACCAGCACTGGACCATCTGGTTGCGAGAAAACGCGAGATGGCTATTATACGACATGTATATGGTACTTGAATGTTACAAGATAACATGGGTCTCTTTGCTCGAGATTTTTTGTGAAAACTGGCCACTGTGAGATTTCCATTTGATTGGGTTGGCCCAATATTTTCTTCAGAGACGTAGTGTCTGCGGCAACTGGGCTCGTAGGAATTTTGAAATTTTACCATCGTTGGAAAGATCAGCCGATAAAAAATCAGTATCCTTTACACAGAGTCGAACGTTCCATCTATAATCTATTGCTGTGGTCCACAGGTCACTTAATTGTGAAATTTGAATGTCTATGTAATTCACGTAATGAAGTAGCTACTTTTTATATGAATTATGGAAGTTTTCTTTGTTTGGATCATCGATGTCATAGACGATTTTTCGCATTTGCAACACGTTCTTACACTGCCATCGAGGAGTCAAAAGATCGTGGTAGTAAAATAATAAAAAAAAAGCGATTACTCACAGTAAGAGCCGGAAACGACGAGGCCTAGCTCGGCCGAAATGACAACGGCCGTGACAGGTTGCTCGTGGCCGGTAAGGGTTGCACGGGGCGCGGGTGCCTCGCTCTCCCCAACTATCGTTTGAGTTCTCGCGTTCCAGTGCCACAGCAATACCGTGCAGTCCGAGCTACCGGAAGCGATGTAACAATCAGAGGTTATGTTGCACTCGCTGCGCGACAGACACGTCACGACGCCGTAATGGCCGAACACGATTTGAACGATTTTGGCTGTAACGAAAACAAAAATATACAATAATTATCCGGAAGATGAACGATCGATTATCAAAATTGCCAAAAAAATATATATTCCAAAAAAATCGGCACAAAGTCATAAATTGAAAAGAAAAATTGTGCGAATTGTTCCATCTATTGGAAAAAGTTTGAATTATTCGTTGCCCCGAACGTACCGGTCTCGGTGGAGAAAACTCGGAAACTGTTGTCCCAGAATCCGCAGGCTACCAAAAATCTGCTGTCTACCGTTGTGACGAAACAGTTGCTACGAATTTTCAGCTTTTGACTGAAATTGTCACCCAAGTGTCGGCGGAGTGCCGGATTCGAGCTGTTTGCTGTTTGGGCTGGAAATAAAGATTTTTTCATCCAATTAGTTGTTCTTGCGAATGAAAACATTATATTATTACAATATTTTTACTTTCAATTGAATGATAATAGTAATAGTAATGAGAGCGATAATAATCAAAATAATTGAAATACTAATCAACGTACGATTAATAATTTGATAATAAGAAAAATCGTCATGACCATAATAATAGCAATAACAATAATAAAATACTGAAATAAGATCGAGATACTGATAATGAAATGATGAAGAAATACTAAAAGTGACAACAATAATAGAAATGATCAATTTTGTGATCTGATGATGCGAGTAAAAAACCGTTACGTGCAAATTAAGGGGTTACGCCTAGTCGAAATTTTTGACAACATCGATTTTTGGTTTTCGACTGATTCTCAAAATATAACGTTTCAAAAATATTCTTTCAAAATTTCAAATCCACCCGTTCAAAACTATGGGAGTTACGGGAGGCGAGCTTGAATCGCGTTTTTCTCAAAATGTCTTTTGCAAAATCTTAATTTTTGTTGCGTTTAATTCAAAATATTCCGGGAGCTAATATGAACGTGCATTTGTATTTGATCGTTTTATTTTAGATCCGGCTGTACTCACACAAAACCGGGTCCATGGACAAGGGTTGGTTGATCGCTTGAGCTTGAGGCGTGTCCGCATAGCTGGGCGATTGCACGGAAGCTAAATTCATCACGAAAACGACAAATCCATATTTACACAAATGATTGTTTAACTCTCGAGTGCGCGAAGGCAATATTTTCGGCGATAGTTACCCGCGTAGTTGGTGTTCCAGCGATTAACGGCGAATTGCTGTCCCGTGGTGACGGTGACGACCGACGGCAGAGGCAATTGCGGATACGTGTTGGCGGAGATGTGACAAATTGGCGAGTTCGATGGGAATTTTATTGTCATGCAAACGTCGTCGGGTATGCTCGAGAACATCATCGGCGACTGCGGAAACGAAGCTTTTCGTGAAATTTGTGGCGCGGAGCGTCGTGAAAATTTTTTTTTAATTGGCTGAATCGGAATATCGAGAAAAAAAATGGGCGTAGATGAAAAAAATAAGGCGAAACCGGAAGAGGGGAAAAACCGAACGATGGCGAAGAAAAATCGTAGTATACCGGAAAAAATGCGACAAAAGGGTGACATCGGATAATGGGGAAGAAAAATTGGAAAATCGAAAAAGTCGGACAGTGGGAAAGGAAAACTGAAAAAAGCTATGAAAAAAAAATTAAAAGATTCGGAATTTGTTTCCACCCCAGGCGAATTTTGAGGTAGGGCTAAAAATGATGATGGGCCAAAAAAATCACGATCGGCTGAAAATTACGATGGGCCAAAAAGTACGATGGGCTATAAATTACGACGGGCTAAAAATTATGATGGGCTCAAAATTGGGATGGGCTAAAAATTGAGATGGGCTTAAAATTGGGATGGGCTAAAACATCGGGATGGGCTAAAAATTGGGATGGGCTAAAAAATTGGGTTGGGCTAAAAATTGGGATGGGCTAGAAAATTGCGATGGGCTAAAAATTACGATGGGCTGAAAAATTAAGATAATCACCAAATGCATCGCTGAGCTTCTCGGGGGATGAGGCTCCATGAGAAGCTGAGACGGCGTTTGGCCGAAGTTTCTTATCTGATTTTCGATCGCTTCCTTCATAACGGGATCCGTTATCGTGTCCAATTCGACGCTACCCTCGTAAGTCAGGTAATAAAAGACGTTCGTCGCGCGAACGGCCTCGGGTCCTGAGAGAGAGAAAATACAATTGTGGCATTGAATAAAAAATAAAAAGTTATCCCATCCCAGACGCCGGCTCAATCGTTTTACTCGCAAAAAAAACAAATAAATAAACAAGCTCCGAGAGGCTGACAAAAAGAATCCCAGCGAAATCTCCAAGGAATCGACATTTCCACAAATGAATAATGTTTATGCGAGGACCAAGTATCGCTCTCGTTTTTTTTAATCGAAAAAAAAAATATTATAAAAAAGTAGCAACGAAACGCATCCGTCTATTTCCAGCTGTTGGTGGATTTCGTAAAAACTCGTAAAAACGTGTTACATATTACGGGATGGGATGCATTGTCGCGTTCGGCACACGTGCCTAATTGCTCGGGGACGAGCAGAGAGAGAGGGAGAGAGATAGAGCTTGGAAAAGAGGAAGCTCAACGAAAAACTAATTTCTTCCATACGCGAGAGCTCGTGCTCTCCATCAGCCTCCGGGCTCCCGCGTATCTCGTGACAATGTTCCGGGAAGCGCCGGATATAGAGGCGCCACTGACAATTACCATCGAAGGGACTTTAATTCGGCTCGACTTTCTTCCGTTTCACGAGATCTCCCAACCAGGATATTCGTTTAGTGCCTTTTTTTGTGTCATCCCGAAACTTCGTCGTTGCTCAGATTTTTTAGCTTGTTTTGGCGAATTATTTTTAACAAATGGAAAATCGGCAGCACTTTTTCGTCACACAAGGACAATGACGAAAACGTGGACCGTTCTAGCTTCGCTAGGAACCGACGAAGTGCCGTTTGCATAATTTTCCATTGTTTTTTAAAAATGTTTCGGGAGAATTGACGAAATGTTTCCGGTTGATTCAAACTTATACAGTAAATTCTTCGTCATGTACCGAACGCACCCTCCAAATTTTAAGGGAGGTTTCTACTTTGTTGGGTGAAAAATTTTTCGACTTTTCGCCAATTTTTTATGCGAAAAATATTAAATATACGAGCGTGAATCGAAAAATTCTCGAAATCACTATAAAAATATAAGAAAATTCAAACAAAAATATTTTATTTTTCTGCCGATCTCGTTCTACTCCTATACATTTAGAATATCGCTTTTCCAACTTTCGTATTCCTTCCTAAACAAAAACATTTTCTTGACTCTCGAACAACGCTTTTACGGCAGCCATAACGGCGTCATAATCGTCAATCAAAATCATAGATCCAATATCATTGGTGTTGTTGAATTAAGGGGCCAGTCCACTGTGAAAATTTCAAGAAATTGATTTTTACTGTTTTCGAAAGTTTTTCTCGTTTCTCGCGTTTTTTCTCGAAACAACGTTTCCAAAATCTAGCTCCATCGTATCTCTAAAACAAATAAACCGATTCTCTTGAAATTAGAACCACATATTGTAAACATGATTCGCAATAAGATGACCCTCGATGGTTTTGAAATTTTTATTTTTACTCTTTTTTTGCGAAAAACTGCGAAAAACCCCTTTCCGTTTACTTTTTTAGTTTCTCATAATAGTAATAATAATGATAATAATTATTATATTGTATAATATGCATTAACGATATAATAATAATTATAATTGGAGCGTATAAAATATCGTATAATATCGTATCGATATAAAAACAATAATAATTATTATTATTTCGTAATCGAATGTTATTATACAATATAATAATAATTATCTTCATTATTGAGCAGAAATTATAATAATATTATACCGATATAATAATAATGATAATTATTATTATATTGTATATCATAATAATAATAATTATTATATTGTATATCATAATAATAATTATTATTATTATATTGTATATCATAATAATGATAATTATTATTATATTGTATATCATAATAATGATAATTATTATTATATCGTACAATAACATTCGATTACGATATAATAATAATTATCATTATTATTATATCGATACGATATTATGCGATATTTTGTACGATGTAATTATAATTATCATTATTATTGAGTAGAAATTAAAATGATATTATATCGATATAATAATAATGATAATTATCATATACCATATAATTATTATTATATACAATATGTACACTTTTATATATATTTTCCGTTTGTCATCGGTCATTTTTTTTTATTTTTTGATAAAACTTGATATCCGAGGGTCATTTTGTAGCTGTTGTCATACTGAATCTAATGAACTTTGATTTCTTTGTTTCAGACATGACGTTGCCGAATTGTGATGGAGCCACCTGCCCACCTATTTTTGAGGCGTTACGTTAAACTATAGTTTTTGTACTTAAAAATGAATTAAAATGAATTAAAACTTTTTTTTATGTATTTCAACACTTTATTTATCAAGCCCAACAACTTTTATATTCATTTCTTTTATAAGAACGTCAAAAAAATCGCGAAAATAGGCTTTCTTCGTGGCTCTAAAGTGTACTGGCCCCTTAAATTACGTTGATTCAAATGTAAAATTGTCTGTGTAAATAATGTAAATAAATAATGCATTAGTCCAAACAAAACGCTATTGACTTTAATAGCACGATAAAATTGAGTTTTTTTTCATTCAAAAGATATATTGTTAGCGAAGAACAATATATTATGGAATGTATCAAAAAAATTATCTAGTTTTAAATGCATTTTTGGCAACGAACAAAAAAAAGGGGTTTTAATTCATAACATGAATATTATTGTCTTCGCTATATCCGATATTGATTTTCTAGTCCACGATTCGTTGAAATATTAATATTTCATTTTATATCGAAAATATTGAGCAAATGTCGTAAATGCTTTAAAAAATTATGCGAAAATAAAATTTGATTCTTGCCCATACACGAATCGATCTAATCGCAGTCATTTTTATTCGATTCACTTTGCTTACGAGTACACAGTGGATTCATCTTAATTATTAGATAAAAAAATAGCGTAGTTTTTATACCGGTCGTACCATTTTTTTTTTTGGGTATTTATTCGCGACTTTTTAAAGGCCGGTCCGTGAAAATATTTTCTGACATTAAACCGGTCCGTGGGCCAAAAAACGTTGGGTACTTTATCGCTCGTTTTTTGTTTAATTTTACATTACGCTTATGGCAATGCTGAATTACCTCTTTGCTTGTAGCCGAATATCAAATCGATCCACTGATGCAGTTGGCAGGAGACAAACTCCGACTCGAGGGCCTAAACAAATGTTTTCGTTTGTTTTTATTTATTAATTTTCGAACGTTAGGCTTTCATCGTAAAAACATTCTAACGAATATAATTATTACGTCTCACAAAGACGTTTCCAACGATAAAAACATTTCCAAAAATACGAGACAAATGCATTTGACAAATTTATTTTCGCGATATCTGAAACTGTACAAAAAATAAGGCACAGCATCGTAGACTGCATTATTTTTCGGTCACAAAATATTACGTCCTTATATATATTACGTCCTTATATATATATATATATATATATATATATATATATATATATTTGAATTGAGGACATTATTCCGAGTGAGCAATTTTTCATTTGCAGATAAGAATGAGAGGGTTGAAAATTAGAGATAACAACAATGGTACTCGACTGACCATTCGATTGATCCGAATGAATTCTTCGGGTGAGGATGCCCAAGGTGGAAGGTCGACGTCGCCAACGGAACTTCCATCTTCTTGTCTGCCCAGGCGATAGCGATTGCTGTTCACCAGCATTTCCGGTAGGAAAAAGAACTCTGGTATGAGCTCCTGTACACGTTGAATACGAAGATAAAACATATGTCAGGCATCAGAAATGGGAAACGAAAAAATCATAAATTTCAAGAAGTTGACGAAGATCATAACTAGCAATTCGTAATAACTATAATGATAGTCAAAGAATCAATAATAATAATAATAATAATAGTGGTGTGTCGTGAGAAGAAATTATAGTAATATTATATCGATATAATAACAATGATAATTATTATTATATTGTATATAATTGTATACAATAAATATATAATAAAGTATATAATAAATATATATATATATATTTTTTATATAATAATAATTATATTGTATATAATAAAACTATTATTATATGGCATATAATGATAATTATCATTATTATTATATCGATATAATATTATTATATTTTCTACTCAATAATAATGATAATTATAATTACATCGTATAAAATATCGTGTAATATCGTATCGATATAATAATGATAATTATTATGATAATTATTATTGATAATTGTGATCATTGTATAAATAATGATTATTATTATATCGTAATCGAATGTTATTGTACAATATAATAATAATTATCATTATTATTATTATTATTATTAGTATATATTAATTATATAATAATTATCATTATTATTATATCGATATAATATTATTATAATTTCTACTCAATAATAATGATAATTGTTATTATATTGTACATAATAATAATGATAATTATTATTATATTGTACAATGACATTTGATTACGATATAATAATAATGTTAATTATTTTTGTGTCGATACGATATTATACGATATTTTATATGCTGCAATTTTAATTATTATTATATCGTAATTGAGTATTATACAATATAATAATTATTATCATTATTATTATATCGTATCGAATTATTATTATTATTGCGATGTTATTATCGTAACATCGTGTTGATAATAGTATAACAAATAATTTACCATAATTAATAATAATTTGCAATAGGTGATAATGATATCAAGAATAATGCATTAGGTACAATGAAAATAATTGTAATGGTAATAACTTACGGTTCACCTAGATCTCATGCAATTAATTATTCGGAACAAAAACTTGTTGACATAAATGAGACCAGATTCATTGACGAACCTTTACGTCGGAGGTGTCACGCTGACAGTTTTTCCACGAAAGTGCCACCGACGAGAAGAGCCTATTGGGATGATCGAACTTGCCACCCTGAAGGGCGAGGAACATAGTCGTCATGGGTTCCTGTAGGAAAGTATAGAAATAAAAATCATGCGGTTCCTTAGATTTCAATTTCCAGAGCGAAATCTTGACTTGCCCTTTTTTATTTTGCGATTTGGAAGTTGTGCTATTGGGAAATTGACTTTTCGAGGATTGTTCGCGTCACGACACGGAGGACGAAGAAACAAGGGCGTTCACATGAAGTTAATTCAAGAAAATATTTCGAGAGAGGCACTTCAGAACCCTAGGGTCGCGTACTTCGAGACCCTTGCAAGGACCATCACTTCCGTATCTGCCTTCGATTTCGTTGAGACTTATGTATATGGTGAAGCATCGAAAACTACTGGATACGTATTTTTTTTTGTCGGGGGGAAAACGGTTTTGAGGAGGGAAGCACCCCTTAACATTCTGAAGGGTGCTTTCAGCCCTTAAAAGGCTAAGGCTTAGAGTGAAGCGTGTCAAGGGCTGATTTTGCAGTTCACTCGCAAGTCTACTGATTTTAGTAGAACAGAAAAGAAAATTCTCCTAATGCAAAACGATCGGAAATCTACTATGCTGGAAAGAAACAAAAATTAACGGATGAACCACCCCTTTGTTTTTCTTTCTCACCCTACATTCAAAAGGAGTGCACTAAATTAAATTGAACCTGTAACCCTTAACAAAGCGGAGATGAAACCAAAGTTCGCGTATTTTGCATTTTTGCCAGATAGCAAGCTTGGGGGGGGGGGGGGGGGGTAAAGCACGTGCTTTACATTTTTGACGATTTTTTAATGAAAATTGAGTGATCTAAAAATTCACTATGAAAAAATGAGAATAATGGGATCCATAGTGAATGAAAAGTTCACTATGAAAAAATCAGAATTATGGGATCCATAGTGAATGAAATTTTTATTACGAAAAAACCACAACTATGAAAACGATAGTGAAATTTAATTTCACTATGAAAACACCAAAATGGTGAGATTCATACTGAATTCACTATGGATTCTATCCACACTGCATTGAATAAAGGTATCCATAGTGAATTTTTAATTAATTTAAAAAAAACAGAATTGCCGGATCCATAGTGAATCTAAATTTCAGTATGAAAAAACCACAACTATGAAAGCTATAGTGACATTTTAATTCACTATAAGAAACCCAAAATTGTGGGATCCTGTGTATAGTGAATTCCTAATTGACTATGAAAAAACTAATAGTGAATGAAAATTTGAGTATGAAATTTAATTGACTAATTGACTAATTGGAATCTAAATGACTATGAAAAAACCATAGTGAATGAAAATTTCATTATGAAAAAACCACAACTATGGAAACGATAGTGAAATTTTAATTCACTATGAAAACACCAAAATTGTAAAATTCATAGTGAATTCACTTGGGATCCAACCCACAGTGCATTGAATAAAGGTATCCATAGTGAATTTTTGATTGATTTAAAAAACAGAATTGCGCGATCCATATTGAATGTAAATTTCAGTACGAAAAAACCACAACTATGAAAACTATAGTGACATTTTAATTCACTATGAGAAACCCAAAATTGTGGGATCCTGTGGATAGTGAATTTCTAATTGACTATGAAAAAACCAAAATTGTAAGATCCATAGTGAATTCACTATGGATCCCACCCACAGCGCATTGAATAGAGGTATCCATAGTGAATTTCTAATGCCCTGGAAAAACAAAAATTTTGGGATAAACCACCCCTTTTTATTATAACATAGTGTATCTTTAATTCGCTATGTGTTATAATTTAGTTCTGCATTGGAAGAATTTTCTTTTTCATTTCAATGACATCGATAGACATAAGTATGAAAATTTTACTATGAAAAACCCTCACTGTGGGATCCATAGTGAAATTTATATTCACTATGAAAAAATCAAAATTGTGGGATCCGTAGTGAATTAAAAATGGTGAATTGAATGAAGGTATCCATAGTGTATTTTTATTTCACTATGGATACTTTGGAAAAACGAAATGTCCGTTGTTAGTCTCGAAGAAGCCCACTACGGTTTTCCCTTATGCTCGTTTATTTTTTATATCATACAGGCTACCATTAGTTTTATTTTATTAGAGGCTACGAGAAAAAATTGCATACATGATCCCAAATTGTTCCACACAAGGAATGGAATGAAGAAATGAAATTTTATTTATTAGATAAAGATAAAATAAAAATGAAAATAAAAATAAAATAAGATAAGAATAAAATTAAGGTAAAAATAAGAAATTATATTTAGTAAATATTTAATAGATATCGGCAAAAAAGGTGAAAATAGTGCTTGGTAGCAGTCACGTATTTTTTCCTCGTCTTCAAAAATCGAACTATTTGATAAAGAGGCTCTTCGTAAAAAAAAATCAAAATAATTAAATGTCCGTGGGAAATTCGCACTCGCTTATAATTTTTCCCACCTCTGGTTAAAAAACCTCAAGTTTTTTTGTCTCCGTCGACCATGATACTTCGAAAAACTACACAAAATCTCATTTTCTCCCTTCAATTTTCCAAAAGTCGAAAAATGCCTCACGGTGATACGAAATTTTTGTTTTTCATTTCGCTCGCAGCTTTGAACGATCATTGCGGGCGGCAATGTGTATATTTCGAAAGGCCAATATATCGAGGAACATATGGACCGAGTCGAAAACTTTTCATAAACGTTGCTCGCGTCCGTACCCATCAATTGTACGTTAAATTGGATCGCAGGTTGCCAAGGAGTAGAAATTTCCATCTTTTTGTTTACTCGACGATCGACCAATATGTCCACGAAGGGGGAAGCAAAAATAAACGCTCGAACGAAGTGAAGTACGACGAGAAAAACAACGGATAACAAATTGTGAGAGTGTGCGGATCACAAGGGAATAAAAACGAGAAAATTTTGCGAAAAAAAGAACGAGGAAAATTGTCGCACGCAAACAGCGAGGGGCAGAGGGAATGGCGCGCTGGTACGCGTGCTAGAACCACGAGAAGCGTGGTATAAGGAGGCCGGGGGAGGCAAGAAACTTGACAGGATTCTCGAGAAAATGTGTGGCACAAAACAGATGTATATTTAACGGAGCGTCGAGAGTAACTCTCCGTTTTTTTCGATTTCTTTTTCTTTTCCGTTCGTTTTTTTTTTTCTTTCAATTCTCCGTTTGCGCCTTCCTTCTCTTCGCGAGAGACGAGGGCGTTTCAACGCCCCCGAATTAGTGTTAACGCACTGCCTAAATGTGTCGACGAAATTTACGATCTGTTAATGGGGAACGGGTAGCTTAACAAAGGATTAGGAATACCGGTTATATGAGCGAGTTTGTTTATCGGCTTGCCGCGAAAAAATTGACGTACGAATTATTTTTCGATCTTCGTAAAAAAAAATAAGCAAGGACCAAAAAAATGAGGAAAAAACAACCCTTGTCGGAAGAAATTGTTAATTGTATACAGTTAATCATTTTTTCCGACAAGGGTTGTTTTTTGAGGAACAAAATGAGGAAAAAAAACAACCCTTGTCGGAAAAAATTATTAATTGTATAGAATTAATAACTTTTTTCCGACGAGGGCTGTTTCTTGAGAAATTTGAATTTGAGGAGGAAAAAAATGAGGAAAAAACAACCCTTGTCGGAAAAAATTGATAAATTGAAAAATGAGGGGAAAAACAACCCTTGTCGGAAAAAATTATTAATTGTATACAATTAATAATTTTTTCCGAATTAATTGTATACAATTAATAATTTTTTCCGAATTCATTGTATACAATTAATAATTTTTTCCGACAAGGGTTGTTTTTTTCCTCATTTCGTTATAACAAGTCGTAGCGTAAGAAAAATTAATTTAAAAAAAGTATCGATTTACGTCGTGTGGAGGAAGAAGCATGAGAAAAACATTGGACTTAGCGAGAATTATCAAAATGAGAGAAAAAAAACAACCCTTGTCGAAAAAAATTATTAATTGCAACAAGTCGTCGGGAAAATAAAATGAATTTTTTAAAAAGTGCCCATGTGCGATGTATCGGTAAAATGAGAAAAACAAGAAATTCGGAAAAATAACGTTTATCGGAAAAACAATTCATCCTTACGAGGAATAATTTTTTAATTTTTACGTGCATCAACATTTTTTTCCAATTAATTTTTATTCACTACAACTTATTAGGATTAATAAATTTTTCCAAAAAGGGTTGTTTTTTTTTCTAATTTTGTTGGTCCTTGCTTATTTTTTTTTACGAAGATCGAGAAATAATTTCCGTATTTCTTTTTTCTCTTGCACGAAAAGAAGAGTGAGAAAAAAAGTCGGAAAAATAACGTTCATCGGAAAGACAAATCATCCCAAAGAAGACTAAAAATTCCAATAAAAAGAGCGTAATCTGGCAAATCGTAATTAGTAAAATTTGTAAATAAAATACCATAAAAGAATTCACTTCGCAAAAGAAAATGACAAATAAGAAATAATTTTTGCCCTGAAAAGGCGATTTTTTAAAACGTGGATATGATTGCAAAGTGGACAAACTTCGCAGACGCCAGCCTGGAGGAAAAAAATAGTTGACAAACAGGTATTTAGAATCGTTACTTACAACTCGTATGAGCCAATTAAGAACGAACGCCGCGGTTGAATAATGAGTGCCATAATGAAAGGGTAGAATGCTGTCGTGTTCCCAGCTTTGGAAGCGCTCCTCGAAGTAGGCCCTTCTGCTTGGATTAAGGGCGCCGATGGGCTGTAAACGCGAGAAAAAAAAACCATGGAGAAAACCATCGCCCAAAAATATTCGCAAAACTCGCATACGTGCCTGAACAAAATAAAAAAATGAAATACCCTAGATCGATTTTTTTACGGATAACATGCTTATTTTTATCATTTTAATTGTCCATTAAAGATTCCTGCATAGATACATCGTAGAATCTGCTAATTTTCTCCCGAGAGCAGTCTCGTTTCGTTTAATCGTGCTTACCGAATAAAATCAAAAGGAACAAATAAACTTGATGCATTTCGCACCAGCCGATGGATATTATATACTATATATACTGACGCCTCACCTTGGATAAATCTCGATAATTGCTGGGTAAACTGAGATCGAGTTCCTTGGTCTCGTAGTTCGTTAATACCCAGGGAAAAACCGGATATTGGTTCAAGTCGTTGTACGTACGGCCTGAAACGGATAAGAATCGATTCATCGTCTTCAATTTTTACAATGATCTTTACAATTTATTTTTCATCATTTTCCATCATTTTTTAAATAATTTTATAATTTTACTATAATCTCTACAATATTTTAGAATCTCTACAATTATTAAGAAAGAGGGTTCGTTTTTATCAATTTGATGGGATAGTGCAGCGGGTATATTTCCTCCCCGTAAAGTGTTCGTGAAGTCCTTATATCGTATCCTAAAGTCTCCTTAATTAATAACCAAGTAATCGTAAATGTAACGGTACACAAAAATAACAAAATTATAATCGAAGAAGTAAAATATGGAGAAAAATTTCAAAAAATATGACAAGTGAGGTATAAAAAAAAATTTTTTTTTTAAATGACATGGAAATCGTAATTGACATTTGTGACGGATTTCACTTAGCTCGTGCCCGGAAAAGAAATCGCGAATGTTCTTTTGGGAAGGTTTGTAGGTTTGCAGCATTTTTTTACATTAAAAAGTATGGTTTTAAGGAGGTCCTAACATTCCTTACCTTCCTGACACCCTGTATATGTTTACATATATGTATTACACACACACACATATATATATATATATATACATATATTTATATATTTATATATATATTTATATATTTATATATATATATATATATATATATATATATGTATTACATATACGATACGTTTCAAAGATGTACCTATTTTTTTTAAGGATGTTGAGTCCCTATGAAACATGTTAATGTTAATTGTTCAATAAATAACTTCTTAATCGTCATGAAATTTTTACACGACCTCCTGAATACTTCATGTAAAAACATACCAAATTTTCAGAATTCTATCATCATTACTTCAACCTCCTTAAGGGTTGAAATAAAAAATGATAAGAAAATTCTAAAAATTTGGTATGTCTTTGTATGAAGTATTTAAGAGGTCGTGTTAAAATTTTACGACGATTAGGAAGCTCGTTATTAAAAAATTAACATTTTGTTAAGAACAATTTTTAAAAGAATTAAAAAAAAAAATTATCAATAAACTTCGTTTTGTTTCCGTTGCTTTCAGTATATTGTAGATATTATAAAATTGAGAGGTGAAAAAAAAAAACTTATTGCAAAGTTACATCAGTTTCCATAAAACAACATTTAATTTGTGAATGTTAATTGTTCAATAACGAGCTTCCTAATTGTCGTGAAATTTTTACACGACCTCTAAAATACTTCATACAAAAACATACCAAATTTTCAGAATTTTATCATCATTTGCGATTTGGGACTCAACATCCTTAAGCATAGTTTCGTTCGGTTTTTTTTTTTTCAAGAACTGGGCGATGTTTTTCCTACAGCTCATGCTTCGTCTCGAGTCTGAGCATCAGGGTACCAAGACCCGGTGCGACCAATTACACGCACCGAAAGGCCGAAATGTACACTCGTGCGTAATAAAAGTTGCCAAACCCCAACAAACAAACGAAAGTGAAAAAAAACGCGAAAAATGCCCAAAAGAAAAGTCAAAAACGAAGAATGTGGCACGGCAAAGGATCGCGTAGCCTCCCTCGAGAATAAAGGGCGCGGTGGTCCCACCGAGTCGGCAACCCCACGATAAAAGGTAGAGTGTTCGCTCGTCGTCTGCTTGCTCGCAGTACGCTATGGCGCTCGTGTCTATTTTTACGAAAAACTCGTCGAGTCTCAATGGGGCGCGGTGCTCCGTTTAGTACGAGCATAACTCAAACCGTGACGGCTAATCGCTCCTGAAATTGTCACTCCGAGGTCTCACTTTCACTATACGGCGGTCTCGCTGCTTTTGCAGCGTTTACGTACACTTCGGAGATCTGTGGAAAGACCGGATCCCATCCGGGATACATTAGCCGCGAAGGCGGCTTACTTGCACTCGTATTTTTTCTCTCTATCGATATATATATATATATATATATATATATATATTAGGGATGAATAAAATATATAATGATATATATAAAATATAATCGATGCGAAAAATTAATTAGCGATGAGCGTGAAAAATTGGATATATGTATTTTAATGAGTACAGTAAATGTGTATTGTTATATGGGCGACCTATAATTTCGTAGCACACACGCAATATATTGAAGTCTCGAAGTCTCGAAGTTTTCAATTTTTTTTAACAATCTTTAATTTTTATTTTTTTTTGTATCCTTTTTCAAAGATAGAATGTACTTGGGATGGAAAAATACTGAACAACCCTCTCTTTACTCTCCCCTCCTAAGTCTCGAGCGAGCAATTAATAATAACATAATAGTTAATATATATATAACAAATGATATATATTATTATTTAATTATTTAAAAATTATACTCATGCCAACATTCATATTACACATGTAATGGTTTATACATATATGAATTATACTAAATTATCATTTTCTCTTTCGAGAGAAAAAAGTAAACGTGGAGTGGCATAATGCAAGAAAAAAACAAAACGAGATGTAAAATAAATAAATACCTACAACGACGCATATGGCAAATAAAATCTGAAATTCAACTCAATTGAGAAAATTACAAATAGCACAGGAATTCCCGGCCAAATGTCAAAATTTCAAGTATATACTTTCTCACGTCTCAATCACATATTTTTTCTCCCGAAAATCAAATCTAAAGAAGTAGGCAAGGATGCTTCACCAAATATTTTTCAGTTAAATGTCTTAATTTTTTATTCTAATTTGGTAAATATTTATCTCCAGAAAATTAAATGAAAAGAACGAGAATTTTATTGAAAAATCCTCGCCTAGTTCTCTCAATTCAATTCTCTGAAGAATGGAGAAAAAATATTTGATTGAGGCGTAAGTGTGTACTTCAGATTTTCATTTTTGCCATGGTATTCCAGTTTTTTTCACTCTTCTCCGTTCTTTTGCTCCTTGACTAGTGACTTCGTAACACTCTTGCCCCTCTTTTTGCAGAAATGACAAAAATCCGGAGATATGTCGGTTCGAGGGTGTACCTCGAATTTTAGGAGCCCTTTGATCCGGTTTCTATTTTTAAAAAAATGTCATATTCGAAAACAACGTGAATACGAGAAGTTCATTCAAATCCGAAAATATTTAACAGCTACGTATGTAAACATATATATATATATATATATACATACAGGATTATATATATATATATATATATATATATATATATATATATATATATATATCTTGAAACCGAAACCGTGGATCAGCGGCGGCATCGGGGTGCAGTCGCGCCCCGCGGTATATACAATGCATCGTAAATCACAGCAATGATGCACACACTCCGCACGAGGCTCGCTCGCGAGCTCACCACACATTCAACGGATACGAGCGCCCACATACTAGCAGGCACATACTCGCCGTATAAATATACACACGCATATCGCGAGTGGACGTGAATAATAGTAGGCCGGGCGTTATGCATCAAAGTGATTATTAATGGGGGCGTCCGGATTGAGCGAACGCTCGCGGACCGACCCACGACAGCAAATATGCTGGCGACACATTCGAAACGGCACAAGCAGTACACAAGATCTTGACAAAACTTTATATATATATAAATATATATATGAGGTATTCCACGTGAATCCGGTGGACTTTTTCCCTAACCCCCGCCAATTCGATTAATTTTTTTTCATCTGTTTCCATAGACTCTAAAAGGCACCCTGAATTTTTTTACATTTTTCGAAACAACCCTTAGTCAACATTTTTTTTTCCGAAAAAAAACGGCCCGATTTAAAAATCGGAAAAAATTCCCGAAAATGCGTGATTATATGTAAAAATGTTCAAGCTATCACCCGCAGTGGAAGTATGATTTCTTCTGTGCTGAAGACGACTTCAATTGAAATTAATACCAGAAATTTTTGACTGCTAAGTGTTCGAGGTTCATGATTGTGATTTGGTTATTCAAAAATGGTCAAAAAATTCATTGTGGGTATCAAAATATTTAAGTATCCGCCCGAAGTAAGCCGTTGTTGAATTTTTCGGATTTTTCTTAACGTTAATCGCTCCGAAAGCACAGAAAAAATCATACTTCCACTGCGGGTTATAGCTTGAAATTTTTTACATATAATCGCGCATTTTTGGGTACTTTCTTCAGATTTTTAAATCGGGGCGTTTGGTTTTTTGGAAATTTTTTTCTTGACCGAGGGTTGGTTCGCAACACGTAAAAAAAATCAGGGTGTCTTTTAGAGTCAATGGAATCAGATAAAAAAAATTAATCGAATTGGTGGGGGTCAGGGAAAAAGTCCACCGGATTCACGTGCAATACCTCATATATACTTACACACATATACGTTTGCTAGTAATATCTGGCAAACGTACACTGGCTAGTAATATCATATTTATTTTTATTATATTTTTAATATATATATATATATATATTTGCATTAAAAATATAATATAATTTATATATATATATATATATATATTTACAGATCCGCTACAAGGGTGTAAAATAATGATATGTATAAACAAAATAAGGGAAAACTTTAAAACCCGGAAGTGAATGAAAAAGGAAAAACAATGATTTATGTTAACCAGGTAAATTTAAGAGTAAATGCAAATATCATTTTAAATAGATCGAAAAGTTTTTGAGCTTCGGAAATCATTGTACTCAACATTTTGCGAATATGAGAAATTCCGAGACTAATGAACCCGTACATAAAATTATAAACAAGAATATTTATTGGGAAAAGAACGATTCGGAAAAACAATCAATGAATAAAAAAAATGCTTTATTGAAAAGCAGAAAAAAATATATTTTATTAATCTATATTTAAGAGAAAAACAAATATAATAGTCAATTAATTGTTCTTCATTTTTTTGCATGCTTTTTATCGACTTCAGAACGAGTGAACGCTCGTGTGGTAAAATACTAAAATATAAATACCGATAACTATGTAAGCTGATGCCTCAAGGCTTTTTTTTTAACAATCTGGAGTTTCGATTTTTTTCGCTTTTCGTGTCATTTTTCTAAGACAGAATATAGTTGGGATTGAAAAATGCTGAACAACCCTCTCTGAGTCTCGAAGCGAAGAGCGAACATCCCTCGGTTTTCAGCCCTCGTTAATTTTGATTTTGGCGAGTACGGGATACCGGTGGATGAGTATTTCGGGCAAAAGCGAATGAGGGGACGAACTCGTTTTTTAAATCTCCGAATGTGACTCGAAACAGCAGCGCGTTTCATCATTACGTATATCGTTTAAAACGCGGTGTTTTTTTTTGGCGCTGTTATAATTATTTTCTAAGCCCTTCTATGAGATACGCGGTGACGCCTCATCGCTCACGCGCCTCGTACGCATTCATTATTCCGACGAATTATTTCGCCCTTTTTCTCTTGCTCGCACTAATTTATATCGCGCGACATGGCTCGCTTGACTGAGGATTGATTTCGCGTGCTAACATTTGTTTTCGGATTTCTCAAATGTTTCCGTCCAGCCTATATATTTAAAAAAATAAGTTTCTTGATCGAATTTATTGCGCGCATTATTTTCAACTATGCCTCCTTATCGCAATTCTTATTTTACACTGCTTAAAAGCGCTATAATTATTTAGGCGTATTTCCATTTCTTGAATACCAATTATCTACTCATTGTATAATCACAATGTGGTGATTGTCGAGTTTAAAATGAATCTCTCATGAAAAAAAAAAACGATATTAATTAACGAGCTACATCTACCTATGTGGGTCAAAAAATTGCATTTTCCAAAAATATTTTTATTCTATAGTATCACCTTTTAGGTATGTTCCCTGAAAATTTCATTGAAATGTTCCTAAAATTGAATGAGCTACAGCTACTTCAAACTTTAAACGCGTTTTTCTCGAAACACTGGTTTCAAAGTCGGTGGACACGATATCTCGAGAACAACTCGATGGATTGTTTTCAAATTTACAGAAGATACGACGAGAAACATTTAAAGGTCGTTGACGATCGCACTTTTTGAAAATCGATCTTCAGTTTTCAATAGTTACTTAAAGATGACGACTTTTTTCGTAGATTTTGTATGCTCGAGTTTCAATTTCCCGCCACGTTGTTGAAAAAAACGATTTTAAAAATCAACGATCGTCAACGACTCGTATTTGTTATCATCTTGAATAACCCGTTTGGTTTTTAGATTTTGGATGGACCGTTTAAGCTGGAGAGTGTCCACCGCCAAACGTCGCGAAATAAATTCCACCATCGACCGGCGGCCATGCCTTTGTTGTTTTTCTGTCTTTTTGTCAAGGCTCCCAATATGTGTTGAAAAAAATATACTTCGTTTCACCAACCATGTAGGCAGAATTTTTTTTCGTAATTTGGCCATTTTTTTGGAAAATTATTTTATTTCATTTTCATTATTCATTTATTTTAAATAGCGCATACCAACCCCTCCCCTTCAGAATATTCATGCATACAACATATAGATCGTATACATAACAAAAATACGTATTTATGATAGCGAATAATAATAAATAATATAGACAGTAAAAATACATATCTACGATAATAAATAAAACTCAATAATATACATAATAATGACGTATCAAATAAAAATCTGCATAAATAATAAGTCGTAGGAAACGCCTTATTATTTCCTTTCCTCCTCTCTTCTCCACCTCGCTATACCTCTCGCGGGATTAAAGTACATGTAGAATATTTAGCAAACATCGTTTGTTGCGTTTGCATATTTTACACCACATACATACATAGACACTCGCATATACAGTGCGAGTCGAAAGTTTTCGATCACTTTGGATAATAGCAACACTTTCGATCACTTTGCATAATTGCAAAATTATATAAGCATAATATAATTTTGTTTTATACAGCTATATCGCATCTTCGTAAAATAAGAAATAAAAGAGTTGAAATTTGCAACGAAATGCAACGAAAAGTCCTTTCAATTTCTTATTTTCCCTATTATAAAAAATCATATTTTGCAGATTTAAGTTGTAGATCGCTAAATAAGAATCCTCAAAAATGTTCGCGTGATTTTCATGGTACAAATTTGCCAATGGAAGTTTGGAAAGTTCCAAAAAATCATGTCATAAAATAAATTCAATAAAATTCGAATTTTCAATTACTTAATTAAAAATAACATTTTTATTTTATTCAATAACGCTTTTTGCGTGCGTGTAATTTTTGGCTAACGTTAAATTAAATAATACATTATTTAAAATTCCTATTACATTAAAAAAAACTCGATAAATAAACCAAAATTCATATGACTCGAATAAAAATGAAACAGTAATAAATAAAACGAACAAAATGCATCGACACCCTTAAAGTACACTAAAGAAGTGCGACACCCTTAAAGTACAACTAAAGAAAAACAAATATTAAAAAACACACTATCAATGTAGAGCGTCACTGGACATACATACGACCCTAGTAAATACATCCCAATTACTTATTGTCAGGCCCATTATTAACAGACCGCAATTTTACAAATTTAGTAGAAAACAAAATATTGTTCTAATATTATTTCGCAATTATCCAAAGCGATGGAAAACTTTTCACCGGTACTGTACATAGCAAAAGTTCTGCTCGTTCCTTCGAGTTTCAATTATTGCGATAAAAACAAGATGCGGGTTATCGTTATTTGTGCTGCACTTGGCATCGTTATTTTTTAAAATAAATCGATATAGGCAAGAGAAAGGTGCATTAACACATTGGGTTGCATATATGCGGGAGCGTAGAATTTGCGCAGCGGGTCATGGTGCAGGGAAACGAGTCAGCTCGACCGGTTACAAGAACATATATATATATATATATATATATATATATATATATATATATATAAGTATATATATGGAGAAATGTAATTTTGAAGACGTTCGACTCCAAACATAAATATAGTCATATCAAACATACCAGTACTATATAAGCACATAGTACCGAAGTAAGTTCAACACAAAAGGACCCGCACCGGAATATGTGGTTCGGCGTTGTTCTCTGGCCGCCGCAGATGCCTGGGGCTATTTATTTGCGCAATTAATATATAATCCTCATAAATACAGCGTACCCCGAGGGGGCTAGGTGCTCCTCCGGCAGTCGCGAATGTTCAAATAATTGCACTCCCGTACTTATCGGCGTCATTCAAAGGGACAAAAAAAACAGCAAAATAAAGGGTATCGAGTGCTAGACCTCTTGTGTAAACTTCAATGTGGGGTGATTCAACATAACTTTCGGGAATACTAAGAAAAATGCGCCTAAATAGTAAATGAGGTTAAGTTTTTTCGCTCTTTGGCAAACGAAACGGTGACGAATGGTACTATTCCTACCGGTAAGGTAGTGATCCTAGTATATCGATTGACGGTAAGTAGGGCGAAAACGATTCAAACTCTTCGCGAGGTTTTCATTAGGGCCCTAGGAACACTAATATCAGCTGGATACGAAGCGTCTGGAGGAAAAGTGTCAAATCGATTGATTGGGCTCTACACTTTTACAGATCCGAAAATATTTAACGTTTTTAACGCACGTAATATTTAACCCGCGTTTAAAACATATATAATATTGACGTATATAATAAACGTATATAATACACGTAAATAATATGTAACGTATGAAAATATTTAACGTAATTCAGTGCCGGTAAATTTATTTTCCACAAACTCATATTGATCCCAGGAAGAAATAAGCGAGAAGGCATCTTGGTTATGTCGAATCTTCGACGTAAGAAGCGTCGCGCAGCGCACCAAGCGGCGACCCACTGTACGATTCTCACCGGCAAAGCAGAGATCGCTCTTTACCGACTGGCCCGAGGTGTCCGATCGGTAAAGAAGAGTGTCTTCTTTACCGATCGGACCGGCAGGTGTCCGATCGGTAAAGAAGAGGGTTTTCTTTACCGATCGGACACCTCGGGTCCGATCGGTAAAGAAGACACTCTTCTCTACCGATCGAACAGCTGCCCCATTCACGGTCGACGACTTTTTCCCATTTTGGCGAATTTTGGGGCCAGGCGAAATAAAAATTGAACATTACTTCACCCCTGCGCGCCTCATTTCACTGAGACGACCGCTGTTGCAGTACTCGACCGAGTGAATCGGAACCCAAGCGCGCTGAGAGCCCGCAAAAAAGGGGAATATTCCAGAGGGACGGTACGCGCGCACTCGATAAAGAGGGACGAAGAAAACAAAGAATTCTGTCTATCCAGAGATCGTCGGTGTCCCGCACGGCTCGTTGGGAGCAGCTCCCTCGGCGTGGAGGAGGATTATGGAGGAGCGAGCTTGGGGCATCCGGGAGACCCACCAGGGGTAGAGGATTACGCCGTTCGGGTGGGACGGACGCACACCCCGAAACGCGACGGTCTGATTGAGAACATCCCTAATGCACCACGACAGAATCCATCCGCCCGTGTGCAGCCATAAAAAGGCCGAGGCCTTCTACTTCGGGCGTAATGTCTTTTCGAAACCAATGTCCGGAGAGAAACGCGAACGGGGGGGGGGGGGGGGGGATTTCGATGCTTGTATTTTATCTCAAAGGGAAAAGGGAGAGGAGAAAAACGCTACAGTTTTCTTCGCTACACGCGCCACTACGGACAAAGAAGACACTTACGAACGTAACCTCAAATTTGGGGTACGAAAGATACGAAGGATTTCAGCTGTCGGGGTTGATGGAGTTTTCGGGGCCTTTTTGGGCAACGGAGACAAGGAGAATCTATCTGAAATGTAGCTTTTTTTGATGGAGTGATAGATTTTGGTGGATCTATGCCATTGGACGGTTGATGAACGTTTTGAGGGAAATACGCATTGAGGACATTTCAGAGGCCTCGTTTTGACGCTTCTTGCATTACGTTGGAAATATTTTTTTTCTCTTTTGTGAGAAGAGGAGTGATTTCGGATAAGTATGGGGCTAGTTTCGTTGATTGTGGTATGAGAAGGTGACACTTACCGGCAATTGTATTGAGGAACATGAGGTACTCGAAGTTCGATATCTCGCGACGTTGCCACTTTTGCGTCATATTTGAGTTTCTCATCAGTTGACGCGGCGACATCATCGAAGCCCGCCTGCAACGAAACATGCATAGGATTTTTACGGATTCGAATTTGACGCCTTTCAGAATGACTCTTTGAAGGATTAAGGGGTTACCCCCACTTGCGATTTTGAAAAAATCGATTTTGTTTATTGCATTTTTTTGAAGTATAAGTATCTGAGAGTATGTCCTGAAAATTTCAAGTCGATCCGAACAAAATTGACTGAGATATGAGCGTTGAAAGAGAAGAATCCGTGAATTGAAGAACTGAAATTGAAACTTTAAACGCGTTTTTCTCAAAATGGCATTTCTGAAGTCGGTGACCAAGATTACTCGAACACTAATGAACCGATCTTCTTGAAATTTTGCAGGCTTATTTAATACATAAAAACGTAGTCTTTAATCGTTCGATTTTTTTTTTCGAAAAAAAATGGCCGTTTTATAGCCAAAAAACGGCCGCTTTTTTTCGTTAAAATCGAACCATTAACTTTGACTGTCCGCCATTTTGTGAAAAATGAATATTTTTTAAAATCCTTCGATTAAAGACTAGTTTATACTTATATTTGACTAAATCCATCCGCTTTTTTTTTCCAGATGATCCACTTCGCCGCAATGTTGGTCACCGCAAACCGTGTATATAAAAACATTATTTCATTGACGGCCGTTTGCCACTAAACAATGTAATATTTTTCAATAAATAAATTACTGAAAGTTCTTCAAGATGTGTTCTTTAAGATGGTATATTGATCGATTAAAAAAGTTTTGTAGTTTTCTTTAAAAAAATTCATGAAAAAGGCCTTTTTTGCGCTACAAGTGGGGGTAACGCGTTAATGAAACATTTCAGGAGTACATTTCATTATAGGTGAATATATATCGTTTACGATGGGCAATAGTTTTTTTCTGTTCCAAATGTTTGCAAACGTTTAGTTTTCGTTAATCCGCCGTTAGAAATGGTTTACATTGGTGCTATATAGAAGAAAGAAATCACACCACCCGTACCGTGAACGTTTTGCCCATCTAACCTCACACAAAATACCATACATGAAACTATTTTTTATCTCTGGTATTTTGAGATGAAAAAAATTCAAAAAATTCGTCAGGTCTCAGTACAGTCTAAACAATGACATATATTTTTGTTTTTTTCAATCTTCGATTGTGGCTAAGAATCCAAGCTCCTTGAAATGCGAGATCTTAAATCACGATGATTTAAGTGGTTTGTTTTCTTCATTTTTTGAGACGCAATCCGATCGTTTCGGCAAGCAGTCACAAGGCGATTCCGATATTCCCGCAAAATATGGATATTCGTACGAAGCTTTGCAAGGAGCGGCCACGTCATAGACGCGGAGAGACGAGTGACTCTCGAATAGGAGGGGAAACTTTTATACGCGAGAAGACGAAGTGTGTTTCCCCACTAAATTATCTTTCTGATTTAGGATTGAGTCTCGAGCGTTGAAGGAATATGCAGGCCGCAGAGACACGGGCTTTTAATGATGCCTATCCCTATGCGCTTTCGCGCGCGCGCGTCTCTCTCTCTCTCTCTCTCTCTCTCTCTCTCTCTCTCTCTCTTCCCCTCTCTCTCGCATCTCGTGCGAACGTTAAAAGAAGTGGGGACTCGCGCGATGACGACCGGACGCATAAATACGAGGGAACCGGCATATTTCTCGCGGTGCAGTACCAATAACGTAATATAAAACTGCTGGGTAGGCCTGAATCGTATTATCGCAAATAATATCGTTGTCCCGATGGTAAATTTATTGTCCATAAACTCCCAGTGATCTCAAGAAAAAGTGATGTAACTTCTCAATATTTGAGCCAAACCATTTTCACCACATCAAAATTAAGAGGTTAGGTCACAGTAACGGGTATAAAATCATGTGCGAATTTAACAATTTTTTTTCGTATGAAAAAGTGATTCACTCCCAAAATTAATTACACATCTATTTAGTATGAATATCAAGCTGTCAGAAAATATATTATTTTTTTTCGATGTGCTACTAATATTTTCTTTTATCTTTTTTCCAATTGGCGTGACAAGTAACTTCAACAATTTTCACTCGATTTACTTCAAATTCAAAAGTTATGTTCCTAATTGCATTTCGCAGAGAAGTACGTACGGAATTTCTGATTAATCGAAATCTTTTCATTTTACGGGCAGTTTTGTACAAAATTTTTCATGAAAAATTCATTTCTTAAGTTCAAATACCTACAACTTTGAAATAAAACAATATTTTTTAAATCCCGTACGCACTTCTCTAGGTATTCTAATGTAGATTGACGAGAACTTTGATTTTTTGTTCTAGGTAAAAAATTGTGGATGCTAAATGTCACGCCGCGGAGCGCCTAAAAAAAGATAACAAAAAAATATTAGTAGTTGGCCATTTAGAGCATCGAAAAAAAAAATTCTAACAGCTTTATGTTCGTACTAAATAGATGTGTAATTAATTTTATGAGTGAATCACTTTTCATGCGAAAAAAATTTGGTAAATTCGCACATGATTTTATACCCGTTACTGTGGCCTAACCCCTTAAGCGCAGAAGTTGAATCGAAACTGATCGATTGGGTATTGGTCATTTTTTTTCGCAAGAGTCTAAAGTATTCGGAATAAGAGTCAAAAAAATTAACAGTCTAAAAAATAAAGAGTCAAAAATAAAGAGTCTAAAAAATGAAGAGTCTAAAACTATTAAAAATAATTTACCAAAGAATAACAGCAGTTTTTCTTTACCCCACCCCAGTTTTTCATTCCTCTTCCACGAGAAAATAAAACTCACCATGTAATTACGAATGCATTCGAGACATTCCACAAATTTCGAACCGTTCAAACGGAACATCTCACAAAAATGATGAAATTCCGTCTGCGCTGTTCCAATAAAATACCCGATCCCCCTTGTCCAAGAAGCAAAATAAATTGACAGTACCGTCCTAGGTTTATATTTTCATGCCGTCTCCAGGTACATCCATCATTAATGACGAAACTGATCAACCTTGAAAAATTGCCATTGGCGCATTGATTTCTCCAAAGAACAACCCAATCGAACCCAATCCAGTCTTAAAGTCCCAAAGGACCAAACGACCGGAATTCATTTTGATTCTACCGTATCTCGACGGAACGATTTTTACAAGGAGGGCCATCGATTCGAACGAATTCTACGCGACACAATGGAGCGGGGAAGTATTGAGGAATTACCCAGCTCATTTTCGGAGGGTCTCATAGAATTCGCGAAATCGCATTTGCCCCGGCAATGACAAGCGAAAGAAAGAAAGAGAGAAAGAGAGGGAGAGAGAGAGAGAGAGAGAGAGAGAGAGAGAGAGAGAGAGAGAGAGAGAGAGAGAGAGAGGGAGAGAGAGAGGGGGGAGAGAGAGAGAGAGAGAGAGAGAGAGAGAGAGAGGGGGGACAGATACAGAGAGAATATGTACTCGAATTATTTTTGTTGTTCAGGAATCTCTCTCGGATCAGACGTCGGACTCGCCGCACGACCGGCGTATATTTATGACCATCGTATCTCTCACCGTGCGCGGCTCTCTTAAATATATATATATATATGTATATATACTATATATATATATATATATATATATATATATATATATATATATATATATATATATATATAGATAAGATACACACACACACATATATATATATATACATATATATATATACATGTATATGTAAGCATGTATGAGAGAACAAGTATTGATAGCATGTGGTTGTGTGTGTTTTCAGCTTGGAGAACGTTTAATGGATGGTCCAGAGCCGCTGGGATGCGAACCTGTGTTCTCGCCGCTCACGTTCTCGATCCGCAAGTCGCGATCATATACATATGCTATTTTCGCCTTTTATATATATATATATATATATATATATATATATATATATATATATATATTTATATTTATATATATATATATATAAATGTATCTCTATGAAGGGTGTTCTAATATGAATGGATAATCCTGTAACTGTCGATAGATCAGATCATGCCCTACTATACGCTGGAATTTCAGTTTATCAAAAGTCCCTTGGTTTTCGAGATTTTGTGCTTTACGTAATTTTTGAAAGAAAAAAAAAATCTGCTTTTGATTTTTCGCATGTAATTTCTACAAATGATTTAAATCGACAATAACTAATTGTAAGTAACTGTTTAAAGGAATTGGCACCGTATGCGTAGTGCATTTACTTTACATCGCAGTCTATCAAAGTAAGGTTTTCAAATTGGTTTTTATGAAAATTCTGCATAAGATCTTTTATCATAAAGTTTTCTCAACATTTGAGGTTAAAAAGAAGTTTTTTCTATACGATACAAATAAGCAAGAGTATTTTTTTTAATCCGGGTAAAGAAAGTGACCATTTGTAGAAATGGCAGGCGAAAAACCAAAAGTAAATGATTTTTATCGCGAAAAGCGTGGGACTCTTACTAAACGGTAATTCCAGCATATAGTAGGACATGATCTGGCCTATCGAAAGTTGTAGGATTATCTATTCATAACAGGACACCCTGTTATGAATATTATATATATATTTATAAATATATATATATATAAACACACATATATATCTAGACAAGGACCATATACATTAGTGTGGTTAAAAAAAAAAAAAAAATTCGCGGTACTCAACAGAAAATGTTACTACGTTATGAAAAAGTAATTCATACCAAATTTGAGAGGTCTAAACATTTTTTTAGGTAGTGCTCACACGATTAAAAATTTTTTTCTTCGATTTTTCGTCTTTTTTTTCATTTGTTTTCTTACTCCAACTCTTTCTTACTCCATATATTACTCCAAAAAACACGCATACTCGTTAGACGTTCAGTGATGTAAACACCGTGCTCTTGTTCTTCAAATGGTTGCTACAATTTTCACATCCGAAATACATACATTGATGCTTAATTTGCAAATACAAATTGTTTATGGTAAAAAAGAATATTTAAACAAAAATTGTGTATTGTTACAGAAAAAAATAAGTCAAGGCTTACATTGGATCACGCAGTAACATTTTCTACATCGAGATAAAAAAAATGAATACTCCGATAATCATGAAGAAAAAAAAACATGAAAAAGGCGTTTTAGCACTAACTGAAAAATCGTTTAGAACCCTCAAATTTTGCAAAACTTTCTTTTTCGTAACATACTTCGATTTCACGTTGCGAGAAAAATCGATTTTTTCCAACCACCATAATATAAATGCATCTTTATACATAAATTGTTGCACGCGCGGGAAAAAAACCGCGGGAATTGACCCTTCCGCCCGGAGTTAACCTCACTTTTCGTGTCCACGTGATCTCCCGCTCCGCGTGGGTCAGCTGGGCAGCAAAGTCCACGCTTCGCGCATGAAAAATTCACGCGTGCGCGTTGGCCGAGACCAGCGAAGACGATCGGTCTGCACTCGCAATAAGGGTGGGGAAAATATAGGTTCCCAAGAGCGGATGCGTGAGCGGGCCCGGGAAATAAAGGCCCTGCTGCGGCACACCGGAAGCGATGTACCCGATTCCGGACAGCTCGATCGATTGAACGATAGTGCGCGGTCATGAAATTCGAGTGGAAATTCGGAGCTCCGAGGCAACGACGAACGGAGATGGGCTCGAGTGTGATGACGGGGGAGGGGGAACGGATTTGGGGGTACGGAAGATCGCGGCTGTGAATCTATGTCTATATATACACTACCGGCCAAAAGTTCCCGGACACTTCAAATTATTGCAAAACTTTCGATCACCGGATAATTGCCAAACAATTTTAGGATGCATTTTAGGTTCATTGCATTCATTATTTTACGATGATAATATACTGCTTTGTACAATTGATTATATTATATATTTTTCTTTCGATTTTTCGTCAATTTTTTTTCCTCACTTGTTTTCTTACTCCGGAACAACATATTACTCCACAAAAACACGCATATTTGTTAGACATTCAATGATGTAAACACCGTGTTCTTGTTCATCAAGTGGTTGATATAATTCTCACATCCGAATTACATATATTGATTCTTAAGGGCTTACCCCCACTTGCGTCTTTGAAAAAATCGATTTTTTTTAATTGCATTTTTTTGAAGTATAAGTATCTGAGAATATGTCCTGAAAATTTCAAGTCGATCCGAACAAAATTGACTGAGATATGAGCGTTGAAAGAGAAGAATTCGTGAATTGAAGAACTGAAATTGAAACTTTAAACGCGTTTTTCTCAAAATAGCATTTCTGAAGTCGGTGACCAAGATTACTCGAACACTAATGATCAGATCTTCTTGAAATTTTGCAGGCTTATTTAACACATAAAAATGTAGTCTTTAATCGTTCGATTTTTTTTTTCGAAAAAAAATGGCCGTTTTATAGCCAAAAACGGCCGTTTTTTTCGTTAAAATCGAACCATTAACTTTTACTGACCGCCATTTTGTGAAAAATGAATATTTTTTAAAATCCTTCGATTAAAGACTAGTTTATACTTATATTTAACTAAATCCATCCGCTTTTTTTTTCAGATGATACACTTCGCCGCAACGTTGGTCACCGCAAACCGTGTATATAAAAACATTATTTTATTGACGGCCATTTGCCACTAAACAATGTAATATTTTTCAATAAAAAAATTACTGAAAGTTCTTCAAGATGTGTTCTTTAAGATGGTATATTGATCGATTAAAAAAGTTTTGTAGTTTTCTTTAGAAAAATTCATGGAAAAGGCCTTTTTTTGCGCTACAAGTGGGGGGTAACGCCTTAATCTGCAAATACAAATTGTTTATGGTAAAAAAAAATATTCAAATAAAAATTGTGCATTGTTACGGAAAAAATTAAATCAAGACTTACATTAAATCACGCACTAACATTGTCTGCGTCGAGATAAAAAAAAATTAATACTCCGATAATCATGAAAAAAAAAACATGAAAAAGGCGTTCGAGCACTAACTAAAAAATTGTCAAGAACCCTCAAATTTTGCAAAACTTAATTTTTCTCAACACGCTTCAATTTTCCGTTGGCAAAAAAAAAATCGATTTTTTCTAACCACCCTAACATATATTTATTAGGGCGGTTAAATAAATATATATATATATATATATATATATATATATATATATATAAACACACATACATATTGATATAAATATATATACGCACACCCGAGAAGGGACCGGGATTTTTGCGAGTCCTCATGAGGAAAGGGACAAAGAAATGGCGGAATGCGTCGAGCGTGTTCGCCAAGCCGAGTCGCGGCGACCGCATCGTATGCACACACGCGTGAAGGGACGACAAGTAAAGGTTGACGCAGGTAGAGAGGAGAAAAGCAAGAACGAGGACGAGACTATTTCGAGGAGGTGTACGGGGACGTACAAGGAGATCGAGGGAAGAACGAGCCTCTCGGATTGCCAAGATTCGCCGAGCCAAAGAGAAATGGTCATCCGCTCCTTGCGGATCCCGGCGAATCGCGTTACGATCGCGATCGTTTTATATAAAAGCAAACACACGCACACACGCACCCGCGTACACACACACACCCACACACACCCACACACACACACACACCCACACACACACACACACACACACACACACACACACACACACACACACACACACACACACACACACACACACACACACACACACACACACACACACGCACGCGCGCACACACACACACACACACACACACACACACACACACACACACACACACACACACACACAAACACACACACACACACGTCGAGGGCTGAAACGTAATATACACGTTGTAGATCTCTCACGCGGAGATAGGGCGCGAGAAAAGGGTTGCAAGAGATCTTGCCTGTCGTCGTCGTCGTACCTGGACTAAAAGTCTTTGCCGCATCAGAGAACGCAGCGCAGAACTTGTATATGTGTGTATTGTATATATATAGGGTGTCCCGTTACGAATGGCTAATCCTGCAACTGTCGATAGGTCAGATCATGTCCTACTATATGCCGAAATATCAGTTCAGCAAAAGTCAGTAACTAAGCAACTTTTTGAAGCAATTGGCACGATGTGCGTAGTACTTTTTTTTTACACCGCAGGCTATCGAAGTCAGACGCGGTAACACGTGTTTTGACCCGATGACAAAATATCCGACGACAGAATATCCGCAGGACAAAGATCCTCATGACAGAACATCCGCAAGAGAAAATATCTGCCGATATTATATCCGCTGTCGGTAATTAAGGATGTTGAGTCCCTATGAAACATGTTAATGTTAATTGTTCGATAAATAGCTTCTTAATCGTCATGAAATTTTTACACGACCTCCTGAATACTTCATGTAAAAACATACCAAATTTTCAGAATTCTATCATCATTACTTCAACCTCCTTAAGGGTCGAAATAAAAAAAGATAAGAAAATTCGGATAATTTGGTATGTTTTTGTATGAAGGATTTAAGAGGTCGTGTTAAAATCTCACGACGATTAGGAAGCTCGTTATTAAAAAATTAACATTTTGTTAAGAACAATTTTTAAAAGAAATAAAAAAAAATTTATCAATAAACTTCGTTTTGTTTCCGTTGCTTTCAGTATATTGTAGATATTATAAAATTGAGAGGTCAAAAAAAAACTTATTGCAAAGTTACATCAGTTTCCATAAAACAACATTTAATTTGTAAATGTTAGTGTTCAATAACGAGCTTCCTAATTGTCGTGAAATTTTTACACGACCTCTGAAATACTTCATACAAAAACATACCAAATTTTCAGAATTTTATCATCATTTGCGATTTGGGACTCAACATCCTTAAATGTTGAGGTGTTTGTTTGGGTATGTTTGGTGTTTTTGGTGTTGTTCGGGTTTGTTTGGTGTTTTGCTTGCGTTTGTTTGAGTTGGTTGCCAATATTATATCCCGTAACAGTAATTAAATGTTGAGGTGTTTGTTTGGTGTTTTTCGTGTTGTTGTGGTGTTTTTGGTGCTGTTCGGTGTTTTGTTTGGGTTTGTTCGAGTTGGTTGCCGATATTATAGCCACTGTCGGTAATTAAATGTTGAGGTGTTTGTTTGGTGTTTTTGGTGTTGTTTAGTGTTTTATTTGTTTTTGGTGTTTGGTGTTTTGGCGCGCAGAGCACTCAAGGTTTTGTGGTGGATGAGATTCAGGATTTTGTCTCGCGGATGTCTTGTCATGAGGATATTTTGTCGCGATATTTTGTTGTCGGGTCAGGTGCCGCGTAGCCTCAGATGCTCGAATTGGTTTGTATGAAAATTCTGCATAACGTCTTCTTTCATAAAGTTTTCTCAACATTTGAGGTTAAAAAGAAGACTTTTCTAGACAAAAGGAATAAGCAAGAGTATTTTTTTTTAATCTGGGTAAAAAAGTGGCCGTTTGTAGAAATGGCATGCGAAAAACCAAAAACTGATGATTTTTAACCCGAAAACCGTGGGACTTTGGGTAAACTGAAATTTCAATATATAGTAAGAGGTGATCTGACCTGTCGACAGTTGCAGGATTATCCATTCATAAGAGGACACACTTATACAGGGTGGGCCGAAAAGTGACGTTCAGAAGAGAAATTCCTACAATGCCTACGTGCCTCGTATCAATACCTATTCGGATCACCCTACGACTCGTTCAGTTATCGGAAAGAAGAACGTTTTGTTCCTCTTTCGTGTATGTACTTTTTTCGCTCTTTTTTAACTCGTTGTCTTCATGTTGTGGACTGTTGAGAAAAAAAAATGGGCAAGTGAACACCAACGTAAAAGCAGTAGATTTTGATCAAAGGGTAAAAATAAAAATAGGGTATGAGAGGAACGGTCACTATAGTTCAGATAATAACAAAATACTTATGCTCCTCGATATGACTTCCGATTGCTGTTCAAGACATCTAACAGGAAAGTACATATACGAAAGAAAGACAAAATAGAAACCTCAAGCTACAGGGAAGCTCCAAAAAGCAAGTTAAAAAATAAACCTTTGTCGAAAAACGATAAAATGACCAATTAATTACTACTTAAGTGTCTTAGATTTTGATTTGAAAGTAAAAAAAAAGGTTTGAGAGGGAGGTCACTAAAGTTCAGATGATAAAAAAAATACTTATGCTGGTCGACATGACTTCCTATTGCTTTTAAAAACTTCTGAGGGAAGCTGAAGCTGAAGAGACAAAAACAAAATTCATGCTACTGGATAATTCGGAAAAAAGAGTTAAAAAGGATTGTTTGTTGAAAAATAAAAAAATATCGTAGAACATAGATATGGGTGATTCGAGATCTTTGTTTTGGACGTCACGTTTGGGGCCACCCGGTATATATACACACGGGTATTGTGTATACATATATATGCGTGCATGAGTGTATCTGGAAGAATGTTATCTTACCTGGTCTGGGGTATTCCGTATTTGATGCCAACACCGACCCGCGGCAGTGCCTTGATCACCTTTTTCACCGTAGCCTGGTCCGGGAACGCGAACAGGATCGAAGCTGTTGACAAAAAAGCGTCAAACAGGCACATAGTTATTATAAGTGGACCTCCAATTTTCGTTCCTGCCGACCAGATTGGCGACATATAGGAAGGGATATATATATATATATATATATATAGGGATACATATATAGGGATATATATATAGGGAAAGCTGATTTTGAAGACATTTCCTCATACTCCACATTATGTAAAACCAAAAGTCTTCAGGATCATCTTCAATTAAATCTAACTATCTTCACACAAAGGTAATTCCAAGGACTTTCTTGTTCTTAAAATAAAAGATTCGATTAAAAATTCCACAATTTGTTCGCAATGCTAAGCTATTTTTCTAAATATTTTTAAACATTTTTTTGTAAAATTTTCTGCAATTCACAAATGTTTTAAAAGTTCCTCAATTTGTTCGAAATACTAAGCCATTTCCTCGAATTCTTTTTCTATCTTTATTTTCTCCAATGTTCTAAAACTTAGACATTTCATCAAAATGACGCAATTCGCAATACAATGCGATTTTCCCGAATGGCGTGTCTATCTTTTATTTTTGTTCTCTAAAATTTCGATATTTTTAAGTTATTTTCCCCAATGCTTTTTCTATTTGTTTTAAAATGTATCATTTTTCTGAAAATTCCGCCATTTGTTCGAACCACTAAGCTATTTTCCTGAAAGTTTCTTCCAAGTTTCAAAATTTTGAAAAAAATCTTGAAACATTTAGAAATATTCGAAAAATGTATAAAATAACATTTTTTTGCAATATTCGATAATTTTCCTATAATACTCAAATTTCTTTCTAAAACGCTTTCCTCATAGCTTACACCCCCGCGAAGCATAAATATTGCAAAATATTTAAATCTTCATGCTTTCTTCTTGCCGTTGCATCTCCCTTCGGTGAAATTATTTCGCACCATCCGGGGAAGTACGAAAGTCGAATTGATTAAGCGCTTGTTTCTAAAGAACTCTGTAAAACGTAAAGAAAATTGTAAACGCAAACGTCCCGATTTCTGGTCATATTTAAACCTGCAGTAATTCAATACCTACCTATAGCCATAGCTCAATCCGATCAATAAATTGAGCGAACAAAAAATTCGGCCCTACGACTGAATAAGTGTGTACTCAAAGTTTGATTACAGCCGAAGTAGAAGAAGGAACGTTGTTCAAGCGTGATCGATCGGGCATTGAAAAAATACCTTTAGGCAAAGAAAAATCATCTGATTTCCATGATTTTTTAAAGGTCATTTTTCTTCATCATTATTGAGACTTAGGGTTTCTAAACTAAACGACCGATTCTGATAAAATTGGCTATAAGACTTTCAAACCTTATTGTCTAAAGCATGACCCTAAACGCTCTCCTAAATAAAATAAAAAGGTATTTTTTGGTAGAAAAATGTAATCTTTTTCCGAAAATTCAATCTTCAGGTTTCAAAGCGCACGATTTAATCGATTTTCGACATTTCTCACATTTTCTTGCTTCATATTCCGCATATGACTATTAACGAAAGGAAAATCTTCGTTGATTTTTTTTCAGATTAATCCCATCGACGCTACGTGTCACACCGTCCGACACGTCCGCCGCAACTCGTTTAGAATACCATACCTGCGCCATTTTTAAAGATTAACAAACAAAAAAATACCACGCAATCGCCAAATCTAGTAATAAAACATACCCTGAGTCTCAAAAATATTGAAGAAAGATTTCCTTAAAAAACGAAAATCATGAAAAACAGCAATTTTTCCTCGCCTAAAGGTACCTCCCCCCTCAACTTCAAGTTTAGTTAATTAAGGGGCTTTCCGTGTTCGTTCACGAGGATCGTTATCACGGACGGAGAATCTCTCGTGTGTCCCAAAAATTTCACATCTCGCTGCTCGAAGGATTCGTGACGCTTGGAAATAAATGCCCCCTGTCCCGTTTCCCTTGCCCTCTCTCGTCCGGTCTCGCCGGAGTATCGCAAATACGAGAGCAACGCCACCGAGGCTAAAAGTCCCCGGGGACTTTGACGAATGGATAATGTTTCCCATCTCGCTTTGCCGATAGCGTGCAACGAGACCGTAACCATAATTAGCCCGGAGAATATAAGCTTCGCGAATCGTTAAATAAATACGAAGGAAAAGTTTCTACCGTCGAATTTATTAACGTCGCGCTTTTATTTCTCCCGCCCGATCCTTTCGAATGAACCCTCGTTTTTTAAAGACAATTTTCAGTTGGTTTTTATTTTTTTCCAAAATTTTCCGATAAAATGACTCGCCGTAAGTAACTCGTTCGATTTTTTCGCTTGATTTTTTTCATTCGCCAACGTCTCCTCCAGCTCGTTCTCGTTTTATTTCGTCCTTTGTTTATCCTGGACTTCGATTTATCGCCAGTGAGGAGACAAGGTCTGGCGGCCATTTTTAACGAACTCTTCGGATGCCTGCTGCTACCGCGCGACCATTGCGGTAATTTTGAAACTTTCGGTGTTTTTTTTGTTCCCTCTGTTTTTCGGTGTTTTTTTTGTCTCATCTTTGAGAAAGTATGAGGATATATACGCCGATGGCACGTTCGGGGTTGCATTCCAGGAGAAGTGGCCGTCCGAGGACGCATCGAAACTTGGGGATCAGATTAGAATCTGAGAGGACGTCGGGAGAATTTATCGGTCGCCCGGTGAAATAATCATTGAGGATGGCACCGCGAGTTTTGCTTCGTCGTGTCTCTTTATATATACATATATATCTATATATATATCCCTCTCTCTTACCCTCTCTATCTACCCATCTCTGCCCATCTCAGAAGCAGCTTCCTTCGACCCTAACTTTCGAGAACTTGCAGCCTTCGTAGACAGATACAAACATAATTAACTGTACTGACAGCGAAAAATTCACGAAATTGTATCCAACATCGATTAAAAATGAAGATAAACTGGGCAGTTTGAAAAAAAGAATATTAATTGAGGGATAAAAGTGGAAAAAAACGTCGCAATGACGTACATTAATCAGCTCAATTTGTAATTAGAATAATTTGCACATGGCCGGAACATTTTATGCAGGATCGAATATGACGTTGAAGTTTGTATCGTTGGAATACAACGAATTTTTTTTCTGCTCAAATTTCTTTTAGATAAAGGATCGAAAATCAGGGAACTATTTTTTAGAATCCTTATTTAACGATCTACAATCTAAATCTGCAAAAGATGATTTTGGATGATAATAAAGAGAAATGAAAAAGAATTTTGGAATGCAGTTCCAACGATGCAAACTTCAACCCCATGATCGATTAACGGGCTATATCTACTTAGGTCGGTGAAAAAATTGCATTTTCCGAACATATTTTTATTCGATAGTGTCACCTTTTAGTTATATTCATAGACATGATATCTCATGTCTATGAATGTCTAAAATCATGTCTAGACATGATTTTGTATGTTCTAGTTTCAATTCGTCGCCACGTTGTTAAAAAAAAATATTTTACAATTCGACGATCGTCAACGACTAGTATTTATTGTTAACTTGAATAACCCGTTTGGTTTTCAGATTTCAGATGGACCGTTTAAGCTGGAAAGTGTCCACTGCCAAATGACGCGAAAAATTTTTGATCATCTGTCGACGGTCATATATTAGTGATTTTTTGATCGTTTTTTTTTTATAAAGGCTCTCAACCAATGTACCTTTACGTTTTAAAAAATACGTTTTTTTTTTCATCAACCGTTCCCCAGAAAAAAAATCCGGAATTTGGCCACTTTTTCGGGCCTCTAGATGGATATAGCCCCTTAACGAACAAACGGAAAACAAAACATTTTCTGTTTTGCCCACGATTTCCTTGGTAAATTGGCGTAAAATGCATCAGGCTCGTTTACCCGAAAAAAAGAGTTCATCTGTCGAGTAGGCGATTGTCGAAATACTTTTATCACAATTAAATAAAAATAACGTTTTAAATTACATTTTATATATATTTTTTTTAAAGTTCATCGCTCAGACGAGAGACAAAGTAAGGTAAAAATAATAAATCAAATTATTATCACGAATTCGAAATCATGTCGCAAATAAAGTTCCTCCGGATCGTTTCTTAGATTCGAGCTCGAAATGAAGTGATATTTTAGAGAAGCCAAAAAAGAATCGTCGAAGAGACAAATAATATCGAAGGAGTTGTAAAAAAAGGCATTCACGTACATATATATGCAAGCCGGTATTCGGGTTCGTCGCCGTGATGAGAGGAATCAAAATCGAGAAGTGACGAGGCGAAGCGGCCATCCCCGATGCACACGTTTCGAATAATAAATTCGGTTGCCGTAAAAAGGCATACCGTAATGCGGAGCAGATATTTATCGTGTAAAAAGTGTGGCCGGTTGCACACCTCGAGACACGCTCGAGATTCCGCGTCACGAAATCCTCCCTCTGACGAACGCTTCATTTTTGTAGTACGCGAGATTAGAGCGATTGGGGTCCGCCGTGTGAAATAATTCAGGAGATTCGTTTCGTGGCAAAAAAACGGAATGTCAACACGTTCGAAATGTTCACGGGCTCCGATTCATGGGAATGTATGCCGCTTCAAATCAAAAGGAACCGTATAGTTACGATAAGTATATATATATATATACATATATATATATGTATATATATATCACCAAAGTGGACCTTTTAAATAATACCTCATTATCAGGTACATTGTAATTAGCAAGTACTATAATGTTGTAGTGAAACATTTCGCAATATGTTGGCAATGCTAACAATAAGCAATTTCTCTAAATACTTTTGATATTCTTTGTTATATTTTCTAAAATTTATACATTTTCTAAAAGGTCCGTCATTTCTTCGAAATACTATTTTCGTGAAAGGTTTTACTATTTTTTTTGGAGTATTTTCGAAAATTTATAATTTTTCCAAACGCTTCGCAATTTTTTCGAAATACTAAGCTATTTTCCGGCACTCGTTTTCTTTTTTTCTAAAATGTAGAAGTTTTCTGAAAATTCGGCAGTTTGTTCGAATGCTTTTTCTATTTTTTCTGAGATTTTCTGAAAATTCGGCAATTTGTTCGAAATACTAAACTATTTTCCCGAATGCTTTTGCTATTTTTTGGAGTATTTTCTAAAATTTATAATTTTTCGAAAAGCTCCGCTATTTCTTCGAAATACTAAGCTATTTTCCGGAACCCGTTTTCTTTTTTTCTAAAATTTAGAAGTTTTCTGAAAATTCGGCAGTTTGTTCGAAATAGTACTCTATTTTTCTGAATGCTTTTAATATTTCTTCTAAAACTTTCTAAACTTTATCACTTTTCTGTGAAACCGCGTACTCACGATATGTATATATTATTTATATTACTTATTATAAAGTAAATTGTACTTAGTAAAAACCATTATTGAAATTCCGTATTCCAATAATTACGACAGTACTTTGATTGCCGTTTTATTAACCGGTGGAAGTTCCACGTCAACGCAATACAATTTTCATTAATTCTTGTGAATTATACTCATGTTTAATTATGATTTAAGTCATTGTTGTCGTTTGACGCAAAATATTTTTTCAAGATTAATACGATAGAAAAAAATGTGGTTGGTTCATATATTCAATGTTAATATTTTCGGTGAAAATGAATCTTGAGAAAACGAACTAGATATACTTACTTCTGCTGGCCAGGAAAATCTCGATCGCCACATTCTGCAGCAAGTACCGACGAGAGAAAATCGCACGAACTTCGGAGAAGTACCATTTTCCGTGCAAATGGTCGCAGTACTTGAGTATCTGGAACAAAAAGTTAAAACCGACGATCGTAACTTCTTACTCGTTCCACGCTCCTCCCGAAGTCTATTTTAAGTCTCATGGCCTGTCTCACTTTTCGTCAAGTTTCAAATTCTGCTATATCGAAAGATGCATAATTAACCAATAAAAAAATTAAAAATATTAGCGAATTGTTAAAATCCGACGTAGTTTCTCAAAGCATAAAGATCCTTTCCTGGTATGTTCGAGAATTCAGATGCGACTATCATAATCATTTACGTTAAAATTTAATTAATCAACAAAATACTGCAAGTTCATATGAAATCAAAATAAAATTGAAGTTAAAATTGACTTTAATTTAAATCAAACATTGCGTTAAATTAACATTCTCACTAACTTTTTGTTAAAGCGGTTTTATCGTATCTCCCTTCTAGACAAATAACCAATGTTTCCTTTCCAGAAAAACCTACGATCTTTTTTAATGGCACATTAAGGCATATATAGTACTTCAAAGAAAGCTTATTCCAGAACGAAGCCAATGCAAATCCAAACAAGCCTCTAAATTCGACACTGATTCGTTCAAACAGAAATCAAAAATGCATCCGTTGCTTCGCATCGTTCATTGTAATTATTTTTCGTTCAATTCAATGCGCATAATTCCACGTAGAAATACTCGGCCAGTTTCAGTTCCCAATTAATTCTACACTGAGAGAAAAGTGTATAGTATTTGCAAAAAACGCGCATGGTGAAAGAGAGTATAGTCGAATTCCCTATAGTGCATTATCACCGTAATCATAATATAGTTAACACAACTATAAGCGAAAAATATATCTAAACATGAAACTTTGGTGGCGTGCTCGACTATCCATTATCCCCGAAGAAACGACTCGCTGTTGTAAAAATATTAACTGAATTAACTATGTCGATATTGTAAAGTCTTTCACAGTAGTTAATAGTTATTTCAGGGATACCAAATAAAAAAACGCACTACCAAAACGGCATGATTAGATAGACGCTTATAGTTGTGTTAACCATATTATGATTGCGGTAGCGATAAGCTATATGAATTTTATTATGGGCATTTTTTTTTTTATAAATACTATGAACATTTTTCTCAGTACAAGTTTGTACTATTTATTTGGTTAACATTAACACTTGTTGAGTATAAAGTGTTACAAGATCTTACGAAAAGTGACTATACGAACAACATTACGGTAATCTTATAGTGAAGTCGTAAATGATTTGTGGAACGTGTCAATAAAGTAGAAAGTAGAGACATTCATTTATCAGTTTTTAGAATTCGATATTTCGAAAAGTATTGGGCTGCGCCAAAAATCCATTTAAACAGTGACATATATTATCGAAAAGGCGATCTGTGCAAAATTCCACCTATATCAGAGGTAACAGTTATTCGGAATTGCAGCTGGAATTACTTTTATCCGTTATGCCAAAACTACGATCGTAATCGTAGTAAAAAGTTTACTACAATCAACTACAAACGATTTTGAATGAAAATAAAATGCAAAAAGTTTTTTATTTTCATTCCGGGGGATGCCGTTTTTTTTGGTGGTCGTAATTTTTTTTCCGCGCCACTACAAACGAAATTAAGTTTACTAGAATCAACTACAAACGAAAACCTTCCGAAATCACCAAAAAAAAATTGAGATCGGAGATACTCGGGTGCCAAGTTCACATAGGTATCGTAATACCATAAGTACCCGGTACCATAGTGGCAGCGTGCCTGAATATAGAGTGGAAGGGTGTAGGTTCGAATATCCATGTAGGTGAAATATTTTCTTCGATAGGCATCATTTCAGGAGGTCAGGGAATAACAAATCATGATAACCAATCATACAGGTAAAACAAATCAATACTCATACAGGTAGAACTCATCAATACTCATCACGCAGGTAGAACTCATCAATTATACTCAATAGAACATTTTTGAATTTATGAAATATATATATACATTTAGTAGACATACCATTCAATATGGTAAAAACCACTATTTTTTGAAAGTGTAAGGAAATATCCTTTTTTTGAAAACCTACTATATTATATACCATTGACAATCAACGTATGCTTGAAAAATTGTTGGTTGCGATTAGCATATGAGCATAGTTAGAACTGCTAAAACATCATAAGCAGTACTATATTTTCGGCAGTAACCATGACTATAAAATATTATTTTCCCCTCAGAGTAATATAAAATATGGTTGAATTATGGTTGGAGTTACTATACATTTCTCTCTGTGTAGAAGGATCAAAAATACCCGAATAAGAAATCCTCTCAACTTCCGCAATTTCAACTGACAGATTTTCGAGATTCGTGAACGAAAGGAAAATCTGCAGTTCGGTGATGGAGAGCGATGTAAAAAGCTTGGATGAATTCGAGTGTAATAAAGATTTGTTAAACATATATATATATATATATATATATATATATATATATATATATATATATATATATATATATATATATATCAGTGGTAAGGATAACACTGCAGGCTGCAAGATGGCCGTCGTGATGGGAGGAGCCTTGTGCCGCGGGTCCCGAATCGATCCCAGGATTTGGTCCGCGGACTTGCGCTCTTTGGCAAAGGGACGCGGATTCTTGGCTGTTTCTCTGTGCGCCCCCCTTGCCGCCCGAAAAAAAACCAGAAACAAAAGGGAAAAAAGGCGAGACCTGAGCAAGAAGAACCGAAGAGGACGCGCAATGAACGAAGAAGTGGATGCTTTGAGAAGCGTGGGGGAGAGTACCCTTATTTACCGTGCTGCCTCTTAAGAGGCCTCTCAATTTTTCCCTCTTAGTGATGATACATCGAGTGAGCCTTAATCGTATTAAAGTCTGGGAAACGCAATTATCCACCTATTAATCCGTGCTCGCGAGTCGCCATCTTTCTTTTGCTAATACGAGAGCAGAATATTTTAACGGGCTCCATCTACCTAAACGGGTAAAAGAATTGCATTTTCCAAAAATATTTTGATTCGACGGTATCACCTAGCTATAGTCCCTGAAATTTTTATTGAACTATTCCTAAAACTGAATGAACTACAGCTCTATTGAACGCGTTTTTTTAATCAAAAAATTGTTTCTAAAGTCGGTGGACATGATATCTCGAGAACCGCTTGATGGATTGTTTCCAAATTTGCAGGAGATACGACGAGAAACATTTAAAGGTCGTTGACGATTTCACTTTTTCAAAATCGATCCTCATTTTTCAGTGGTTACGTAAAAATGACGACTTTTTCATAGATTTTGTATGCTCGAGTTTCAAGTCGTCGCCACGTTGTTGAAAAAAATGATTATCAGAATCGACGATCGTCAAGGACTCGTATTTATTCTTAGCTTGGATAACCCGTTTGGTTTTTAGACTTCAGATGAACCGTTTGAGCTGGAGAGTGTCCACCGAAAAACGTCGCGAAAGAATATCATCCACCGGCGACCCTGCTTTTATTGTTTTCCTGTATTTTATTGTAATTTTTTTTAGACACTCAATATACACCGTAAACCGCGGTTAAATTGCCATTAAGGGTAACTTTGACAGTTTTTGGAGCTACTTCAACGGAGCGCCAAAATACGTTACTAATTGATGAGTAATAAATCATTTTTCCTATTGTTGTTCGAATTTGTTGGTCAACTTTATTATAATATCGATAAAGTTGATTGTAATGTTGCTTAAGTTGGTTTTTATCTCAATGATAATTATAAGACTTATTAACTGCCTATAATAGTACCCAAGGAACTTGATATTTTTATCTAAAATGTACAATGCAAAAAATATTAAATATTATCATCAAAATGATGTCACCGTAACCCTTAATCTTTGACATAAGTTGCATTTCAACGCCTTGTCGAAAAACCCCACACTCGAGGTTACTTTGACACTTTTGTCAATATAAAATTGTAAATGGGTGGTGGGGCTTCACTTTTTTATACATTTAATAGCCAAAGCACACATTGCTGTATTGGAGCAAAAAAAGTAGGAATTTAAGATGTTAAAAAATGCGTTTCTTTTTCCCCAACCGTGTCCCAGAAAGAAAAATTCAGAATTCGTCCATTTCTTTCGAGCCTCTAGATATCTGTAGCCCCTTAATCAGGATAATGAATCTCCTTATCCTACCACAATTTTCCCCGATCCCTGTTCAGCCCCGATGCCGAACGAATCCGACGACATTGCCAAAAAGCAAAACAAACACACCCACTTTTCAACTCCTTTCAAGTTTGGCAAACGAGTAGAGTGAGTTGAAGGACTTTGACCATGTAGCAATGAAATATCCGACAAATGTGGGCCTGACGAGACGAGGAATGGCTCGTCATACGAGGAGAAGCTAAACACAAGCGACGACGTGACAAAACTGGGGTGCGTGAATCCTCACAAACCCACGCAAATGGACACACGTACACATATAGAGACACGTGTCGCGTGTGCTCCGAAAGTCTGCGTTGCGTAGGCTCTGCTTACACTGCCGAGCGTCAAAACCCAATTATCCCAGCGGACGTTATAGTCGTTTCGAGTCCCCAGGGAGAACAAACTTTTCGGCTCTCGTCTAACTCGCCGAGAGCAACTTTCTCGTCGACTCGATCACGGTAAATAAGGAAATGCCTCGGTTAAGAGTGTCGAAACATCCGCTTTTGTTTCGTATTTACAAAGTTCCTTGAAATTTAGTGCCTCGGCCTGGGCTTGAAGCTTGCGGCGACTCGTAAAAAAGCCGTCAAACGAAACAATCATTGAAGAACGCACTAGAGCTCGAAGATTTACGTTCAATTATTTTTAAACGAACGCCCCATTGTTGCTCTTTGTCGTTTGATTTTTTAGTGAATTTAGAAGTTGAGAATAAAAATATTCTGATGTAAGAAGAATAGCAATGATATAATATAATAATAGCAATAATATAATATAATATAAGGATAATAGGAACAATATAATAATAATACGAGCATATAACCATTTTTTTTCGCGAACGAATTAAATAATATGACAGCGAATAGAATATAATAACAATAGTAATATGCTAATATGATAATATTAGCAATAAAGATGTAGGCATTGTAATAATAATAAGAGAAATATAATATGGTACCAGATAAAATATAATAATAATAGTAATATGCCAATATGACAATATTAGCAATAAATGTGATAATATTACCAGTAATAATTTTAGCAATAAATATGATAATATTAGCAATAATAATTTTAACAATAAATATGATAATATTACCAAAAAGTATTTTAGCAATAAATATGATATTAGCAATAACTAACATGATTGTAATGATATCATTATTGCTACTATTATCATATTAGCAATAATGTATTATATATCATATTAGCTAATATTATCATTAATATATCATATTAAGCAATTTATCATATTAGCAATAATTACGTTATGATTGTAATCATAATACCATAATGGTAATAATAATAATAGAAATATAATGACAAAATATATTTCGAAATAGAAATATCATGCGTCACGTACACAACGGACATAGTCTCGTTTTATTGACTCCACAATCCAACTAGGCTGTAAAACATTTTGCGAAAGGCACAAAATGACGATAAAAAGTAAAGTAATTAGTTAAACGAAGTAGAAAAGTGCTTAGCATGTTCCTTGATCAGCTGATACTTCGAAGTTTTCTCATTTTTTTTCAAAATCATTTAGCTAAAATCATTGTTGCTCAACTCTCATAAATTATTGTAATTCGCACGACAAAGACCTGCCCGGTCATTACGTGATAGGATCGATGTTACTGGGATAAACAACTGTAAGAAACAACTGGAAATGTTTCTTTGGTTTTTTGGTTAATTGCTCAATTAATCTAGGGAATAACCTAGGGATTATCCCGAGACGCCGGATTAATGAAACTCGATGACCCATCCGCCAACCCCGCGATCGTCTCAGAGGGGTTGAGACGAACCAACCCCCGTAGGATTCGCGCGCATGTCGAGTCCGTACCGGCTCCGACTAGAGGCAAATACTGCGCGTGTCCGATAAGGGGTGGTTCGTGCTGTAGAATTCATTACTCGACTGTAGACCGCTGATGTATATATAGCACGAAGAATTCGGCACGTTACATGGCAAGCGAAAACACATGTTAGACCGCGATACCGTATCGAAAATCAGAGGAATGAGAAACCCTAAATTTCCCGGATTACACGATCCAACGTTTGATCGTCATTTTGGCAAACGATTGCGATTATATTTGCCTTCGCGGCAAGGCAGCTTTGTTTTCGGAACGAAAACGGTCTTTGATGTCCTAAAATCCCATTTAACGTTATTGCAAAAACGGCACTTGCTTAAGGCGTAATTCATCAAGTTATCAGTTGATCGGCAAAGGCGAAATTTGACTACTTTCTGACATGATCAGTACACTTGTAGCGCATTGGGCTTGCAGATCACCACGAATTGCTGATAGCATCTTTCGACTACATTCTAGCCTTGGAGAAGCTCGACAAGAATTCATTTCCTCGTCATTCGTCACCTTCGGGTCTCACTCAAACAGCGGTAAAGAAAGTGAATATTGGACCACCCCGATCTACACAAATGAAGGAATGTCTTTGCTTTTCTTCGGCTTGAGTTGGGAGCCAAGTGGATTGAACGGCCGAGACGATGTTCGAGATCAGCTGTCCATCATCAGTCGAGTGTAAGAGAAGCGGCCATATCATAGCGTTGAGGAATCTCGAGCATGAGGACTTTTCGGCGAATAAGCGCCAATGATTCTTCAGCACTTTCGCACTCATCCATCGTTCTCTCAGGTTCGTCATGTCTGGCTCGACTGTTGGCGAAATGAGCAACGACGCGGACCACACGCGGAGATGGAGAGCTCGAGGAGATTCACGTCGTCGAGTGTCAAGTGGTAGGCGATTAGTGCGCCACCCCGTGGTCGTCGTTCAATGAGAAAAACACACGTACACACGCGCGTTGTATGTACGAGTGACTAGGGCCACTTGTACGTGTGGGAAAATTTACGCTTAGGTGTTAGTGGAGTGTAGTGGTGAGCAGTACCGTTGAAGCAACCCTCGTGGTCACTGGGAGGGGTGCACAACAATGGGAGAAAGACACCTTGTAACATGTGTCTCGTTCGCATAGGCTCTTGCCCCTCTTCGTTCTTATCCGACTGCCTTCAATGCAGGAACAACACACACGTTACCACTCGGTGCGTTCAACGTGCAGTTCCATTGGGTATACATACATGTGTGATCCCGGACCGGCACAGCACCACCCGGAGAGCTACAGAATGGTACACCACTTAGCAGCCCACCAGCGGTATACAACAAACAGATTAAGCAACCGGACAATGAGCTCCCTCCCCATCGTCCACAGCTACACGAGTACCATAATACACGAGTGCAACTACTCGCGTCTATGACCTCCTCTTCAACTTGATGCACTCACGAGGAATCTTGCTTGGGGGTGCGAGCTGCCAGAGTTGCTGCAATTTGCACTCGATCTTTCACAATGGGTTTTGAAGAACTGAGAGGTATGAAGGGTGATGTGAGAAGTTCTTTTCGTTCGGGAATGCTACTGTCGAAAAAGACTGGGGGAATGCTACTGTCGAGAAAGAACAGTGCCAAATACAGGAGAATGACATGGGAACTCGTCCATTAAGGAACGTGTTGATTCGGAACGAATGACATCGGCGGAGGATTGGAAGGTTTTTAAGTATCATAGTGAAAAGTTTCAGGATCCAATACAACCATACCGGGTTACAGAATGCAAAGAATCAGAATACGAGTATCTCGAATCATCTTGTGATGATCTCAATCGAAATTGTTTCATACGGTACTGCTTGATTCTATGACGACAGCATCAAAAGGAAATTTGGCGCGTCCTTCTTGAATACAATATGTGTGAAACATGTACAGCCGAAATAGGAATTGATAGATGAATGTCATCAACTGCAGGGAAGCTTCATCAATCGGCAACGCGTTGGTGCAGTATATTCACTCAAAGAATCTCTGATTTTTATATTATGATCAGAAAAGCCATCATGGATTATCAATTCGCACAAACCACAAGCAACTTTATTCGGATAGCCGTGGATTTCGTTTCAAACTGGCTGATTCAGCAAGATGAACATTGAAGATAGATTCGTGTCTACGTCAATTAATCATAGTCCCTTGTGTGAATGAACTCTGCACACAGGTACGGGGAGAAAAGTGGATCGAATCGTTGGGTGATGAAAGTCTGGTGTTTCATCGTCGGAGATCCATTGCTCATCTAAAAAATAAAGCACGTAGCTCTTTCGGGAGCTGCGCATTGTGGCAGCTTGATGCGTTTGGGCGTTCGTGGATGCCATTATCAATGATCGAATGAAGCACTTCGTGATGAGCGGACATATAACACTCGGTGAATGTCTACGTCGCTCTCCATATTGGATATTTAATGTTCGCAGCGTTCGGGCACTCTTTTCGTAGCCTCATCGTGAAATATGTGAGCCACGTGCGGGTTCTCATAGAATCCTAGAGGGGTTCACGTACCTCTGCCGGGTCTCACACACCAGAGATAACGCTCGTGGATGGCTCGAGGGACTAGACAGTCCGACGCCGTGAACCAAGCTGGAGCATCCCGAAGATTCGGAGGCTGGAATTATCGTCCGAAGTTTCGAGTAGAAGAGCACCACAAAAAACAACCATAAAACAAAGTGGACTCTCTCAGATCCTAAATTGGTAGTCGACGCTTGTAGTACCCATCTTTTGAATTCTCGTATTCTCTGTCTCTTCCTATGTATCTTTAGCTTCGATAAGCAAGAAGCCACAAAGTCCAAACTTCCGGAACGTTTGGGACAATCCTTGTAGGAAAAATGTAATCATCATCTCGTTCCAGTCGATCAACACTCGTCCGGATCATGGACCACATTGCTTTTCGGAAGATCGTGTTCTCGAGGGGAACATTGCTCATCGATCTTTCGACTGTCGCCAACTTCAGACTGCCGTCATCAGGCAAAAGGTGGCAGGTTGGATCAACGGTATGTTCACCAATCCGTAACGACCCTGACACAAGTCAATGACACGACCAAACGAAGCTCGTAAACCCGCACGAAATTCCTTCCAATTAGCCTAGCAGCTAGCGTTTTTCTCTTTCATTTCGACGCCAACCTCGCAACAAAAACTTTAAGTTATTGCCGCTTCTTACCGGAAGCAGATGCAAGCAGCGAAGAGAGCCTCGGCCACATTTTTTTTGACATCGTAGATCCGGATGAAGTAGAAGAAATCGAGAGAACCTTTTTTTTCAAATCAACCTCCGACGACTTGAGGCTTCGCATTCGTCACTGAGTGCCACAGGGATGAGTACAAGCTCGTTAACCGTTGACATACCTTCTCCAATTCGGCGCATTGATATTCTTACGAGCTCGTAAAGATTTTAAACAATGAGGCCGATCAGGAAATACCTCAAGCTTGGCAATTCGCGGCGAGAGAGACGAAAAGAGCCCGCGCTCAAAACTCGAGCTCCCCGCCTTTGCCGGCTGACGGAGCTCAACGTTCTGAGCCCGGGATTATTCTAGGATTATTCGGGGATATTCATCCGAGCTGATTTACAAGGACGAATCGAACTGCGTGTGCAACCGACTACGGCCTGCTTACGAGTCGAAAAAACGCGGTGACGTGGCTTTCATAAGTGTATAGACATATGTGGCGAATGAATTTCCGAACCCATTATAATCGACGTTATGACTATCAGCACGACTGGCTGTTTTGAAGACGGTTCATCCTTTTTTTTTCTAACGAGCCTTTATTTTTTGATGAGTTTGAATTACCTTTATGCAAATATGCTTATATTTGTCCAAAGGCGTGCTGCAGACATTGGGGTTAACAGAATATTGCTTATTTGGATAATTGGCTACTTTCAGAGCGGTCCTTAAGGTTGTCGTCAAAATCTCTTTTTCGCATATGATATACATGTAGTTATCCTGTTCGCGAAGGCTATAATTTTTATTATATACTGTAAGTTTCAATTAAGGCGAAATAAAAGGTGTACCACGTGACATATGCTTGCGAGAGAGACAGCTGACATTTTCGAACCAAGATTTCTCAAAGATGAATAATACTTAGAACAAAAGAAAATCGTCAAGCTTCGCGTCGGAGAATTCACTAGGGTCTGATGCTCTGATTTTCCTTAAAAATTGAACCATTTCTGAGAAAAATCGCTTGCGAAATTTGTACGGTTGTGTTGACCTGGCCTTTAAGCTCGTCTCTTCAATTTCCAAGACTGGGCTAGTTTTATAGTTGTACACTTTTTATTACCACTGTTTTTCCTAAATTCGTCACAACATAATATGACTTTTGCAATGTACTTATATTATTTTAAGCAGTTTGAGATTTAGTAAATTCGTTCACATCATTTGAAAGTACGACTTTGAGGTGAATGTAATTTTTATGTGATGAAGGTTCATCAAGTTAACCGGACGAAAAAAAATGTTCGGAAATGTTTTAAACGATTGTCGCGTGCCAATGTAAGAGCAGTTCGAACGTTCTGTCCATGTGTTCAAGAAAAAGCTGGCAGTTTCAATGGTTGCTCACGCAAAAGCCTCCTCATGCTTTTCCGTTTTTCTCGCATGGAAGCCCGCGTTTGTATTGCACAATAGTAGAGATGCAACGTCACACCGAAATCTCAGCAGACCCGAGCACTCAATGCCTACGTGTGTATGTATCCGAATACACGTTCTCTCTCTCTTAAGTACCTCCAAATGATGTTTTTCACAATACCCCGGGGAGTTATTTGTCGAGCCTCGATTGGGCACGGCTGCTCTTTTGAACTTGCAGGCCTTTCAACGAACCATCCTGACGTGATGTGGTATATAGCGGGTATATCAGTGTCGCTGTACACGCGGCAAAGATCTGTCGATGAGCTGAACGTTCCTTCAAGCTGAGTTCTCGTACAAGAGGTCACGATGGCGTTTGATGCAGGACCGTCAACGCGAGTGTCAAATTCCTCGTAGATCAATCGAAGATCTATTTTCGGATTGAAACGTGCGCTTTACATGTTAATCCTAAAACCCTCTGCTTTCGTCAATTGCAGCAAATAACGCTCGTTGGGCGAAGATTTCGGAAAAAAGTCTTCCAGCCGAGATCTAGGCTGACAATTGCCGAGCCAAATTTTTGCAAAGTGAACGAGAAGACTCGAGCAATTTATTCGATTCTCAAAGCAAGCCAGAGCCTTTGGGGGGGTCGAACACTCGTTGATCTAATGAAGGAACGAGTGTTCCACGAGGTACGGGAATAATTCATTGACGGGAAAGCGAATTAAGTCGAAATCGGATGATGAAAGACACATTTGGGGACAGCGCAGGGCGATTCGAGTGTTCCGGATAGAAGGAGAAGACCGAGGGTTGTGCTCGGCCCAGTAGAGCGTTTGACCCCCCGGAGTCACGGGAGAATCCCGGCGCACGAACTCTCCTCGTGTATGCCACGAGGAAGAAGCGAGAGAACTATACCGAGCGGGGGAGGGAGTGAGCACGAGGGAAGCTGTGCCTGGTATACGCGTGGCTCGTTCATGAATCAAGTCGCATTAGAGAGAAGAAACCCGAGGGTGGATGGATATACATTGCTCGCTGTATACCAATCTACCACTCCACCTTCTAGTAGATTGGATTTTCGAGCTTTATTCAATTATCCGTGAACGAGAAAGAGCAGCGCACGGAAATAGTAGCAGCCCAACTTGTCGCTCCACAAGTTACAAAAACAATGGAAAATTATAGGAATCCGAAAACAGGCAGGGTTGCCTTGAGAATCTGATTAAAGCCAGTTGTAGTTTGATCAAACCTATGCCTTGAAACTAAGGACTCTGTATTTAATTTTGATTATTGAAGATTTTCGAGCTTTATTTCGTTATCCGTGACCGAGAAAAGCAGGGCCCGAAAATAGTAGCAGCCCAAGTTGTCGTTCCAAATGTTACGGAAACAATGGAAAATCATAAAAATCTGAAAACAAGCAATATTGGCTTGAGAACCTGATTGAAGTCAGTCATAGTTTGATCAAGTCTAAGCCTTGACGCTAAAGATCTCGCACTTAATTTTGATCATTCCGGATGAATAATCAAAAAATAGCGACTCGCAAAGATCCTTCTGATCATGTCTGTTCTATTAAAAACAGCCTAGAACCGTCTCATGGCCGCATGTTCGACATGGACTAGCTTTGTCATCATTTTTCCGAAAGGCTAGGCTCGTATCTACCGACCAGATTGCCTAAACGCTCTTCAAGGTTTCAGCCACTCGACTAGCCAGAACTTGCAATAATGGTGAGTGAAGTTACTGTACTCGGCATGGATAACGAACGCGGATCAAGGTTGCGTTGTCTCTCGCCGTGTTCGAAAGCCTTTTTGAAGACCTGACAAAGGCCAGAAATCGACTTTTCAACCTGAACCTAGATTAAGATTCAAGAAATCTTGGCTCAGCGCACAGCGAAGACACTGCTGAAGCACAATCAGGATTTTTCGAATACCCGAGTGCCGAAGAATTGCAGAATCATCGACTGTCCAGTTGCGCAAATGGAGTCGCCGAGACCCTCCAGGCGCCTGCATCATTCAGCGATGTAACCCAACGGACAACGAGGATTCGCGAGAGTACATCTTGACAGTTGATTTCCCACGTGACTACTTCGGGATCAGGGGTAGCTACGGCGTCGTCTCGGGCGGACAGTTCGCGCAGGGTAGGAACCAAAGCCATGAGTATAGTCTCGGGGGCTCGGCTGTGCGCGAGTCTCTGCGCCGGCTAGGGCGCGATACAGTGAGGATAAAAGGGCAAGAGGGAGAGATACGAAGTGCGGAGGAAGAGTTAAGGGGCGGGAGAAGGGAATAGGGCGAGAGAGAGAGAGAAGATAAGAGGCATTGTCGCGGTTTCCGCGAGTGGAGGCGTGGCTTGATCGCGCAGCCGCCAAATGACTTTGGTAAACGTGGGCGGGACTTTGACGCCGGGCACACCGAGGCGCAAGGGCCGTTGATCGCGAGCCGTTGTGCGGCCGGGGACGTTAAAACTATTTCGTGGCTTTGGCACCTGCCGCCGCGCCGAGCAAGTAAATATTTTCCGACGCACTCCGTGCAAAAAAAAAGGGTCTTTTTTATTCTCCGGAATCGCGATAGTTCGCGGACATTGCCGTTTCGTTTGCGGTGATCATCGTCAGGACAATCCCGATAGAGTTAGCATCGAAGCATCGCCGCGGTGAAGACACGGACACCCTGAGTAGAGGAATGCCGGGGGATCGTACTGTCGGATCGGAAGGGGACTAGAGAGAGAGCGAGATAGCGAGTACCAAGGTTACGCGTGATGTTGCACCCTCGTGGAGCATCGGCGATGTGCGCCCAGGCGAAGATGCTGTACCAGATCAACAAGTACTACGGGGAACGAGTGCAGGCCCGAATGTGCCAGGTACAAAAGACCATACGGGAAGTTTGCAAAGTGGTTCAGGAGGTGCTGAAGGAGGTCGAAGTGCAGGAGCCTCGTTTCATTTCCTCATTGACCGAGTGCAACGGAAGATACGAGGGTCTGGAGGTCGTGTCACCGGGTGAGTTCGAGGTCGTGCTCTATCTCAATCAAATGGGTGTCTTCAACTTTGTGGACGACGGTACGTTACCCGGTTGCGCTGTGCTGAAGCTCAGCGACGGACGAAAACGTTCGATGTCACTGTGGGTCGAGTTCATAACGGCCTCGGGTTATCTGTCGGCCCGTAAGATACGCTCGAGATTTCAGACTCTGGTAGCGCAAGCATGCGACAAGTGCGCGTACAGGGATTCCGTCAAGATGATATCCGATACTACGGAGGTCAAGCTGAGGATAAGGGAGAGATTCGTCGTGCAGATAACACCGGCGTTCAAGTGTTCCGGTGTTTGGCCGAGGTCCGCCGCTCACTGGCCGATCCCGCATCTATCTTGGCCACACGCCAATCACGTTGCCGAGGTCAAGACCGAGGGATTCGATCTGCTCTCGAAGGAGAGCGTCGCTCTTCAGGGCAAGCAATCGGCGATGGAGGGCGACGCTTGGGTACTCTCGTTCAGCGAGGCGGAAACTCGCCTTCTTCAAGGTGGCTGCCGACGCAAGTGCCTGAGTATACTGAAGACCCTGAGGGATCGCCATTTGGATCTACCCGGGAATCCAGTAGCGTGTTATCACATGAAGACACTGCTGTTGTACGAGTGCGAGAAGCATCCATCGGAAGCCGAGTGGGACGAGGGCTGCCTTGCAGATCGTATAAACGGCATTTTTCTTCAACTCATATCCTGCCTTCAGTGTCGCAGATGTCCTCACTATTTTCTACCCAATCTCGATTTGTTCAAGGGCAAGTCACCGAGCGGCCTGGAGGCCGCTGCCAAACAAGTCTGGAGACTCACAAGGGAACTTTTAACCAACAGCTGCGCACTCGAGAAGCTTTAGCTCCTCATTCCTCATGAGATATTTATGGAAAATGAAGCTCACGAATGAAAATCTAACTATATCCGAGTTTCCAATGACTCTCGTTGATGCGAAGATCCCCGTTGGGCTTGACGAACGAAAACGAACTATTGTAATGGTGATGATGGCTCTATAGCTGCACGCGTATAGCCATTTTTGGTGTATTGTCGTTAGCTGAAACGCTTTGTTTTGCAAAAGTAACACGGTGTGGGGGATCACCCGAATTACTTATCTTTGGAGCAGTATGCTTCACTTGTGGGCTGATAGACGCAGAAGGCAATGTGATATGTTGAAAAGCTTTTTTAGTTACTACGTTACGCGTATGTTAATTATCAACGAGGAGCAGTACAATGCGTTGAAGCTCGATTTTGATGGTTGTTCCAGGACAGCTACATTTCGTCGAATGTGTACATAACTTGTCTCATAAGCGATCGTTCAAATGTTCACTTTACATCGGAACAATTTCTGCTCCGAGTATAATTTTGTATATAATACATATATTTAATGCCACGACGATCGTTGACTTCGCAAATTATTCTGCTACCTAATGAATTCCACCGACGTTGAATCCTGTCTTTTTCCCAAAAAAAATATTCGTCGAACTGACAATCTCGAGGAGCATCTGCAAATCGGCGTAAATTAGCTGTATCCCGTTCGCAGGAGACATGGTTTATCGGGAGAATAATCGTTTCGTCATTTAACTACGAGGTAGCTATCGATTAAGAAGCGGATAATGAGCATGCGCGTCGTTGATCGCCGCGTCGCGATAACCATTTAATTTATTCGAAGAATATCCAGTCTCGTGGAACACCTCGGAGGACCATAGACTGTAAATAATAATGCGAAAATATTCAGGTAGTGTCAGCTAGTTCTTTGGCTAATAGTGATCATTGATCGTTTGTACCGAATTTGTGCGGAATTACAAACTCTCGGGAAGCATCCTCATTGTTTGAGCTGAATCGCGAGGCTTGCTCCACCAGTGACATGCCTTTGTCCAAATGTGGGGCCTGTGTGCACGTTGTACAAGTTCGTGTTGAGTAGACCTGAAATATTCGCACTGATATGCATATCGAGTACCGTAGACGTATCCAAGAGCCGGACCATTCATCTTAGTCTTCCCTGCTACTGGATCTTTGGAATGAGTTAAATAACTCGTTTCTGTCCGAACGTTATCTTCGAGTACTACTTTACGTTCGAGAGCGGCAGCTCGGTCGAGATACCGATATGTGATCAGCTCGGTTAGGTCTGAAACACCTTCCACCGCGTGTTGGCCGAGGTAAATGGGGAGTATCGGTATAGCTATTTCAACGAAGGAACTCAAAGCCAGAATCCTATCTCCCTTACAAGCTATAATTAAAGAGTGAAACTGCCAATGAACACGAGAAAGCGTTCCAGAGCCGCTGAAACCGCCCAGAAGTGTGAAACCGTCTGGGGTATCTACAGTTTTATTGCGATCGCCCAGGAGACACCACGAGCCGAGTGATCGGTGATCCTTATTCTCGATTAACGATCGCGACGAATCGCCCAATTATCAATGCTACCGATCTCACGCGATCTCACTCTTCTTTGTATCTTGCAATGTCCAAGATGCTTCCTAACTTCCCGTGCAGGTATCGCCGTAAAGCATGTGGAGCGAAAGTATAAAGTTACCGCAAGTTCGAAGGTAGGTCCACATTGAAGACAGTCTTCCCATCGGGATCGGGTACCAGCAGCGGGATGAATCGCCCTACTGGGTCTTCACCAATGTCCCGAGACTTGGGCATGTCCCGAACATCTCTTTCCCCGCCTCCACCGTCGTCCACAAAGCTCCGAAAGTAAATGATCGTACGACGATCGGCGGGAGTCTTTGAACAATCCGTAACCCGATCCGCGCCTAGGATCACCGATATTCATTGATCGTCAAGGATTGTCCACTTACTCACGCGGAGTGTCACGTACTCGCAACATCTTGGGTTTTCCATTTTGGCTCCGCCTCTCACCCCGCTGGTATCCGCCATATTTGAAATTACCGAGCGAGGAATGACCACGGGAAAGGGTGGTGGACGAGGAGTCTCGAAGCCAAAACGGACCCTCGTTTCGGACCACGGGCTTATTTATGCAAGAAGACAGGATCGGCATTGTATGGAGGAGCAAATACCAGTGTACCTTACGCGTACCTACGAGAGGGGAATACGTCGGGAAATTAATGCAAAGCTCCTCCGAGAAAGGGGCGAGAGAGGCAGATACGTAGACTGTCACGTATAGAAGAAGCTTGTAACGGCGAGCGAGTATCTACTAGCCGGTGGGGGACGTTGGTTGCTGCAGTATACATGGATGTTGGCGCGGTATACATGAATGTTCCCCCGATCGATGCGGGCCAGCAGCGGGAGGCTAAAAGTAGAGGCGGAGACTGGTTATTTACCGTCGTTCTCCCATTGGCGGAAGTTTCACGAGGAGAGGCGTAGCACATCGAAGCGGAGGCAGGGACCCTCACCTGGTGTCCGGAGACTCCGGCGTTTGTGGAGGGTGGATGGCGCGCAGAGGTGGACTAGCACAGTCTGTAATCTGCCGCTTAAGAGCCGAGACCATCGCGTTCTCTCCTCGCTCCTACCGCGGAGATACTTCGGCACGAGGCGCGGGCAAAGTGCCGATTTATCACGGGCTGTCCGAGGGAGTGTCGTGATCGCCTGTTGGATTCGAACCTGCTCACTACGCAATCAGGCACACTCGCTAGCCGGAATATCGTCGGGGCTCGGGAGGAGTGCGAAGTTGTAGAATTTGGTAGAGAACCGGTTGGTGGTCGATTCAACAGTATTCAACTACCGACGGCCCGAAGATTCACGGGCGCATCGTGTCAGCGGTTTCCACACGTGGACCACTTGACAGCGTGACGCGAGAAGATCCGCCGTCAGGCCGTCGGTGAGAACCGTGCGGTAGTCTCGAAGAAGATTCGAGTGGGCGAACAAGCGGAAGAATGCGGTGATAGAGGAATCACTGGGGAGACTGAAAACCCTCGTTACCGAGGGTAGTCTCAGGATGCTCGTCCCGGCTGACATGCTGGCAGCCCAATCCAAGATGGTCTACCAAATAAACAAGTACTTCGGGGAACGAGTCATGACGCGGAAGGCCCAGGTCGCCAAGACCATTCAGGAAGTATGCCGAGTAGTGCAGGACGTGCTGAAGGAAGTCGAAGTCCAGGAGCCCCGTTTCATCTCGTCATTGACCGATTACAACGGCCGATTCGACGGCCTCGATGTGATATCACCGACCGAGTTCGAGATCGTTATCTATCTCAATCAAATGGGCGTTCTGAACTTTGTGGACGACGGTACGTTGCCCGGTTGCGCGGTGCTGAAGCTCAGCGACGGGCGCAAACGCTCGATGTCGTTGTGGGTAGAGTTCATAACGGCCTCGGGTTATTTGTCGGCGCGCAAGATACGCTCGCGATTTCAGACACTCGTGGCGCAAGCATGCGACAAGTGCGCGTACAGAGACTCGGTTAAGATGATCGCCGATACCACGGAGGTGAAGCTTCGGATTCGCGAGAGATACGTTGTCCAGATAACGCCGGCCTTCAAGTGTGCCGGCCTTTGGCCAAGGTCGGCCTCGCACTGGCCCATTCCTCATATACCCTGGCCCCATCCGAATATCGTAGCCGAAGTCAAGGCCGAGGGTTTCGACATGCTCTCCAAGGAGTGCATCGGACTACAGGGCAAACAGTCGGCTATGGAGGGTGACGCCTGGGCTCTGTCCTTTATCGACGCCGAGAACCGTCTGCTCCAAGGTGCCAGCCGCAAACGTTGCCTCAGTATACTCAAAACACTGCGGGATCGTCATCTCGATCTGCCCGGCAATCCGGTCACGAGTTATCACATGAAGACACTTTTGTTGTACGAGTGCGAGAAGCATCCCCACGAAGCCGAGTGGGACGAGGCCTGTCTGGGCGATCGTATCAACGGCATTTTCCTTCAGCTCATATCAAGCCTACAGTGCCGAAGATGTCCTCACTACTTTCTACCCAATCTTGATCTCTTCAAGGGCAAGTCTCCCAGCGGATTGGAAAACGCGGCCAAACAGGTCTGGAGACTCACCCGGGAATTGTTGACAAACAGTCGAGCGTTGGAGAAGCTGTAATCAGGACTAGACCCGGCGTGTGCGCAGTTTGGCAAACACGTGTGATCGTGGGCATCGTTGAGTGCTGCTCGATCACCAAATCGGTTCCTAGGCTAACATTGTCAAGCTTCACCGACCTTCGTCGACTGGAGAACCCGATGGACTGATCCCTGGCGATTTCAACGCAATGTTGACGGGACAAATAACGGATATACTACTTCTACAACCAAGTGATATCCCCTGGCAACCCCTCGTCATCCTCGTCGCTGAAGGAGCCCGGAAGTGAGAGTTTCGAACGATCGTGAGATCGCGCACCAGCGAGACTTCTACGCCTTTACTAATGAGGATTATATGCAATGTGATTGCTCGAGTTAGACCAGTGCGGTTGTGTGTTGTCGTCCGAAAAATAAAACTCGAAAGAAGCTGCCCGCATCGAGTTAGTGCCATATATGTAAACGAGTCGACGTTCGCAATGGGAACATCACCCTTCTCCCGTCGCACATGAAGTTGCTTCTTTGGTTTTTTACCCCCTGTTTTTTTTCTACCTATCGGACGAGAGCAGCCGTGTAACGCAATGCAAATGTCCATGTATGGTCGCGTATTGTGGCATTTCAAACGAGTGAGAAAAAACGAGAGAAAACGTCGCGGACGTCGATACCCTCGGTCCTAAGGCTATTTAAAGACCACGAGGAGAAAACTTTACGTTTGAATTCTGTAATAATTCTTGTCTCCGATGCCGCAACCACTCTACCGCTTTGTACATACACGTTGAAGATATTTATTGAACTGTAACGATATGTGAAAAATATAGTAATATTTATATGACGATAATCTTTCGTTCGTGTTCACATTCATTCGTACGAAACTTCGCGAGCGTGCGTTCAACGTTTATTGTCCCCTGAATTGATTCGCGAATTTCTCGCAATCGCTGTTTCTCGCGGATTGGACGAAAATTCACGATTGGCTCGTAAATTCTCGGTCGTTCAGTCGTCATCGAGACAGGATCGCTAACGACACTCTCGGTGTCGTTAGGCCTCGTAAATTTCACCATCTGCTCTTCCGACACTTGTTTGGGTTTTTTGCGGGTCCAGGGAGTCCCGGACGTGGGCGGGCGGGAGACTTTTGCCACCATCGTTTGATCCGTCGTGTAATGCTATGAGATCTAGGGGCGATCTTGGCTCAAGGATCGGCCGTGATCGAAGAATATAGTAGGTTGTTTTTATTGCCGCGAATTGACGATCGAGAGAGTCCATTATTTGGAGTAGACTGCGCGCTCGGACGCTGCGAGTCGTTAATTCCGAAAAAGATCGCGAAAATCTTTTTAAAAGAGCAAAAAACTAAACCTTGGTTTTAGAATAATCGACCGTGGGTCTTTGATTTTTTTTCTCGCCTTGCGAAGCTTCAGAGAATTATTTCTTTTTCGCTTGGAACAGTAACTACGGACAAAAAAGTCTCTCGGTTAATTTTCAAGATAAGCAGCGCGTGATCCTTGCTGAATATCGCCAATTCGGAAAAATAACCTCGTGACGTGAAAAACGGTGATATTATGCGTTAGATAAATATTATCAAGCGTTGTACCGGCTGATAACGCAACTACCGTCGCGCGTGAAAACTTCTATCAGTTGAAACACTCATATCATTCAACGCACGACTTCCTTCCGCATAAAAATTCCTCGACTCATTGTTAGTCGAAGAAAAAACCCATTTGTGTCACAGTGAATCATTTTTTCTCGTCTTATCGAATTTCACGACACCGAAGTGTCCACATAGTTGGAATGCAATGTAATTTCTCTTGCTCTCGTTCTACCCTGCAATTTCTTAATTCTCAAGTGTCCGCAATTACATTTGCGTAGTCTCCAAAATAACGTTTCGCGAATTTTCATGCGCTACAGTAGCTGACGAATGAGCAATTTTGATGCTTTCCAACGATGACAACTTCAACGTCGATCTTTCCCATGTAGGAATAAACGAATAAGGAGTATATCGAGTTCTCGACCCAAAACCGCTGAAACTACATAAAATTTGGACAGTAGGTTGCTTTTGTGACGTAAGCACCCTCTAAGAGGGATTTTTCGAAATTCAACCCTTAAGGAGAGAAAAGGGGTGGCAAAGTTTGTATGGAAATTAAAAAAAAAACTGGTCGGATTTACTTGTAATTTGGTATTCGTACTTCTTGACAAAATTTATGAAACACGTATTTCAGCGTTTCTGGAAATGTCACTCCTAAGGAGAGAAAGAGTTGGTTGAAGAGTTGAAAGAGCAAAGTTGATATATAAAATAAAAAAATCTGGTCAGAAGATCTACTTGAATCTTAGTACTAAAGCTCTTCAACACGATTAATAAAACACGTATTTTAGCGTTTTTCGAAATTCAACCTCTAAACGAAAGGCGGTAGCAAAGTTTGTACGGGAAAATAAAAAAATCGGGTCAAATTTACTTGAAACTTTGTTTTCCTGCTTCTAGACACAATTAATGAAATTTCAGCGTTTGTGGAAATTCAATCCTTCAGGGGAAAAGGGGGTAGCCAAGTTTGTATGGTAAAAGAAATATCTGTTCAAATTTACTTGAAACTTAGTATTAATTCCCTTCAACACAATTCTATGTCTTCCTCAATGAACCATTTTAGGAGCACATAATAATTAAATATTTTTACACGAAAAATTATTGTTCTTCACATGATATTTTTTTCGAATATCTGATTTTTGTAGAAATTTGCCATTTTCTATTTTAAAAATCCCAAAAGAGCTGCTTTTGACTGTTACAACTAGGCATAATCCGTTAACTTTTTGGAAAGGCAATTTTTAAGAAATTGAATATCGAGAATGGCTCCCCGCAGGGGTCACTTGTCCCCATACTCAGCATTACGTACCCGCACGAATTTCGTCAACCTCTTTGAATATAAACGTAAGTATATTCATATTGAAATAATTTCAGGGCCGTCCTTAAAACAGCCAGCCGCTGCGACAGCCACCATCATATAGTCGCAACGAGTTCAAAATATACTTTTTCCACACCCACGCGAATTGAGCGCTACTCAAGAACACGATTCTATCAATGAAGGGTAAATGGAAGTCCGTCGGAAACGAGGACGCATTAAGAATCGCGGAAATTCGGTGCGAAAGCCGCGGAGAAAGGAATAAACATTTTTGATCTCGCGAACGACTACGCTGACGCGACAAATCGTGTACCACAGCGAAAATCCACTACCCCGGTGATCCTTTGAGTCACTTTAAACCGCAATTAATGCGACACCACGTTCATTTTTCTCACGCTCTTCGCAGCCTCTTCGTCGCACTTGACAAATAATGCGAATAAGATCAGTACTTCACGCGACTCTCGGTGCAATTTGTCCGGAATCTCGATAACATGTCTACACTCAATCTTTTAAGCGGTATTTTGATGTCACGAGGGCTGCTTCGGAAGTATTTTTCAGAATGGAATAACTGTTGAACCGATCCAGGTTATTTTTCTGACATTTTTTACACGTGTTCATTGATCCTTCAGAAAATGTCCAAATTGAAAGAAATATATATTTATTATCGTGTACTTTTGTACGTTTGTTTACATCGTTGTATAAATGCGAAAAAAAAACTTCAATCTGTATGAGTCTTGTGATGTTAGGTTCAGCAAAAAAATAACAAAATATGGGCATGCTATTTTATAATTTTTTATTGTTTCAATTGTGATATAAATAACAAAATCGCGGCAAAATAGCGACTTTGATTTGGCTAATTTTATGTAGTATCATTAAATCGTTTCCACAGACGTATTCAGAGAAGTCTGTAGAATAATTAAATTACATTAAAAAGGACGATTTTTTCTTCATATTTCTTAACGCCAACACTGCCGTAAATTGTTTGCCACGTCTTTTTAAGAGGCTGCCGTTTTAAAACGCAAAGACGGTTATATAATAACCTTAACCTTAACGTTATAATATAATAAAAATACGGTAATAAATGAAATTTGTAAGAAATGGATGTGTGTGTGTATGTAAAGTTTAACTAAACGAAGAACAATTTTTAATGTATTTTTCCAATGAAACTTTGCTGTCGCGTTTAAACCACCAAATTTTCTATATACATAAATAATTCTAAATAAATAATGACAATAAATATAATTTTTTTTTAAATTTCTGAACAACAACATTGCCTTGACGAGTATATTTCGAAGAATTTTTAAAATTATCGTCAATTTCTCAGAGAAATATTTTAACAGTAATTTCTAGATTTTTGTTACGTTAACGTTGTTTCTTTTCACACTGCGGAAAGTGGATTTGACTCTTCGTGTGACGAACTACAATAGCGGTAAAAACGAAGCGATAGAGAATTATTCAGAAACGTAGAACGCGTCGTTCTCGGTCGTTTAAAAAACCTACCTGTCGTTCGCAATATAATTGAGCTTTTCTCCCTGCCCCTCCCCCATTCATACATATATATATATGAATGCATTGAGCGACTTTTCCATCGCGTGAAAACATGCATATTCATAAATTCGTCGTATCATCAATTCATCCACGCATATATGCGTGGCCAACGACGATAATTGTTAGTGCAATAACAGATACGCGTGAAATACGAGTCTGCCGCCAGATTGGATCTTGGATAAATAGAAAATAAAACGGATAGTCGAGCACGCGTCCAATCGTTGAAATTGCATAGAAGCAAAAACGAAACGGAAAAAAGTGCGAGGTAAACTTCTGCATTTGAAGTCATTAACTACTGGCATAATCTGCGTCATAAAATTGCGGTTTTGCGCAAATTCATTGGTCCCGGACATACTCAAAAAACGATTGTACGAAACGCATTAAATTAGCACGAGGACCGGCGACAAGTGTTTTTGAGTGAAATTTTGGCAAACTAATTGAGCGAAGAAACGTGATTTTCGAGTACGACTCATCGTTAGCATTCTTTTTTAAATTTCTACGTTTGATTATAATTTTGTCTAACATTTTATTTCTCATCCTCTTGAAATACTTGCAATGGTAAGTCATTTTTTTTTATACTAACGAATTTGACAATGTAAGTCGTAATATAATATTTTTTGTACCCTGGTAAGCCGGGGTAAGTTTGGTTTATTAAGGGGGAGATACTTTTAGGTGAAGAAAACATTTGCTGATTTACATGATTTTTTTTCTCGAAGGAAAGATTTCTTCACCATTCTTAAGATTTAGGATATGTTTTATTAATACTTTTGGCTGTTACGTGATATTTTTCAAAATTATTTATCTTTGAAAATGCCGGAGGTATGGCATAGTCTTCTATACTGCAGTTTCCAAACTGGCGTGACGTATAGCTAAGCAGCTAATTGATCGTTTTTGATGAAATATGGTATAAATCTTTCTAACCTTATTGCCTAAAACAAGAGCCTAATCGTTTTTCAAAATTACAAAAAACGTATTTTTTATTGCAAAATGTAGCTTTTTTTTACGGAAAATTCAATATTTTTGTTCCAAAGCCCACCATTTCATCGATTTTCAACTTTTCTCACTTTTTCTTGGTTCATATTCAGCGAATGAGTGTTAACGAAAGAAAAATCGGCGTCGGGTTTTTTTCAGGTCAATCCCGCCGACGCTACGTGTCACGCCGTCTGACAGCATCCAGTACAACCCGTTTGAAAGACCGTGGCATACCTCCGCCATTTAAAAAGATTAACAAACAAAAAAATACCATGTAACAACCAAAAGTAATACTAAAACATACCCTAAGTCTAAACGATGGTGGAGAAATCCTTCCTTTAAGAAAAAATCATCAATTTTCTCCTCGCCATTCGGGGCATTTTCCTTCACTCCCTATCAATAAACGACCAGCTTCTGATCTTTCGATCGGACCAGCTGACGAAAAAAAATCTCCGCAGCCTCTGTAAATTCGCCAATAAAAAAACTTGGCATATTTTGTAGAACATTTTACATTAATTTAATGGGCGAGGCTAGAAAAGTGGAAAATGGTCAAGTTGAGGAAGAGTTCACGTAAGGTCGTGGTGGTTGTCGATTCGGTTTTCGTTCGTCGCAACGTTCCTCTTGCTATAAAAATCGCGAAGATAAAACCGCCAAGTTTATGCAGGCAGAGTCGGCGAATCAAAGAGTGAGACAGAGAGAGAAAGGGAGGGGGAGGGAGAGAGAGAGAGAGAGAGGCTCTCCCACATTGCGCTGAGATACCTGGCAGGTTCCTCGACCAAATAATAAGACAAAAGACTATCTCGGGGGTGGAAGCGACCGAGACAGAGAGACGACGAAAAACCTCCGCGAGAGAAACGGAGAGGCGAAAGAGAGAAAAAAATGAGCAAAAGAGGGTAAGAAAAAAACAGAGAGATTCCCTCGGGGCCCACAGCGAGGAACCGCGCAGTGGGATGAAGAGCGAAGAGAAAACCGGCCAGGAATTCACGGACGAGTGCAGCAACTGCACACGGCAGCAATCCCAATGTCTTCCCTCACCACTACGGAGAGAATCCGCCGAACTGTATCTCGAGTCCACCAACTATGGTTTATCTCTCGGTTCAACTCTCTCATTAGATAGCTCTAGTCCTCGAACTCGTGTTTCATTTACTACGTCAAAGTTTGCAGATCAAACGATCCTTGCGAATTCTATTTTTAAGGAGGTTGGAGCAGGTTCAATTGAGTCAATTGATGGTTTGTGATTTTAGCATTCAAAATGCTTTTGAAACTGTATATGTTTGTTGCGGTAACCTGGGTATAGGAGTCTGAGTTAAGTGGATGTCACACAAAACTAACGCTACCCCCACTACGTGTGTAGTAGAGTGGGGGAAGTTGCGACATGTTGAATGCCTGTGATTGGTTGAAAATTTCCCTCTCCCCACCTAATTCTAATCTTGTTATTCATTTTTAAATTATATTACCACTTAAATTACAAATATATTGCAAAAATGATATAACAATTATTATAGAAACAAATCCAAACAAACAAAGTCAAAGCAAACTCAAAAGAAATTCAAACAAACCGAAACAAACCCAATTACATACCTCAATGTATAAATATTTTGTGGAAAATAATAAAAACCAACTCGTATCATTTACATGTACGTGTTTTTTATTACCTGGAAAATCTGACTTCATTTTCAATGCCATGAAATAGGTGCACTTCGTGTAATATCAGTAGATTTTTTCTTCAGATAAACTCAAAAAATTCATACAAGGTATAAATTTGTTCTTTCGATGCAAATTGTTCATAAAATATGTAATCACAGAGAAAAATTATGCACTTTTTATATACACAGTCTTGGATTGTGGCTAATGCACTAAACCTTTCTCAATCCCCTATCAGTCGTGCATTTCGTCCATTCAGGGTTTAGGGTTTAGGGTTTAGGGTTTAGGGTTTAGGGTTTGCATCGAAGGTTTTCTAAATTTATGTACTATGAATCATTGCCTCTTCATTTTACACGACGATGAAAGTCGTAATAAAAAGTTTATTTTTATGATAATGTTATTATAACAATGATCATTATAAAAGTAATACTAATAAATACGCCAAGACCCCAAGATGTTATTTCAAACTCATAATTCGTATCAGTAAAAATATATAAGTGTGTAACAACATTATTATCATTGTTTTTACTACTCGCACTATTTATTATTATTAATATTATTATTATTGTTCTTGTTATTTCATTTGCCACCTTCGATTCTTCATAAATTCGAGTCGCATACCTTTTCGGCTAAACTCCTATCCGACTAATTAACATAAACATGGGGTCGAACTCACGATAAGTGCGACCAAATGCATTTGTTCGGTTAGTATGCTGGCGGGATCTCGATTCACGAATAAAAATGGTCTTGTAGGCACACGTTATATAGGGTAGAATATACAGTATCGGTCAAAAGTTTTCGATCACTTTGGATAATGGCAAAATTATATTGGAACAATATAATTCCAATAAAATTATATTAGAATAAGTATATTCTAATAAAGTCGTGCCATTGTAAAGCCATTGTAAAGTGGTCGAAAGTTTTGCAACTATTCAAAGTAATTGAAAACTTTTGATCGGTACTGTATGTATGTAAACATATATATACATATGGATGTAACACACAAACGCGAATGTGTATATATATATATATATATATATATATATATATATATATATATATATATATATATATATATATATATATATATATATATATATATATATATATATATATATACATTCGCGTTTGTGTGTTACATATATATATATATATATATATATATATATATATATATATATATATATATATATATATATACTTGTATGTATTTATGTATGTACCTATATGTGTGCATGTGCATTATCGAGCTGTCGAATTCCACTTAATTGTTACAGGATATTCTTGGTTTAAAATATATTTTTCGACAAAAATTACGTTTATTCTTCGGCCAGGCAAAACATGGCCTCCTACGGTCCATGGCCTCAGCATTGCGAAATCCGCTCTCATCTTGTCGCTTAATTTTATTGCAAGTTCGACATTCGAACGTTTTTTTTTTTTTTTTCATTATATTCGCTGCTACTACCTATTTCTACCCCGATCTCGTTCTCTTTCTCTCTCCCTCTCTCTCTTTCTCTCTGTCTTAATTTTTTTTATCAAAGCCGCGGAAATACGTACAGAGGGGGCGGAGCGGATTCTACGCGAATTCGAGAGAGGGAGAGGGAGCAAGGAAAAGAGAGAAATATTCTTGCTGGTGTAACGCGATATCCCTTGAAAACCTTTTTTTTTATGCTCTTCGATCCGACTCTCGTTTTTTTATACAAACGCACACGTTCTCTTATTTCTCCGCTCGTTTTTCCTCTCCCTCCCTCTCTCTCTCTCTCTCTCTCTCTCTCTCTCTCTCTCTCTCTCTCTCTCTCTCTCTCTCTCTCTCTCTCTCTCATCCTCTCTCATTTTTTCTTTTTCTGAATATGGAGAAGGCTTTCCAAGTGGATAAACCGCAAAGAGGGCCCCGTCGCTTCGCGATCAAAGTTGTGGAAACAACGTTCTCTGTTCCTCCCTTTTTTTCACTTGTCTCCTTATCTATATTGTCTGAATTTGGTCGAGAAAAAAATATATATATGACTACAATGAATATGCTTCTCAAACTTGAGGTATTTCTCATAATGGGCGAAGATCTTTGGGCCTGGATGAATTCGGCAGTTATTTGATCTCAAGACGAAGGGCCACTTCTAAATGAAGGGGTGAGATACCTTTAGGCAAGGAAAAAATTTGCTGATTTTCATGAATTTTCTAAAGGAAATATTTCTTCACCATCTTTGAGACTTAGAGTTGGTTTTATTGCTACTATTCACTGTTACACGGTATTTTAAAAAACATTAATATTTAAAAATGGCGAAGGTACGGCACGATCTTCGAAACTGCATTTTCATAAGTGGCGTGACGTGTAGCTACAAAACTAATCGACCGAATCTGATGAAAGCCGACCATTTTTTACATCGGAAAAAAAATAAAATTTCTAACAGTTTGATATTCATACTAAATAGATGTGTAATTAATTTTATGAATGAATCAATTTTTCATACAAAAAAAAACTGTTAAATTCGCACATAATTTTATACCCGTTACTGTGGCCTAAGGCCTTAATGTTCTATACTCAGACGAGACATCGTGCTCTCGATGAATAATTGATGGTCGATTTCCGCACTTCATGCTCTCGGGTTTACGTTATCGGAGGCCCAGGTGCTCCAAAACATCCTCAAAGAGCACACGCTATACTACCCCTCTAAACTCTTAACTTTCTCTCTCTCCCTCTCTTGTCCCAACTCAAGGGGAACATTATCCTAAACGGCATTGCAGTTTTATGGACGAAACCACTTAAAGTATCGTAGCGCAGCGGTGCCACAAGGCACCCGAAGTCTCGGTCCATTTTGGTGTGTCAGTGACGTAAAGCATTGACGAGTCTTGCACGGACATAAATGCCAATACATGATAATGACCTTTTTTCTTCTTCTAAAGCACATACAATCATCTAAACAAGCTATAACTCTAAAACTGATCGATATACATGAAAGAGAAAAAAAATATACATAAGTAGAAAAAAAACAATTTTCAAGAATCTACAGCTCACGTCACATAAGATTTATTGTTGTATCCATTCTGATTTGATTAGTCTTCGAAGTTCTCAACAAATTATAGCAGCTGCTAACATTTACAATATGGTAGGCATTGCAATACAAAATTATGAGAGGATAACGACCTGCTATGATTCACGACTGACGAAAAAAAAGTTTTAAAAGATGGGCATTTTTGGTACTAGCGATGGAACATCAGGAATATCTCGTTTTGATCACTTTCTCTACGTTCAAAGGGGGAGATACCTTGAAGTGAGAAAAAAATTTGCCGATTTTGATTTAGTTTCAAAAGGAACGATTTCTTCATCATTCTTGATACTTAAGGTATGCTTTAATACTACTTTTGGCTGCTCATGGTATTTTTTATTTTTATTAATCTTTAAAAATAGCTAAAGTACAGCATGGTCTTTTGAACGGCACTATTAAAGCTAGCGTGACGTATAGCTAAAAAACTAATCGACCGATTCTGGTGAAATTAAATATAAATCTTTCTAACCTTATTGTCTAGTACATGAACCTAAATGTTTTTGAAAATAAAAAAAACTTTTTTTGATTGGAAGATTTAGTCTTTTTTCCCTAAAATTTAGTATTTTTTCCCTAAAATTCAATCTTTTTGTTTCAAACCGTACCATTTCATCGATTTTCAACGTTTCCCACTTTTCCTTGGTTCATATTCTGCATACGAGTGTTCATGACAGAAAAATCTTCGTTGGTTTTTTTTAAGATGAATCCCGCCGACGTTAAGTCTCACGATGCCTGACAACATCCGCCGCTACCTGTTTGAAAGACCGTGCCAGACCTCCACCGTTTTTGAAGATAAATGTTAAAAATACCATCCAACAACCAAATGTATTAATAAAACATACCCCCCAAATCCCAAAAATGGTGAATAAATCTCTAATTTAAAAAAATCATGAAAATCAGCAAGTTTTTTCCTCTCCTAAAGATATCTCCCCCCTTAATTTAATGTCACGTTCATTTTCACAGAGAACTCTAATTACTATTCGACCAGCACCATCGTCGTCGTCATTATTACACGACCATTTATCCTTATACTTATTATAACTACTTTCATTATTAATATCATTATTAAATATTACTAACGTCATTATCATTACTATTACCATTGTTGTTCTTCATATTATTATTTATACCTCAATGCCCTTAATTTGAAATTTTTGAGACCTAGAGTCTAAGCAGATTATTATTCAATTATTCCTCCATTACTCCCATTATTTTTTTATAAAAAAAACATTATCGTCTTCCTCTCGTGACGTTCGTCAATCCCTCGCCTCGAGTTAGGAGTTTACGGGTATAATAAATTTTCAAGAGACGAAGAAAAATTCGTCCTCCGCCGAAATAATGAAGCGTCACAGCGTGAAAATGATCGTTCATCGGTGGTCTCGTTAATTCAACGCTCGAAGCGTATAAAAATTTGAACGACGAAAGAAAAAAATCAAGCGAAGAAAAAGAAAAACGCGATAACATTCTAGCTACGTGTCTTCGAGTGGGTGAGAAGCTTGTCACGCGGGGGCATCCGGTGATCTGGTTAATGTCCCGCTGGGCCAAATATATATATATATATATATACATGTGTGTGTGTGTGTGTGTGTGTGGGTGTGTGTGTGTGTGTGGTTCTCATCGTCGTCTCGTGGCCAGCACAGGGCGATCCTGATTTCTCTTCTCTAAGTGCGCGCCGTGTTGAGTTCTACTACTTTTACTGACAAGCTGCGTCGGTACTTCTTTGTCGGCTAGTTTTACAAGCTCTGAAGTATAGAAAAATCGTCGCTAACGTGCTCCCTCCACATACATGTACGCAGGCGTTTATTTTTAAGACTTTGGAAGCTCATGCGTCATTTTATCGAAATCAATTGCATCAAATAATGATTTATTCATAATAAATTTATTTGGTGTTATTTGGTGCTATTACGAGAAGAAACAAAAAAGTTATGACGATTTAAAGGCGAAATTTCGGGTAATTTAAAAAAAACGAAAAAATAGCATATCTTAATTACCGTGACACTTGAGACATAGGGTCTAAGGGTGAAAATAGTAGCAAATGACCCCTGATGTGTGTGTATACATATATTTGTATATATATTAGGGTGGTTCAAAAAAGAAATAGTTTTTTTTTCGCGGTACTCAACGGAAAATGTTACTACGTTATGAAAAAGTAATTCATACAAAATTTGAGAGGTCTGAACATTTTTTAGGCAGCGCTCAAACGGCTTTTAATTTTTTTTTTCGATTTTTCGTCAATTTTTTTTCTTCATTTGTTTTCTTACTCCAAAAAAACACGCATACTTGTTAGACGTTCAGTGATGTAAACACCGTGTTCTTGTTCATCAAGTGGTTGATATAATTTTCACAACCAAAATACATATATTGATTCTTAATCTGCAAATAGAAATTGTTTATGGTAAAAAAAATATTTAAATAAAAATTGTGTATTGTTACGGAAAAAATTAAATCAGGACTTACATGGGATCACGCACTAACATTTTCTGCATCGAGATAAAAAAAAATGAATACTCCGATAATCGTGGAAAAAAAATGAAAAAGGCGTTTGAGCACTAACTAAAAACTTGTTAGAACCCTCAAATTTCGCAAAACTTTCTTTTTTCAACATACTGCAATTTTCCGTTGAGAAAAAAAATATTTTTTTTTACCACCCCAATGTATATATGCACACGCATTCAACCAAAAAGTTATTAAAATATATATACCCAAGGCTGTCAAAATTGTTTCGATCCAAACGAGAATATTCTGTTAACCAAAATTGAAGACATTTTTGTTGTCTAGATCGCTGTTTCGGAGGGGATTTTTAGAATGAAATAACTATTAAACTGTTTCAGTTATCTTTCCAAATTTGTTTATACATGTTTATTGATCGTTCAACAATATATTTAAAAAAAAAACGATTTTTTCAAATTTCTAGACCAAAATACAGCCTCAAACTGTTTGCCACGTCTTTTTAAGAGACTGACGTTTTAAATCGCAAAAAAAGCATGATTGAATAAATAAAAATTTGTAATAAAATATATGTATGTATGTGAAACTTAAATGAATAAAGAACATTATTTAATGTACTTTTCCGATTAATCTTTGGTGCCGCGTTCATGCCACTAAATTTTCATACGTTTAAAGTTCATTCGTGTAAATTTATGTTCTTTCGCGTTTTATTCCAGTGCCGTTGTTCTTCGAGGAAATGCCCCCGTCGAATTTTATGAATTATGGGATGTAGCCAAGAAAATGTAATCCGGTAAAACGCCACCCACCCACACACACACACAGTGCTCATTGCGCATAGCCGTGTATGCCACTTCGGGAAAATTATTCTCAAATTGATACAAACGATCGTGGGGCACGTAAGTCTCGAGGATCGATATTAGAGTAGTACGGGGTAGTAAGACCCTGGGGAGAGCCTGAATCGTTTGTCAGACAGATACGACGCTGGGCAGAAAAATAATCGCGGTTGTCGTGATTAAAAAAAAAAGGTGAATTGATAAATATAACAGCAGGAGCTCGACATGAAAATACATTAAAGTTCATCTCGTTTACCGATCTCCAGTGTACCGATTAAATTTTGCACATTCGAAAGACAACTGTAATTAGGACATTACGAAAGCGTTTGGTTCCTCGTCCGACGAAATTGTGACATCCCTCTTGTCGCGACCCACGGCAATGGCATTAACCCCACGAAAGGGTTGAAAAGGGCTAAGTGCTCACTGGCAAGTTGTCGCTTTGAATATTTTAACGAAACGAGCACGGGTCGCAGGGTTGAGACCTTGTCAAAATTATTTCAACCCCCGAAACGATATTTTCCTTCAACTTTTTGGGAATAATAAATAAATATTAATGATCACTCGTGCGGAAAAGTGACTGCGAGTGCAACAATTAATTTTATCTCATTGTTTTTTTCCTTTAATTCATTGTGATGTTAGACTGCATCGTTGGCGGCAACGAATGTTTCATTGGACCATTTTTATTGGAAACATTCCTCCAAAATGTTTTTAACGTTTTTCAGAATCGTTATTGAGGTCGGAAATTCCTTTAGACGCCCGAAAATGAGTCATTTTTCATGAATTTTTATAAAGGTCACAAAATAATTGCATCATTTTGAAATTTTTAGATTATCTTATTACTGCTTTCAAGTGTGAGAAAAAAATGTATTTTTCAAACAAAACAAAATGGCGGCGTTATAAGGTACACCTTTAGGCGTCTTTTGAAAAACTGCTCTCGTTATTGATCACAAAGTTATTGATCGATCTGGCTGAAATTTTGGGAGGTTTCTCACTATAACATGATTAGAAGGATAGAATATACCTAGAGTTTTGAGGTTATCGCGTAAATAAATTACCTTTTCGCGGTAAAAATTGTCGAGAAAATGGTCAAAAATATGAAAATTTGATTACAAAGCCTACTTAATTTTCAATTTTATACTTTTTTTAAATACTTTTATAGGTATATCCTTCCAATAATGTTATAGTGAGAAACCTCCCAACATTTCAGCCAGATCGATCAATAACTTTTGGAGTGAAATAAGCAGTTTTTCAAAAGACGCCTAAAGAAATACCTTATACCGCCGCCATTTTGTTTTGTTTCAAAAAGAAAGAAATCAACACTTAAAAGTTGTACTAACATAATGTAAAAATTTTAAAATGATGCGATTATGTCATCACCTTTGAAAAAGTTCATGAAAAATGACTCATTTTCGGGCATCTAAAGGGATTTCTCCCTTAAAGATCTTCAGCCTAAACATATAAGAGAAGATTTAAGATGATAACGAAAATAAGGCAATCAAAAAATAAAAAGAATTTTCGTTGACTTCCAACGATGCAAGTTCCTCCATCGTAATTCTTTAGTTTCCAAAATTCTTTTCTCCTGATGTCGATTTTATATTTCCAGCGAGGATCCTCAAAAAATGTTTCGCCATTTTCGTAGCCTGGGGGGCTAAAAAAATTTCGAAAGTAAAAAAAAAGCTTATTGTTCTCGATGATGCGTAGTCGAATATAATAATAAATATTATAAAAAAATGTTTTAAGAAAAACCATTTCTCTCAATGTGACCCGCGTACGTACAATTTTCGTTGCCAAATTTTATTTCAATTTTTCACGCCAAAACTGTCCTAACTTTTCAATATTTTTCCATCGCGTCAACGATCCACTGTCTCGTGAATGGACCCTAATGCACCGACGAATCAACAAAACGATACGACCCATGATCGTGTTTTCCACTTGCACAGCTCGCGCACTTTGGCGCCGTTTTCCCATCCCTCGAGTCCCGATGTGTGGGCAGTTCGCGACGAGGGGCAGAGGCGGGGGCGAATCGAAATTTGATTGGTTCCGGGCGGGGGTGGTATGTGCGTGCTCTGTAGCATCGAAAATCCGCCACCACGCAGGCCTCCCTCGAAATCCACCGAGCGTTACCGAGATTTATGGTAGGCAGTCAGAAAGGGGGAGAGAGGGGGAGGAGAGAGAGAGAGAGAGAGAGAGAGAGAGAGAGAGAGAGAGAGAGAGAGAGAGAGAGAGAGAGAGAGAGAAAGGAAGAAACGAGAAAAATTGGGAGTGAGAAAGAGAGTCAGAAAGAGGGTGAAAGAGAGTACGACTGGGGGGTGGATGATCTGGTTCGTACGAGATACAAGTACGTGTCCATATAGCAGGACAAACCGGCAGGCGCGCAGTCATCCTGAAGAGCCTTTTCCCGGGGGAGGCAAAAAGTTCTGTGGGAACGCAGCAGCCCGAGACCAGCCGGAGAAACGCAGTCTTTCCTTAAGGGGGAGAGATACCTTTGGGCGAGGAAAACATATGCTGATTTGCATGATTGTTTTTTTAAGTAAAGATTTCTTCGCCATTTTTTTAGACTCCGGGTATGTTGTATTGCTACTTTCGGCTGCTTCATGGTATTTTTTGTTTTATTAAGCTTTTAAAATGGCGGAGGTCTTTTAAACTGGCGTATAGGTAAAAAACTGATGGACCGATTTTTGATGAAATTTGGTATAAATCTTTGTAACCCTAGTGTCTCAACCATGACCCTAAATGTTTGTGAAAATAAAAAAAGTATCTTCATATTGCAAAAATTCATTCTTTTTGTCTCAAATCGTACCATTTCATCGATTTTCAACATTTCGCACTTTTTCTTGGTTCATATTCTGCGTATAGGTGTTAATGAGAGAAAAATCTTCGTTGATTTTTTTTCAGATTAATCATGCCGCCGTTACGTGTCACGCCGTCTGACATCCTCCATAACCTGTTTATAAGGCCGTGCCATACCTTCGCCATTTGTAAAGATCAATATAAAAAAATGCCATGTAACAGCCAAAAGTAGTAGATAGTCCAAAAAATGGTGAAGAAATCTTGCCTTAAAAAAAAATCATGAAAATCGACAATGTTTTCCTCGCGTAAAGTGGGGCCGGTACGAACAAAGCGGCGATCCGGAGGGGAGGTGAAGATGAGAAGGAAGTTACAAAACGTCACCAAAGATCGCTCTATTTCGGTCCTTACAAGATGAACAGTGAATAAAAGTCACGAACGCTCGTATGGAGAGCCGGATAGAAGAATATCTTAAGAGACCTCCCCTTAAGATATTCTTAAGAAGAGAAAGAGAGGGCACAAGGAGGGAATCGCCGAAGAGATGGGCAATGCCAGCAACGATGGATGCATCCTTTTGCCAAATTATCACCACACGTCCGACGCGATTTTCCATCTCTTCCCTTCCTTCCCTCCCGCCACTTATCTGGATTTTTTTTTACTGATATTCTATGTACTATTTTTTTTCAATTTCCCTTCGTATTCCTGACAAACTCCTCAAGGTATTGCCCAATTGAGCGGTCACCTATCCAAGTACTGGCCCAGACGCATGCCCCTTGGGCAAAATAAAAAAAAATGGGATTTTTAAAATCTCTCCACTGTCGGTCTCCGGTGTGGCTCGACTTGTAGGAAAAATATTAGCCAAGTATAGTCGCCCTTTGGACTCGTAAATTCAAGTGCAATGGTGAAAGAGGCTGTTTTATAGAAACCACGGGGGCGGGGGAGGACGTAGAGGGAATAAAGGAGAGGGAGGGGGAGAGGGGGGAGAGAGGGAGAGAGGGAGAGGGAGAGGGAGAGGGAGAGAGAGAGAGAGAGAGAGAGAGAGAGAGAGAGAGATT